>CAOLHI010001864.1:0-321810 GCA_948474755.1 Ctenosaura bakeri | reverse complement strand
CCTATCCATACTTATCAGATGAATATTCAGCTACCAGTCTATCAGTACTCACTGTTAGTAGAAATGATATTGCTTAGTTCCCATTAACCATCTGTTATAGACACATGACTGGAGATAGTACACAACACATGTACAAAAAAGTCCCTAGGCCTCATAGAAATTTACACATAGTTTTTGCTGTAACAGAGACAGAAGAACCAACCCACTTTTTCAAGCTATATAGCACTCAAATGAAACAGAGTGCACCAAACACGATGTTAAACTTGACAGTAAGCGACAACTTTCCATGCTGCATAGAATGATATTTTAACTGGAAGGTAATTCAAAAGTAGTCTGTGGTGAGAAAAGGAGGAGGGGAATTAACTACTTAGCCTAGTTCACTGGATATGCACTGGATATTCCTGAGCCCTCCAACAAGCCTAAGGCTCTTTGGAATCTCTATTGTGCCTAAACAAAATGGATGTGGTAAAAAGTAGTGATATGCAATTATCAGCTTCAAATATGGAATATAGCTGTCTCATCCTGCACTGCTTGGTTGCATTGTGAATAGAGAATTATTTCCCCAAGCAATTACTTCACAGCTTAGAATATTGAATGAAATTTTGTCCAGAATGTGCTTTTTGTTTATCCTTATTTTTATTATTTTTGCCCAGAGATCTGACATTATCATATCCTCAAAAGGTTTTTTTTTTTTGGGCGACAGATAATTGTGTGTACAGTGAAAAACTCTGGAGTTTTCTACCTTTCTGCCTTAGCCAGCCAAAGTTCTTCACCAAAGAAATAACAACATAATTTTGAAGTAACAGCAACAATGGTCTGCAGAAAGAAAGGAGAAAACACAATGGCCCTTTTCTCATGGCATTTGTCATGCAAAAGGGCCTTTGGAATGTCACACGATTGCGAGGAGTGTCTCAGATGACGTCCTCGCAATTGCATGATGCTGCCAGGGCCTGCAGGCGCCAATTGTGAACTATATAATTTTTGGCTTTTAGCTGAAAATGGTGCACAATCGCACATAACTCTGGGGCCCCATGCGCACTTACCTTGTGTGTGGAGCTCCAGAGCCACAGTCCTCATGCTTCCTCCCCCAGTGCAGCCTGGGAAAATATCTGGCTGTGCTGTGGAAGGAAGAGGCAGAGCCCTGGCAGGCAACTCCTGCGGAGCCAAAGCAGCGGAGATGCAAGAGCCTCATGGAAGAGGCTGCTCTCGTGATCCCATGCGACCGCACCGGACAGAGGTAAGGTGCGAAAAGGGCCAATGTTATGTGGGCCTTTTCCACACTATGCTGTTATAGTGCTATTATTCCATTTTCAACATCCTGTGGAATTCTCAGGTTTGTTCTCTTAAAAATGCTTTGATCTCTTATTATTTGCATGTATTTGCTATTATTCTGCCTTCAACATCCTGTGGAATTCCTGGGTGTGTAGTTTACTGAGGCCAAAGACCTCTCTGGCTGAGAATTCTAAATGCCCCTCCCTAAACTGCAAACCCCAGGATTCCATAGAATGTTGAAAGTGGAATAATAGCACTATAACAGTGTAGTACAGAAATGGTCATGGAGTGGGGGAGATATCATTCCCATTGTCTAGACAAAAACTCCAGCTATATTAATTTGCTGTCTGAATGATTTTATTTAAGGTAGGAAATCACACTGTAAGGAATGAATCAATAGGTGGCAAGATGCAAATAAGGACATCACAAGACCAAAGAAAATAGTCCAGCACAAGCCCAGCAATAATTAGTCTTAATATGATGGACTTCTTTCAGCTGTAAATCTATGCTTCTGTACAATCATAATTTGACTTTTTATACTTGTTACTATAAAAGTAATAGAAGATGTACATATAGACTATTCATTGCAGCAGTGCTTCACTATGGAATATGCTGCTGCTCCAAAGAGCTGTAACTTCTTTCCACCTCATCTCACAATCCAATCATTTATCAAAATACGAGACAAAAGACATTTTTGGAGATTATGCTATATGTAATGTAATATAATATAGTATAATATAATAGCATAGCATAGCATAGCATAGCATAGCATAGATAGCAACATACAAAGCATATATAACAGTTCTCTAAGAAAAATATAGAGATGGGTCAACCAAATCCTTGAATCCCTGAATCCTTAGCAAGGATTCGAGATTCGCAATCCGAATGCCTTAGCCAAAATAGGCAAACCAAATCTTTCAAAATAGTTTGGTGGAGACCAGAACACTTGAAAACCTGGGAGACCAGCACCCATTTCACACATTACCCATTCACGTGGCTGGCGGGGGTGTGTCTCAAGTGAAAAGCCTCACCAGGAATGCTGCCGCTTCCCTGCTGCTTGAGTTCTGCAGTGCTTCCTGGTCGCTTGAGCACCGCACGAACACCCCGCCCCTTCCTACCGCAGCACAACCCAGGAATTGAGGCAGGAAGCACGACCGGGCCAGCTCCTGAGGCTCCACAGGGCAGGTGAGTGCACGTGGGCCCCGGGAGCATTGCGTGACCGCACACCATTTTTGGCTTTAAGCCAAAAATAAAAAAATGTGTGCGCGGTCCGCTTCAAGCTCTTGAGTGTCGCGTAAATGGGAGTGTGTCGTATGGACCGGTCCTCCCATTTACGCAGCACTCAAGGGGCCCTTTTGCTTTAGAAACAGCATGCGAAAAGGGTGCAGGACACCTGAAAACCTGGGAGATCAGACACACAAGGGGAGATGGCAAGTAAGAAAGTTTTTCCCTTAGAAAAATAATGGCCTTTGCTAACAATTTCACAAATTACATCTGGGGTTGTATTCTAAGCTATTTAAATTGAACATTTCATATTTAAGTTCAGCACTTGACTGGAAGGTACAGGCTTGAGATTTCAAGGACAGCTGAAAGAATCCTTTGCATAGCTCCCTTTCAAAGCTCTTTCAGACACAATTATGGGGTTTGGAGTTTTACAAGGTGTCACAACCTTCTCTGCCAAGGTCTGCTGGTGCATCATCAAACTACAAACCCCAGGATGCCATAAGGACCTATGCAAAGAAAACCCAGTTTTGAACTGGATTATCTCTGTATTGTAGTATGTGGTCCTGTTTACAGGCAAGAAAATGTGGGATTAATCCACATTTTCCTGCCATGTAGAAAGGACCTTCATGTCATTTTCAATCTAGGTAAATCCTGAGGCAAAACTATGACCATTGTTCTGGCCAGATTTCTTCAGAGAGAGGTTTGCCTTTGCCTAGGCTTTTGCTGAGGCTGAGAGAGTGTGTCTTGCCCAAGATTATCATTCTTTCCCTTGCTTTTCAGACCCCTTTTAATAAAAGGATTTGAAAGATTCAAGATTTGTGGATTCCTAGAATCTTCCAGGGAGTTGGATCCAGATTCAGAAAATTCTGGATTCGCCCATCCCTAGAAAAATATGTGACAAAGGAATAAAAAGATTACCAAATCTTTTGATATAAAATTAAATGATAGACACTAAATACGTCAGCAGCTAAACTGAAAACATTACTACCTAAATTGAGCAGAGCCAGAATTTCTTCTGAATTCCTAGAAAAAAAAATCACTATGCAGCACCATAATAAAGCTAAAGCCAATGAAATATCATTATGATGGTATAACTCACACTGCTGTAATTCATAAACTGTAACACAGCTCCCTTGACCACTTCAGCATTTAGATATAAATCTGTGTTGATAACAACTATAAACCTGTGCTATAGACAAACAAAAACAAAGAAGGAAAAAGAAATCCACCAAATGTTTCTCACAGTTCACTCCAATTTTCTTGTGACTATTCTGGTTGTCAACAAAATTATTCCATTGGCAAATGTTAATATGGTTGTAGCCAGCTCTGAGCCCTGTATTTCTCCAGTGCTTTATTTCATACACGCTGCTTCACCCTATGGCCTTTTCTCCTCTGCCATTTAGGTCTGTGCTGGTATTGTATGCCAACCAACAGGATTTCTGCCTTGGTATAAACAGCCAGATGTTGTAAACCTCACTAATGTGGTGTGAAATTGGGTGCAACAGTCACTCTTTCATATTATTGTATAAAGTAGTATCTCAAATAGTGGTCCTAGATCTCAGGGTTTGGCCCTGAGTCTCAATTCCTGGACCCTCTTCTTCAGTTCTCAAAGTGGGGTAGGGCTCTCAGGGCAAGAGTTCTCTCTTAAACTATGTGTGTTAATATCCATTTTCCTAAATACACATATACAGTAATTTTTTTAAAAAAATAGAATGGCCTACTCTGTGAAGCTATGGTTGGTATTTAATATTTCAAGCTTAATGACATCACCATCGGGACTTGTTTCTTGTAACATCACCCTTGTAACAACTTTAAGGCCTACCCTCTGTGACATCACATTGGTCATTCTCATGTCTAAGGTGTTTGAGGTGAAATGTCAGAGCCTGGAATGATCTTGATCTGACAACTTAATCTCAGACTCAGGAAACAGAGCAGCAGACATACTCATCAACACTGACATTTTCAAGCAATAACCAAGTGCAGTCCTTTTCTCATGCAATATAGTACATGAAACACAATTTTCTTTATTTTTTTTTCCCTCCCAGGAGAAAGAGCACAGAGCATGTGTTGTAGATATGGACAGATTTCAGAGATCTACTTTAATAGTGTTTTGCTAGATCCAGGAGATCTGCCAACTGGATCCAAGCACAAAGCAGAGGCTTGAGGGATAGGCAGAACCAAATGCGACATAGTGGCATAGTAGATGAGTCCAATGTCTTATAGAAAGCTGGGAGTCATATACTGAAATAAACTACAGAAAAGTACACAACTGTATGATACCAGAATTTCTGACAGCCTATTTTAGAATAGGGATGGCATATTGTTCTGGTTGAGTGCCTGAAATACTTAGTGATCTGCTGCCAAACATCCAGTGCTTTACCAGTAGATCCTAATCTACCTTCTGCCCAACTCTGTCCTCCACAGTAAATCAGTTCTGGTTTTCAGTCTGAAGCTCTTTCTCAAGGAGCCATGAAGTAGAGATACAGAGCAATTGATCTTCTGCTTACAGAGATCAGCTGAAGGATGCTCAACTTCAATGGCCCTTCAGAAAGGGCCAGGATGAACAATTCATAGCAATTACTCTTCAAAGGGGATCTCTTTCCAGTTCAGGCTTCTGTTCTGTCAGTCCCAGCCAGTGAAGGTGTCCTCTGCAAACAGAGTACAAAAAGATATATCCCATTTGTTTTATTGACTAGTGGCAGAGATTCTTTTTTTTTAAAAGTAGTATCAAGTGGTGTGAATAAAATGTGCTGCTTTTTATGCATTCTGCACAAATCTATTCAGAATCAATACATTCATTATTCCCTTCATGCATGGTATCCGAGCAGATCTTTAAACCCAACTCTGTGTGTGTGTGTGCGTGTGTGCGTGCGTGCATTCATTTCATTTTTGTTTTGCCCTTCACACAAGAGTGTAACCCATTCAGTATTTAACTTTTAAACAATTATTTCTATAACACAACATCACAGTTGTCCTCTGCCTAGATGTTGTCTGGTGAAAAAGCAGTGAAATTTTACATTAACCACCAAACTATAGATTAGCTTTTTTATGACCTCCTGGCCTGAAGTCCAAGGTTTTCCCATGGGTTTGGGGAGTTTGTTTTATAAATTGACACAATTTGTTTGAGGCACAGTGGGAACATGACTTGGCCTATAAGGAAGGTGAGCTATAACCCTTAATCCTATGCTGAGGTTCTGATCCAGGTGGAAGTTGTCACATATGCATCTTCAAGAATAGATGCATTCAGATAAATATACCCATCTGGGGACAATGAAAATTTCCCTAATCAAAATTAA
Source organism: Ctenosaura bakeri (assembly GCA_948474755.1). Classification (NCBI taxonomy): domain Eukaryota; kingdom Metazoa; phylum Chordata; class Lepidosauria; order Squamata; family Iguanidae; genus Ctenosaura; species Ctenosaura bakeri. Next base: position 316,018 of record CAOLHI010001864.1, on the reverse strand, counting down.
ATCACTTTGTTGTCATCAGAGTTCTCTTCTGGACCAGAATCTCTCCCGATGAATTTTTGTAATATAAAAACAAAAAACCAAACATGCACCCAGGACCACCACTATACAGAAAGTATAATGTTCAGAGCCTGGTAGCAGCCACCATCACAGGTAATATGGTGGGAACATGAGAAAGGGACTTCTCGGTGGCTCCTCCCAGCCACTGAAATTCCATTCTTAGTGAGGTTAGATTGGTGACTGTTTTGCTGTCTTTCCACATACAGGTGAAGACCTTTTTTTGTTTCAGCAGACCTTTGAGGGCTGGTTGCTTGGATGGGGAGGACCTTTCAGATTGTGTTGCACTGTTTGTTTTCTTCTTCATGCTCATGCTTTTAGCTGCTCTTAATTTTATTTTTAATTTGATTATATTTTTAATTTTTGTATGATGTGAATTTTCAGCTCTATCTCTTTTAAGCTACCTAGAATCCCAGACTTGAAAGATGCAAGATACAACAAGCCATTATCATGATCATCATGTTGTTATGCCTGATTAAAGTAGACTCACTGAATTAGTGGTGTGACATCTACTAGACTTTGAAATTCTTTTTTTCATCCTCTTCCTCGGCCTCATTGTCTTCCTCATCATCCTGTTACTCCTGATTAGAATTGACTCGTTGAGATAGTGAGATTTATTTCCATGACTCACCATTCAACAATTAATGCAATAAGTCTACTCTGTTTGGGACCAATCAATGAGATTCAGGCTTGGTCTATGAATAAAAGTGATAGTACTACTCCAGTGGATGTCTACATTGGCAGAGCACAACATTCATAACAGCAGTCATTAATAATGGGAGAGCTGTGTTTCTTAATGTTATATTCCTGAATTATTTCTAAATAATTCATTAATTTGTTGAATATATACATGGCTATCTGGGGGCCCATCATAGTCTCTATCATTTAACTAACAATCCTAACTGTCAAAACAGGAAACACGTTCAGAAACAGTTTGAGATCAAAATCAGCTGCGTATCTTCCCGGTCAACAGGGAAATGGACCTTAGGGTTACAATTCCTTTCATTAATTGTGAACTTCTGCAGTGACTTCAAACTAGATAACTTTTTGCTAGTTCTCTGAGGTTGAACTTTCCCTTGTGATCTATCTTAAGAGAGCACTGGTATTCTGAATTGATCTCTCTTGCACTTCAATTCATTCTCAAGTTCTAAAATTAGCTGCTGCTTCTTTTCTATATGTAATGTCCCTTTTCATCACAGGTACCTCATTCAGTTTTAAAGCACAGGGAAAAAAAATCAATATCTAGAAGTCTAGAAAGTCAAACTTATCACCTTCTATGCTGGAAACAAATGTTTAAAATAGACTGCCATAGTGCTGCACAATGTAAGCCACCACTAATCTACCAAGAGATTTTCAAGGACAATAAATTTCATTGTCTTTTACCTACACAAAATAAGAAGAAAACTTCTGAGAGAATATGTATTGCAATATTTGTGCCAAGAGTCATGTTCAGTTCTAGCAGAAATATCCTACTACAGCAGATGGCTCCAAATTAAAAGGCAACAGCTAATTGAGTAAGACGCTTTCCTCATCAGGTGAATAGTGTTAGTCTGGACAATATGATGTTCCCAATTACCAAAGCTATTTTTAATAGGATAAAATATGAAACTGGAATTTTCCACAACAGAAAACAGCCCTCATGCGCTAGTGCTGGTAAACAAAACACAAGTTTTTGTTTTTTCTACCAGTTCAGATTGAAATGCAAATATTGCAAATGATTTTTTAAAGAAGAAGAAGAAGAAGAAGAAATTATTCATTCTCTTTGAATGGCACAATGTGGGCTAATTCTGATGTTTTATCATTTATGCATGCATCCTTAAGACCTTGGTAAATGCATGAAAATCTCTTAAGAATGGCTTCAAGCTTTTGTTTTACTGCAAAGGCAGGTGCATGACTGACCAGTTTTTTAAGCTTTGAAAGTTATGTTGTTTTGTTGTAAATCCAAAGTGTTTACAAGTTTTTTAAATAACACAGTTTAATTTTCCATAATCATGTTATATTGCAAAGCTAAAGCACATAATAAGATATAACACACATGTGGAAATCAGAGGGAAGGAATAAACACTCTTCTGCCATAATTCCAGGATAATCTGCAGCCTTTGGGGCTGGTTAAGAGGGATCATGCTTGTGCTGTCCACTGGATGCAGGAAGGTACGTTATTGCCATGACATGGAGCATCATAAGTACTCCAGGAGAGGACAGAAATATTTGACTTTCAGTTACTTGTTTAACATTTGGTGGGGGGATGCTATCCTGCCTGTATTGCATGGGAGCAATGAGAACATTGGGTTTGGGTGATGGCATGTTAAATGATTGGTCACAGTGGCAGGGTTTACAACATGGAAAATAGCAAGATCAGTGAGTATCCAGAGGTGTACTTACGGAAAAGATATTGCCTTCATTTTACCCTTTACATTCTGACTCTTAAAGATTAGAAAGAGGCCTTCTCCTGTTAGCTGATTCCTTGGAGCATGAGGGATCACAAACAAAAACAGCTCCCTTCAGTGCATGGTGCCTAAAAAGGTACAGGCCTATGGATTTTAACCAAGCCATGTGTAGCTTGCCCTAATTATTTAGTTAGGGGGACTCCCTCCCTCACCTTTAACCAACATTGTGTTGTATCCTCATGACAGATTTTGTTCAGATTGCTAATATTGAGGTTCTATCTTCCTTGGGTCCTGTGTTTTCTTCCTAGTGGTGACCATTGTGACATTTGGTTGGTCAGCGTGAATAACTGACTAGGTAAGCCTTTTGTCAGAGCCAGCATGGCTCTTCCTACATCGTTTACCCTGAATTTTATTGCATAGACTTCTTCCACCACATTTCCATCGTTCTTAATTAGCCATATGAAGTGCAGGAAATGCATTTTTAAAAACTGTCTTATTCATTCCTTTTGACATCTCAAGACACATGTCTTGACACGTTTGTAGACTTCAGTGAAGACTACTTAGATGTCCTTTTTCCCCCTGAAAAGGTAGAGAGAGCCATAAGCCTCTTTGCTTTCAAGAATTTTCCAACTGCTTAAAAGATAACATAGTTTTAACTTGCTTTGGTATGCTCTTTGAAAAATGATGGTAGCTACTGTGGCTCAGCATAAGGTTCAGAACAGCAAGAAAGCTGGCTGTGGAAAGTAGCACAAGTTATCTCCTTGCTGGCTGCCTCAGTTTGGAACAAATCAAAATCTTTAGACTGTGATCACCAGTTGTTTCCACACCACATGTCAAGGAATGCACCTATTATGTTTACAAGTGTGGTGGGTTGCTAAGTGTATAAACGTTTTTTAAAAAAGGAAAACAGAAAAAATGGATAATTGGCATCAAAAGAAGGAGAGAAAAAATGGGGAAGAGGGAATGTCTCAGCTGGGAAATTGTACGTTAAGAGATCAGACAGATCAGGAAGAGTACAAGGAGTACAAAGAGTTTCCATGTTTACTCTTCCAGCCCCCAAGAAAAGTACTGTCTGGCCACATAGCCTTATTTTCACACATGCAGCAGAGTTCAGGACTGTTTGGTGTCTTTTGGAATGTTGCTTTCTAAACCCATATAGCATGTTGATGGTATTTTCTGTGACTTAAGATGAATAATCAATAATCTGTTGACTATAGAGGAATAAGAAAGTCACAACAACAAAAAAATAAGAAACAAGAAAAATGGGCCAGTGATTTGGCAAATGCAGCCAAACAGATCTTTCAAAGAGGAAATCGGATGTTCCATGTACACAGTCTGAGGCTCCAGGCAAATACGATGTACTCAGGACTCAATAGCCTTTATAAAGGCAATAATAAAGTAAGCCTTGTTTTGACACTGCAGCTGGTGAAATCTCTTCAAGTTGCCATCCTCCAAAATTCTCTCTCCACCATTTCCTTTTAGTATTTGAAATGACCTGGAAATAACCCTGCTATGAGCAACAGTGCTGCACACTAAAGGTCAAATTGAATATGAAATGCAACCAGCCACAGATATTCCTATAGTGCCATGATTAAAAAGAAGATTTTATTTTCCTTAAAATTATTATGTGAGGCTGTCTGTCTGCATAAGCAAGGTAGAGATTTCTTGCTCTCTACATTTCAAACCTTGTGACAGATTGAGCAGGAGAAATCAGTCTTTCTTTGCATCCATTCATCCATCCATCCACACAGTATGTTCTTCAAACACTATGCAATTTGAATCCACTATGCAATTTGAATCCCAGTACGAATATGCACTATCAAAGATATTCTACATAGGCTTCCAAAGCAGTATAGAATGAATGAAAGTGAACATGTTACACAGAGTTAAGTTATTATATTTCTAAATACTATGATAAATGGTGACGTCTAGCACAAAATTATGACATAAAATGTAAATTTTCTAAGCCTTGGTAGTTACTGATGCTATTGCTATTTCAGATCTGATCTTTGATAAGAGCATAATCCTAATCTGTTATAACTGGTTACAACATGCTCTCTTAGTTTTATAAGTAACTCTCCAAGTCCTACCGTTTATTCAGATGTAACATAAACACCAATGTGGTATAATGGTTTGACTATTGGACTAAGACTCTTGGAGACAAGTGTTCAAATCCCAATTCAGCCAGGGAAGCCGAATAGGTGACCTTGGGCAAGTCATACTCTCTCAGACCCACAGGAGGACACTGGAAAACTCCGTCTTAACAAAAACTCCTCTGAACAAATCATGCCAAGAAAAACTCATGATAGATTCATCCTAAGGTTGTCATAAGTCAGCAACAACTTGAAGGCACACAACAGCAAGCATAAGATAACAGATAGGACCATTTGAGAGAGAGAGGCAGGTACATGGAAGTTTATAGCCAAGTAGCAGCAAAGCGATATTGTGCCAAACACTAATCCTGCTGCAAGTACAGATTGCAAGATGGAATGTCCCGTTAATTGTTAATCCAGTTGCTCTATGAACATAACTGAATGAAATGCACTGTTGCCATTGCTGTGTTCAACTAGTCCTTTTTCATCACTCACAGAGGTCATTAAAAATGAACTGCCTTATAACCAAGAAACAAGTGAGGAAATCATTCTATTCAGGCATCTGGTAAATAAACTGCAGATTCAGCATTCAGAATTTCCACTTGAAAAGGTCATCCTCTGTCTGCACCACTACACTCTCCCTTCTCATATCTTACTCACTTTCAGAATGCTTCAGAAGGTCTAAACTGGCACTCCAAGGTCCAACTGCTATGATCACTGTGCACTGAGACTCTCTGTTTCCTAACAGGCTGTTTGAGAATCAAACATATCTTTCTCAAAATCTTGGGAAAGAAGAAATGTTGCACTGTTATCCTTTTTTTTTTTTTTAGTATGTAGTATACTCTATGATATATTTTTTATTATTATTTTTGTTTTAGCTTTTAGTTTCATTGTACTTGTGTAACCTCAGAGATTGCAAGAGGGTAATGAACACAAATAGAACAAACTTTGGATCATGAGAGACTTATATGAAAGACCCGCATTTTGGGATGACAGCAATTATAATCAATCAATCAATCAAATGTAAAAAAAAATGGAAGAAAGAATCCATTGCCTACAATCTGTTGTCAGTGGGTAGAAATATTACCCTCTCTTCTTTCCTCAAGTTACTTACAGTAAACAGAGATGGGTTGTTATCCCGTCTGAAACAGAGACGGGGAGATGTGAAACTATTGTGAGCTTCATAGTACAGAATAGCATACAAATAGTAAAACATAATTGACAATTTCTTTTAAAAAAAATGTTATCTTTCCAGTTGAAAATTGAGGACAATACTTTTCCTCTCCCCAATCTTTGTGCCATGTTAATCGTGGTATAGATTTGCTTGCTGGTGTGTATTTGAAAGCATACCAAATCTATGTTACCTGTTGGCCGCATCTGTTTCACATCAGCATTATAAATCATTCTACTGGTGATAATATCTGTACTTAGATCCTTTTACATGCAACTGGACTTGAACGTGGGCCCTTTCACACTAAGCAATTATGGTGCTGTGATTCCATTTGAACTGCCATGGTAACATCCTATGGAAACCTGGTGTTTATAGTTTGGTGAGGCACTGGAGGATTCAGGCTGAGAATTCTAGATGCTCCCCGCTTAAACTGCCAGTCCCAGGATTCCAAGGATGCCAAGACTGTTAAAATGGAATCATAGGCCCTTTCTGCATGCGGCAAGGGAAACGCTCCCTGCCGCTACTCACCGGCTTTTTGGTGGGTCCGGGCGAGTCTGTCAGGATGAGGAGCAGTGCGAGCTCGTCGCTCTGCACTGCTCTGGCATCCAAAATGGCAGCTTCCAGTTGGAGGAGGCTCTCCACCAACTGGAGAAGCTCGCCAGCCTAAAGCCCGCTCCTGGCAGATCTGCAGGCACGCACTTGTGCACGTCTGCAAATCTGCACTGGAGCATGGCGATGGAGCGACATGGAGTTGTGCGCTCCGTACTTTTTAAAAACCTATAAAAAGAGGTTTTTAAAAAACACGCTGCGCGACCAGTTCCAGTCGCTCCAGAGTGGATTGAGGTATGGAACTACAAAAAGTAGTCCACCCTTGCCCATTCTACGGTGCAGAAGACCTCCATTGGAGGTCGCTCTGCACCGTTTTAATAGCCCGATGCGGAAAAGGCCATAGTGTTATAATTTTGTCATGTGGAAGTGTTCCTAGTCTAACTGCTTATTGAACTTCAGTTGCTGAAACTAGCTGTTCTTATTAATGAGAAAATAATTATCCTGCAATATTCCTTGTGGCTGTATCAAAGATTACGTTGACTTGATTTTGCTTAAACTTTCCTGTACAATAAGCAGTGTCAACCCTTTGTGGAAAAAAGGGACTTATTTTTAAAATGCTTCCCCCTTTCCCCATACTTCTTAAAGTTTTTATAGATTATAATAAGCTGCACTAGTGGAGAGATAATGGGAAATGAAAACAAGCAGATGCAATTTTGCTACCTACATAATTAATTGCAAATATCACAGTTCAGCTGTACACAGTTTAAAGCTGCCAAAACCTGTAGTCTTTGTGCTGCTGTTATTCTAATGTTGCAGGTCAAAAACAGCAAACAACTGTTCAATATCTGAAGATTTTGCTAAATAATTTAAGACTAAACAAACAATGGGCATTCCAAGCCAGTGACCAAAACAAAACAAAACAAAAAACCCTAGATGGTAGAAAATAATTGCTTTTTAAAATCCTCTTATTATGGATTAATAAGAGCATGTGTTAAGTTGTGAATTGTTTGGGGAGGGAAGTTCCCCAGTTGATTGTATAAAATGCACAATGCTCTTTTCCTCCCATAGAGTCCCCCAACCTCAGCCCATTCTCTAACAAATCTTGAGGCATAACAAGAGGCGATTAATTATCTTAATACATAATTTCAAAATAAAGTAAGTTTTAGAAGTTAGAGATGGAAGTACAGCCCAACTGGATCAGACAAAAGGCCATCTAGCTCAGCGTTCTGTCCCTACAGTGACCATCTGGATGCTTTTGAAAGCCCACAAACAGGACATAAGTGTTGCAACACTCTTCTGCCAATGTTCCCCAGCATCTAATCTATTGGGGAAGAAGCATCTAGTCATGAGCACCAGTTATTGATAATTTTATCCTTCATGAATTAAATTCCCTTGTAATTGATGCTGTGTGGCCATCACAACATCTTGAGAAACTATTGCCCTTTCCACAGGAGGCTGTCATCCTGACATGGAGAAAAGGAGAGGAGTGGGACCATGATGACGCTTTTGCAAGATGTCATTGTGGTCCTGTCCTTCTCCTGTCACTAGCCAGCATGATTGCAGAGTAAATCATTGATGGGATTTCCTTGTCAATGATCCCTGATCACATGACCATCCCACACTTACCTGCCCGGAAGCATGATGGAGGTGATTCCTGCCCCAGCACAGCATGGGAAAGTGCCTGGCTGTGCTGCAGAAGGAAGAAGTGTGTCCATTATGCTCTGTTCCATAGGGAGCTGGTCTAGTGTTGAGAGGAGCATTCCTGTCATGCTCCCTTCCCAGCAGAGATGCTGCCGGGATCACAACTGGAGGATGACACAAGAAGGTAAGGTGTGCAAAGGGCCTATATTCCATGGTTTAAATATGTACAGTGTGGAGAAGAATGATTTTCTATTTCTTTCTAGTACTTTCTAGTAGTTTCTAGTACTTTGGGGGCAGAAGGGATGGTTATTTCATAGTCACAATCTCATCCTCTTATTAACTCCAAATCTCTTTGGAAATGTTTTATTGGGTATCTGATTTTCTCTTAAGAGAAGCCATGTCAAAAGATTTTTTTTTCAATGAGTTGTCTTCCCTCTGTCCAGCTGAGCCATCAAAAACAAGTATCTTAATGCATGTATGTACACACATATGACTTAAAAACAAACAACATTTCTGACAAGTTTATATTGTATCCCAGAGGGATATGCCTATCTATCTATCTATCTATCTATCATCTATCTATCTTACAGTGATTAACAAAGACAGCTTAATAAATTAGCAATACATTTCAGCTTTGTATTTTGGGAAGCGAAGACAATAGCTGAAATGTTTTTTTCTAATTTATTTATTTGTTAATCACTCTAACACAGACACACACACAGACACAAAAACAAACCCACCAGAAGAAGCAGGTGAGGGAGAAAAAAGGCAGTCCAAGCAAACTGTTGGGGCCACATATACCACCAGAGACACCTTTTGGTCATCTCTCAACTAGAAGAAGCCCCTCCCAAACCCCTCTAATGTCAGAGTCAGATTGGTATGCAAAACCTGGTACCCTTCATATGTTTTGGACTAAACATCTCTAAGTTTTGAAAAATTCCTCTTGATGGCTATAACCTTTCGTCATGCTGGCTAGGGGAGTCTGGCAGTCAAAAAAGTAATTGGGGAAGATGGCCACAGTGGTACATGCCTTGATTACATTCCATTTGGATCACTGTAATGCATTCTATGTTGGGCTACCTTTGAAAAATGATCAGAAACTTCAGTTGGCCCAAACAGCCGCTTCTGGGATGTTAACTGAGGCTGGCTACAGGAGCGCAGACCTCTCTTGTAGCAACAACTCCACTGGCTGCTGGCCCATAGATAGGCACAATTCAAAGCATTGGTGTGTGTGTGTGTGTGTGTGTGTGTGTGTGTGAATATATATATGCACACACGTGCACACACACATATTATTACATCATGCAACAGTATAACAGATGAAAACTTATAAAGCCCTATAAGGCTTGGGTCTAGGGCCATTTCTACACTAGCCTGTTATAGTGCTATTATTTCACTTTCAACATCCTATGGAATCCTGGGGTTTGCAGTTTAGTGAGGGGCTGGTCACTATAGCACTATAACAGGCTAGTGAGGAAAAGGCTTTGGTTATTTGAAGGACTCTATCTCCATTTACAAACCTATTAGAGTTCTGAGATTATCTGGAGAGACCCTTCTCTCCATCACCTTCTCAAGCTCAGTGGGTGGGAACAAGGTAAATATCCTTCTCACTGGCTGCTCCCAGACTTTGAAACTCCCTCCCTAGGGAGGTCAGAAAGGTCAAAATCACTGGGGTGGGGTTTTAATATAGCTCAGTGCTGTTTTTAAGGTTTGTATATGGTCTTTTTGTGCATTTTAATGTTTAATCTTTATAAATTGTTTAACCACTTCAATTTATACTTTTTACTAATAGTTTTTATAGTTTTAATGTTTATTGTGTTAAAATATGTTGTTAGACATCTTGAGTCATATTACTGGGAGGAAAGTGGGATATATATGAATTAAATAAATAAGTCTTTTTAAAACCTCTGCCAGCCACAATCAGCATGGCTAATAGTGTTTATGGGATATATATTGTACAAAATATTTGGAATGCACTACTTTGCTTACCTCTGGAATACCAGTTACCAACTTTGAAATTATCTGTAATAGAAATTAGAAGAGTTATCTTTTGGGACTACAGCTCCTGGTTTGGCGATGAAAACCAAGATGCCCTGAATCCCAACCAAGTTCTGCATCACATTGGGTAACAACTCTCAGGGAACAAAAAAAAAAAAAAAAAGATAGAAAGAAAGAAAGTTGGTTTTGATACTTAATATATATATTTTTTGCAACTTGACTCAGAAAAACAATTGAAATTGTTATTAGTTGTTCTCCCCAACCATGAAAAAAGAAAACATGTTCTATCTTCTTCTTTTTTTCAAAAAACCCCCACAGTGAATGTCATATTCTACCACTTGTGGTTGTTGCAGCCATAGGATAATCTATTATACCTGAAGATTCTCTTTGTATTTAGAAGCTGACATAGTTTGGTCCTTATTGTTCTGGAATGAATTTGCACCAATTCAACAAATAGGATGAATTTACTTTATAGCTAGGGCATTGCCGTATATGTGTATCATGTTTAGCCCAAAGCATACTACGCTAGGTGACTACCATACTTGTGTGCACAAAAAGATGGAAGACCTTCTTACTGCTCTATTCCATGCCTGTGCTACTGACATTTCCCATTTGCTGTCGGTGGTATTTGCTGCATTAATTCAATAAGATTGGTCTGTGATCTTTATTCATTAAAACTAATATAATAACATGTAGAAGAGGGTGCATTGAGCACTCTGCTGCTGCCTGGCAGGCAAGACAAACTAAATTCACTATGTTACAGCTTAGTCTCATTCCTGCAGGATCTAAAGACTTTATTGGGAGGTTTTATATTAAAATTGGTTAGCACTGAGTTGATCAGATTACTAGATTTTTGGTGCAATAGAGGGACCGCTGCTGGCATTGTCATGAAGCTCTCTGCTGCCCTTGCACTGAAGCAGTCAGCTGAAATTAGCCCAGCTAGTTGGCAGTCAGCTTGGCAGAAACCCTCAAAGCAATTGTCAGCATAACCATTATGACTTTTATTGGGGCTGGGGTGTGGAGACATCAAACAGCTTTCGTATGTGACATGTAAGACCAATAGCCTGAAGAACTTTGTTGCTGAATGAATGTGATCATCTTTGCAACTGCTGTTCATTCTTTTTCTCTCTCTAAATATTTGTCAGTATTTTTATGTTTACCCAACTCCTGAACCAAGACAAACTTAGAAGAAGTTCCAGTTTGACTATCTACTGTGGTATATTTAACAGCCATATGCTTAGTGAGTTGCCCACCCCAAACAGTCTACCTTATGTCATGGACTGTATTTTGATTAACCCAGCCTTTATTTTCAGCATTTTGGGTTCTGGATTGCACCCATGGAGTGTCTTGCATTTAGGTTAGGTGGTAAACAAGATAGCTTTTTGATCTTTTCCAATTTCAAGATCAAATGGCTTGCTAGATCTTTAATTAGACACATTAAGATGTAAAAAAAAAAATGTCAGTTCCATTTTCATGCTGCTTCTCCTGGCATTTCATCCCAGCTATCTACCGAGATATTTGCAGGATCTTCTTAGAACATTAGAAAAAAAACATAAAATTATAAAAACCTACAAAAAATTAAAAACACCCTGTATTATAATTTAATATGATAGTGCTAAGTTTTTGTTTTTGTTTTTCAATAATGAGGGAAAATGACCTTTCTAGCTGCCACAGCTAGTTTTCTATATTTTTGAGTGGACCTTTCTGAGAAAAAATGGAAGTCCCTTAGGGAAGACACAGAGGTATAATGCCTGGGTGTGTTTTAACACCCCTGAATTTCTACTTGAAGGCATGTATATGTATGCATCCTTTTTTCAAAAACAGCAGGCCCCCCATCCCGCTACAGGCATATGATCTCCAGCACATGAGGCGCAATAGGGTGAGACAAACATGATGGAAGCGGTGGGATCAGTACCATGGTTTTGCTTTCTCCCTCATGACATTCTAATTGGGTGTGTTGTGTGAAGGGTCAGACATTGGGAAAGCCTAAATGCCCAAACAGAGTTATGATTTGAAGATTAACATTGAGTACAAAATGCATCCACGAAGAATCACTAACCAGCAATATCTTTTAACCGTTTACCTTGGCCATAAGGATATTCACTATGTTCTCAAAAAGGGATAGATGCAGAAACTGCTGTGACAATATTCTTTTTTTAATTTCCCCTAGACACTTCAGTCTGATCTTTAGGTCACTGTTTGTAAGCAGAAGAAAGGAAATCCTCAAGTCCATGAAATTTTAATTGCACAGGAAAAAGATGTTATGCCATAATTCAGTGTAGTAAAGTCCCACTCAAATCAATGTGCTAGAATGTAGAGGGTTTTGGACTGTTTTAATAATACAACTAAAGTGAAAGAAAAAGAATTTCCATTAGATTAATTGGGATTCAGTTGAATCGATTCAGTTGAAATTGGAAAACTATATTTAATAATATATATAGGAAAGTTTGAATAAGGTTCATAATTAGACTTCACTAACAAATAACAGTTTTTAATGTAAAAAAATTTTCTTGATTTGGGGTCTATGCCCCCAAAATAATTGTCCATTTCCCTTTGAAATTACAGCAAATGTCTGACTAATCATTATTGATGCTTCACATGTATTTATAGTTTTGTGTTCATGTTTTATGATATCTCAAGTACTGGGGAGACTTGCATCTTTGCATGGTCAACATCTTTATTTAAAACATCTTAACATAATCTACTGTACTTTACCTTTGTATGCCTATGGTATACATTTTCAGTCCCCCTTTCCTCTAGTATGTGAAATTTGAGGCAATTTTGAGACAGATTTGTGTGTGTGCATGTGTGTCTGTGAAGACATTTGTGGTTCTTCAGTTCTGGTTTAAGACACGAACTGAGTTCTGAATTTGTTATGTGCCTTTATGTTAACTCTAGCTTATAGCAAATCTATTCTAGGGTTCTCTTGGCAAGATTTATATAGAGGTTATACCTGTCAGAACAAAATGCTACTGTCTAGAGCAAAGCTGTTGAAACTCATGGGCTGCAATTAGCGTATATTACTTTTCCAGACTTCCAGACCCTCAGATGCCTCACAGCAATACCCAAATAAATGGCAAGGAGTTTTAGAATATCAGCTCAAATTAGTAAATTCAGACACCTAGCAGAAACAATCTCCATACTTGCAAAAAAAAAAAAAAAGCTGAAAAATCTCTTCAGAAAAATGGTTGAAATCAAAAACAAAAGTAGCTTTTTGTTCCCATTTCTCATTGTTTTAATGGGTTTTGCCCTGCAACCTCTGCTGTTGCCCATCCTGGAAGAGGAAAAGGAAGTAAAGTCTTGGGAATACATTTTGAGTTGCTAATTTTAGAGTCCAAAAAGCAACAAGAAGACATGTCAAGATTTATATTCTCTTTTTTTAAAAAAATATGATTCATTTCTTTCTAAGGCTCTGACATGTTAAAAACATTAATTCAAAGGAAAACACAACACCTGGCACAAGCGACCCTTAAGAGTCCTTTATCTACCATGAAATCCATGCATGAAATGCCAGGGATTCACAGAGATCCTGATCTTTTACACAAATGCTGACCCACTCATGCACCCCTCCCAAAAAGGGGTGGGAAGAAGGCCTGAATGGAAGTCCAACAAGAACTGCCCTGGAAAATGCTAACATACTGGACTAATACCACTATGTGGTGAGTTAATGCACTGTTGGAAACTGGCGTGTGGAATATTGAAAATCACTGAAGCAGACCAATGAGATGACTTCATAGATTCCCAGGTGTAGTCATCTTGCCATCATATACAGACTGGATAGCTTTGGACCTTATTTCTTTATATGCTTTATTTCAACATGTTAATATTGCATGTAGTTGTTTTCCATGAGTATTTGTAATCCATGTAATGAGTAGCAGGCATTCTAATCAGGCTTGCATTTTTGTGGTTCTTTGTCTTGACTCACCTGCTATCTGCACAGGTAATTGGTATTAACATTGTTTGAAATAATATATACTGTGCCTCTCAATTGTTTAGGGAATGCTTATTTATTTCTTATGAACTTATGTGTGTGTGTGGGGGGGAAAGGTTTGTGACTGCTCTCTCTTGATTGGTTAGTGTTGTTTTCGCCTTTATGACAGAGTTCCAAGAGGAAATTTTTATTTTGCAATTGCCAGCTCTCTGAGCATCTCACTACATGTGATTTAGTTAATGTCTAAATATCCCTCCCTCCCTCTTGCTCTCACACTTTTACATCCTTTTAATGGATCCCTGTTTTCCCACTTTGTCAATCATGGTCCTTCTGGAAAACAGAAAGGAAAAGAGTTGAATATGTTTCTGACTTCATCTTCATTTGTTAGCAATGCTTTAGCTGATTCCCACCAAGGATATTGTATGCTTAGTAAGTACTGGATTTGTTTAAAATGTAGTTGCTCTACAAGGCTTGTTGGGGAGTAACATTTAGTTCATGGAGATCAAAAAGAGACAGCTAACTTTGATTGGAGCCAGGAGTAAATCAAAGGAGGCTGGCTAACCAATTCAAAAAGCAGTTAACAGCACAGGTGGCAAACTAATCCTTTTTTGCAAGTCTTTACTTTTGCATTTAAGAAAAGGGAAAATAAGCCATCAAATCCACTGCAGAACTACATTGAATCCAGTGATATGATCCTGCTGCCTTACAACTGGATGAGCATTTCTTCTTCTTCCAGATGACTACAATTCCCATCATTCCTTATTGCTAGCCATACAGAATGGGAGTGATGGGAATTGTAGACAAAAATATCTCAGCAGACAAATGTTCCCTCACTTTTGTTGTAAGGTATCAAGTTCCTACCACTGGTTTGTGTTAAGAAATGGACTTTGCTATCTCAGGCCTTTACTGCACCGGGCTATTAAAACGGTGCAGAGCGACCTCCAACAGAGGTCTTCTGCACCATAGAGTGGACTGGGGTGGACTACTTTTTGTAGTTCCATACCTCAGTCCACTCTGGAGCGACCAGAACTGATCGCGCAGCGTGTTGTTTAAAAATCCTCTTTTTAGAGGTTTTTAAAAAGTATGGAGCACGCGACTCCATGTCGCTCCATCGCCACGCTCCGGTGCAGATTTGCAGGCGCGCGCAAGTGTGTGCCTGCAGATCTGCCGGGGGCGGGCTTTAGGCTGGTGAGCTTCTCTGGTTGGTGGAGAGCCTCCACCAACCGGATGCTGCCATTTTGGATGCCAGAGCAGTGCGGAGCGATGAGCTCGCACTGCTCCTCATCCCGACGGACTCACTCGGATGGAGAAGAAAGCCAGTGAGTCCCATTTTTGCCCGTTTATTTTCACACATGCGGAAAGGGCCTCAGACGTAAGAAATTAGAGCTATTCTTGGGAAGTTAGTTAGACAAGAGATAAAGCTGTCAGGAAGGTATATTTATCAAATCTGCAGAAGAAATGGAGTTGTTTGGCCCAGAAAATTAAATGCATCAGGTTAAAATTCCAAATTACATTAGCAATTTCAAATTGTTTTAAAAATCAGGACATTCAAGTTAGGCAACCTAAGAAAAAACAGGAAAAAGTCAAGCAAGAGAAAGCACAAAACAGAACTACAAAATGTGAAAGAAAAGACTGGGTGTTAGCATCATTGTTCTAATCCATAATAAACTATCATAAAAAAAGGGAAAATGCTGATTTCCCCCCAGTTTAACTAGCAGAAGCTTCACAGCCAAGAAATGTAAAATAGAATGGGTCTGGCATTATCTGGACTTCTGCATTCACACTTTTGGCTCCACAAACTGGATAACGTTCAAAGAAGTGCAATGAAAATGGCAATGTGTCTGAAATCCCAGACTGCAAAGGAATGACAAAAGGAACGGCACTGGGTCTTTGAGCCTAAACAGAAAAGAAGATGCAAGGAAATTGAATATGAATAAATGCTATGAACAGGATGGTAGATAGCTGTTCCCAGCTGAGTATTGAGTGTGTGTGTGTGTGTGTGTGTGTGTGTGTGTGGTGGCTGCGGTAGGGAATATTACAAAGACTGATTAAAATACCAAGAAAAAAAATGAATTAATCAGCAAATCATTAAGCTGTATCATTGGTATAACTCCGTCCCTGTCATCATCAGTTGATCCTTCTATTTCAGGATAGTATACTCAGTTGCTAAGCTCCTTCACTCTTCTAAATTTATGCCTTCTATATGTTCAGCAAAGTACCCTAACAACTCAGAAGCACAAGTTTGATTGAATCATTTTATTTCCTGCTGTTCATTCAGGGCTGGCCCCACTGTTCGACAGAGTGAGACACAGTCTGGGGCTGCAGAAAAGTAGTGATGAGGCATTGAAAAAGACAGTGGTGTGGTGTGTAGGCTTGCCTGTTTTCCTCAGATAATGTCCTATTGTTGGTGTTAAAGTAAGATTCACTTGCCAGTCTAGTCAGCTTCTGTAAAAACAACAGTGAGGTGTAGGGAAAGATATAACCCTCTCCTTCAGGTGACAAACACATTTAGGCCACTCCTCATTAAACTTATCAGCAGAGCCACAAATAATTGATTTGAGGTCTGCTCAGATAAATGTATACCAATTTTTAGAGCCAGCCTGGGATAGTGGTTTAAGTAATGGACTAGGAAACTGAGAGACTAGGGTTCAAATCTTGCTTGGGCACAGAAACCCATTCCTTGGGGAAGTCACACACTCTCAGCCTCAGATAAAGGCAGAAGCAAACCCCCCTCGGAACAAATCTTGCCAAGAAAAGTTGGCAATAGGTTTGACTTGGGTCACCATAAGCTGGGAATGCCTTAAAATCATTACAACAACAATAATAATCCTATCATAATGTTTTCATGTTTATTTGTGTTTACACTGATACATAAAATTCACTTATGTGGTAACTTCAAAACATTGGTAAAGCTCACTTAATAACTCATCTATCACCCAATTTCCCCTTTCCCATCTAGATAAAACTCTTGGTTAGTCTGTGTTGCTGACCAGCACTTCTCCCCTGGCAAGAACTAGTAGTTCAGGGATCCATTATAATCCATTTAAATTCATTGCCAGAGAGGATGAGTCATTCCTAGAAGTTTCTGCAGTCTGTAGGCTGAAAACTTTGAAGCTTCCATTACACATCTTCCCTGTAGCAAATTATGCTGAACTATACACACTAGTTTTTCCAAGGATTATGCATTTACTGGTTCAAATGATAGGAAGATATTATTTCTATAATGGGTTTCTGATAAATCTGTGTAAACTTTTTTTAAAAAAAAAACTTTTGTGTACATTCAATAGAAACAAAATACTTTCCTTTCCCACACCCACACATTTAAATACAGTTAGCACTCCACATCCACTAGAGAGAAGCATGAGTGGGTTGGCATGGTGTTCTCATACTTCCCCTCTCTTGCCCATCTCCTTCCTTGGATGTGGGGCAACATCAGGAATTGGTTTGTAGTGCTGAAAAATCGGGCCATGAGCTGTTCTTAGCTGGGCAGGCAGGTGGCGGTGGAGGAGGACCAGAGGAAGATTTTTAAAGGGCTGTGCAGCATGATTGGAGTCGCTGAGAGGGAAGATTCCCCTGCCAAGAAGATCTTGAGGTAGGGTGGCAGGGGTTGAGAAATTTGCAAATAATCAAATCCATGAAAGTCAAACCCACAAATGTGGATGAAGAACTTCGCAGTTCTTATGGAGTATATACCAAGATAATAATTATAAACCAGGGTTTCAGAGCAGATTGCATGCTTTACAATGGATGGCTTTCAGAACTCCTGGTAGCCAAAGGACTCTGGAGAGCCTTGTTCGCAGCAAGGAAACAGCCAACGTGTAGTTTTCCTGAAGCAGTTGCCCCACATCTCCACACCTCATTACAGCCAGCCACCTTCTGTGGGGAGCAATGCTCGATATGTTCTAAAACAATGGAGACCCTCCTGAGGGAAGATAGTGTGCTGTCCCTCATGCCCCTCCACTTGAAATTAGCCCCTTTTCTTGCCTAATGCAAAGCCAGCCCTAGTGGACATCCCACATGGGACTGTCAGCCTGCCCTGGACTTATCTCAGTTTTCTTGTCCTCATCCATTACACAAACTTCAGCAAGTAATTTTGGAAGCTATCTTATAGGCGGCCAGGCAATTTGTCCACCACCTAATCAAATGCTGTTTTCTACGACAAACAGTAATCCTCCAAGGTCTCTGGTAATGGTCTTTCATGTCACTTGCTACCTAATTCTTATTTGTCTCAAACTGAAAATCATAAACTTAATTGGAACCTTCTGACTGAAAAGCAAATGTTCTACCATTGACCTATAGCCCCTTATCAAAGTACAGTATCTTTGCTAGGTGGCTAACTTGACTGGTTTTATAACAGGCCAGAAGTGGTGATTCAGGAATGTACATTTTTCAGGCTTTGTCTTTACTTTCTCCCCATGTCTCCAGTTTAACATATTTGTGTCAAGCTAAGACTGTTTGAATATAGCATCTGATTAACTTCAAATGTGAAAACAAGAAGGAACAGCACCTTGCCCCAACTTGTTCTTCTGACAGGAGTCATAGATATTCTAAGAGGCTTTACTATTTGAAGGGTTAGAGGTCCACTGAGTATATTTTCAATCACTTTTTAACTCAGAAGAAGTGTCATGGTTACTAGATATTATTTCTGTTAATACTGTATACTGAATATATTATGTCCCCTCTGGCACACACACACAGAATTGCCTCCCCATTTATTTCAAGAAAAGGAGATCATCTGTGCAGAGACTGGAAAACGTGCATCCCTTGAACCTGTTATGGATGGGGGTGATTTCTTTGTAGACTAGACCTTTCCTACCTAGATTAGAACACTGTACTGTGCAGTGCATGGTTAGTTCATGCAATAATATACACATTCTGGCAATGATATAGTGAACTATGACACTGTAAAGCAGGGGTTTGTCATCAGATGTACAATTGGCTAATAGCACAATGAAAGCAAGACAAGAAAAAGACAGAACACAAAGCATCAGGTGTCTACAATTATATTTTGAAGGGTAGGCATATAATATATTCTATGAAAGAGAAAGAGGTTGCATTATGAGACTGTGCACAGTTTCAAAGGCTCTTCATTTATTAGTTGCCACGACTGAAATGCCATATGTGGAAGCAATGTTCTCTTCTCCCTAAGCTGTGTTTATAAAACCAATCAATAAAAGCATGAATTATGTCTTCCTGTCTCCTGTGGCCTAACTCTAATCTATATTTATTTACCCTGAAAAAGTCAAATGTACACGTATCTGAACTGGTGAATTACAGACGCTCCATATCTGCAATCCTTTACCAATCTCTAGAAAAAGATTTCTTATTTTCATTAAAAAAAGAAAAGAAAAGATAGATTACTAACTTGATCAGCACTCAGTGCTTTGCATTTGAATCTTCAGTGTAAAGCTTGCTTTTTCCTAACATGATAGATAGCCACATGCTAAAGGTTTCTAAATGAAAATGCTGACATAACCTCATCTATAGCTGTGCAAATACTGCTGCTGCTGTAATTATACTTTATACTTGAGCACCACTAGATACATTGCTAGTTTTTCATCATATTAATCAGGGCTTGGTTGCTTCAATTGCCACAAATTATAAAGGAGTCTGCTCTGTTAAAACGGGAGGTTGGCTGAGCACTAAAAACTATACGGGTTATCAAACAGGAAAAAAAAAAAAGATGGAAACATTTTACGGCAAAGCAAGAGATGGGAATACCTTCAGTGAGTAGCTATGCTTTTTTTCAGGGGCAAAACAATAAGTATTTTCACTTTGCTCATACTTGTGATGCACTGATATCTTATGATACTTCAGTACCAAATGAACAGATTATTCCATGCAAGTTTAATCAGAAATTTGCCCAGGGAATCTTCTATAAATCAACTGGCCGTGATTTACTGTCAACCATAGATCAAGTCTGCTGTACAACAGGGAAACAAAATCATAGTGGCCTTAAAAAGGAGACACTGCAGTAGTCTGTATGCCCTGGCTGATCAAGTCAGACTTTTTGTCTGTCACTTCAGAAACGTGAAAACATAATTCTTTCATAGGCTGTCATTAATGACAAAATTTATATTGACTTTGTTAGGCCTCAAATTGTATTCAAGATAAGTAAGATGCAAGATTGCTGTTTGTAAACTTGAGCAATTGGGGGCAATCCACCATAGGCAATTTCCTGCATATCAGAATATCTTAGACACATTATATCAGCTTTTTGTATCAAGTAGGTAACTTGACACTGCACAAAGATAAGATCAGGGGTTCTTAAAATAAGAGCAACTTGGACTTGATTAACTGAAAGTCATGCAGTCCCTTCTGTGTCTAATTAGTGCACTCAGTGCCATGGTAATCAGTGGATTAATATCCTTCCAAATATTCTCATAGATTATTCATATAGATAGCATTTCATTTATTACTATGTAAGCTATGATGGCTTCACCCTCTACTTTTGCTTTCTTGAACCACTGATTTCTTGAATCACTGCTCACACAAAATACTTGTTTGTTAACAGGTGCTCTAGAGAATTGTTCAGATGCAAGTAGCACAAGAAACCCTGTAAGGAATTAAAGAATGAGACTATGCACACTATAGTGAATTGACAGTTAGAAGGGGAGGGGTGTTAGAGAGAAATTCCACTGTTAGGAGCATCCCTGAAAAAAATTACCAGAGAGAAACTAATTCAAGGGAGTTGCCATAGTGTTATTCTGACCCCTGAAGGATGGAAACAGGAGTTAATTTCATATCCGTTTTTTCCAATTACTTAATATATTCCATGAACGCCAAGCCTTTCACCTGCGTTAGTACAATTTATTAGTGTCTGTCTCTCAGCTTGTCCTAGAAAATTAAAAAGAGCACAGACACAAACAGAAAGGTATGGAGTGAATCATTCCATGCTGGTACTGATTCCATGCTGGTAGCAAGCTATGCATGTACCTATTGCAAAGTTCATGACAACTGGCTGTACCAAATGCTCTAGAAATAGAAGTGGGTAGTGGTTCTCAAATACTTCAGAGCCCCCTCCTCCTTTTTAATTGTTTCACAATTTTTTAGAGGGGATGTTACCTTGAACCCACAAGGACCTGAGTAAGGAGACAGACTAAATGCTGATAAGACCAGTTATATCACAGGGCTAAGATTTTTCAACAATAAGTATGGCTAGTCAGGTGATGATGATGGGATGATTTACAAGCTTCTCCTAAGGAGACAAATTATATCGTACAATGTCAGTGCTTTTGGGAGGGCAGTAGTTGTGATAATAAACCTCTCATTCAAAGGTATTCAGTTATACAGGAAATACTACAAGGATGGTCTAATGCCTTCAGTTAAATATTAGAAATTATCCCACTTTGGTCTTTCTTTAAATTCCATTTAATTCCACCTCCCTATAGTCAGAATTACCTTATAACCATGCTTGCCTTTTAAAGGAGATGGCCAGCTTCTCAGTCTAAGGCAGCTTTCTGTGTAGTTTCAACCCTTCATTAAATGGTAGGATCAGGCTTCCATGTTTGACCAGCAGACTCTTTTACTTATTTCTCTCAGCTGCACCAAGCTTTCAAAGTTCATAAGCAAGTAAAGTTCCACAGCACATTTCTTGCCACCTGGACACACTATAACCCAATACCTTCAACAAGCCAAGGGGACCCACCACTTGCCACCTCTTAGAAACAGAAAGGGAAGCTTCTCTTGGTGTGAGCCCATCCTATAAAGGAATTGGGTGTGGCTGTCCTTTCCACTCAGCACTTTTGTGGGTCTTTAATTTCCAGTTTTCTTCTGCGTAACCTTTCCAAGGAGAACAACTCTGTTCAAACGTGTAGATTTGATGAACAGCACTCCCACACCCACCCACACACACAGCAGATGGGGCTGAGTTAGAAGCAGTGAAGCCCCAAGGATTTTCTGAGCCACTGTCCCAGACAGAACTGTGGTGAGATTGGAAGTTGAAGCCCCCAAGAGTATTCAACAAACCAAAAATAACTCTTTCTCCATTTCAGTTGCCAGTAGGCTTCCAAAGTTAACCAAAGTGACTGATACTTGGCGTGATGATGTTATTAGATGCAATCAAGTTACATAATCATCGATTATGCACAGCTACATCTATCTTCCTCCCTGTAAAGCTGCATTTTTCCTCCTCCCATGCATTATGCATGAACCACCAGCTGTACATGGGAGTCTATATTCCAGCAACACACTATGGAACTTTAGCATTGCAGTGCAGTGCCTTGCCTTGCACCACGTCATCACTATTGATTCCCAGAGTCACTCCCCCTCCCCCCTTCTCAAAATGCATTTTGCAGAGAAAGCTTTTAGCAATGGGTGCTGCTCTTGCGCCCAGGGGATTCTGTCTCTCTAGAGACCATGCCACCAATGAAGTGCCCCGAAGGCTGTGGCCCCAGCCAGCCAGTCAGGGGCAACACTGTCTTGACAAGACCAAATCTCTCCAGCTCCATTGCACGTGGCTGGGTCTGAAGGTGTCAAGAAGACCTTAAGTTACCAGAGACCTATTTTCACAGACAGGTAGCAGACAAAAGGGCTGGGGGCCATCTCCAACATGCTGTTCTTTCCTTAACACCTGCTCCCTTCTAGGGCTGCTGTGTGTGAGTGTGTGAATGCTTTCATCCTCTGCCAAATTTACAGGCAATCCCATCCTCCCCAAGTAGCATTAGCCCTCCAAATTCAATGCCCTCCTCATGACCATAAATATCCATTAGTACCCTAAAGTTCAGCAACTTGATCCCAATGACGAGGGACTGACCCGTCTCCATTGCAGCTCTCTCACCGAATGCTGCACGGAGTTGGAAATAAAATTAAGATCGGGAGGAGGGGGAGGAATCTTTCAACCGAGATATGGGAGGGAGGAGCTCATTTCATGTGAAAGCGGTTCCATGGCCAAGTGCTGCTTTCACTGCTGTAGACCCTCTCCTGCCCAAAAGATGCTTGAGGAAGGAAGAAGGGGCGCGCGGGGGGGGGGGAGAGTGTGGTTTGCCCAGACTGCATTCAGGCTCATCTCCCCCATCAAGGAGGCGAGCGAGGCGTGGGGGGGGGGAGAGACAGAAACCTTGCTCATGCTTTGATTTATCACAAAATGCACTCTCAAAAATACCTACTGCAGTTGTTCCGCTGAGCTGCCAATAATAGCTCGGTCTACACCACACACACACACAGACACACATAGAAACCAACCCCGAGTGTAATGCAGCAATCATGAAAGTAGTCCTTTCTATTACAAGCTGCCAAGTTCAGCAATCTCGGAGGGGGCTTTTAGATATGCGTTCCAAAAAAAAGAAAAAAGAGAGAGAGAGAAAAGAAAGAGTAGGGGAAAGAGGAAGACGAAAATGACCTTACCCACCACAGTCTTGCAAAATATTCTTCTGCCGGTATCAGTCAGTCAGGTAATTGCTGGTCATCACAATGCGTAGTCAGGGAATCCACGATTTTTGTTTTTGGGGGGAAAAGAAAAAAGAAAAAAACTCCTCCAGGTTTCTTTTTCTCTCGCCCTGTCCCTCTGTAATTCGTCGTCTCCGTCTTCTTCTTCTTCTTTTTTTTTTGCTAGCAATTAATACGGGGAAGGCGATGCCCATTCACAAGTGCCAAGTTCACTATCCAAGCAGATAATTCCATACAGAGCCAGAGACATCCGTGGCAAGCTTTCGCCTCCTGCGAGTTCGCAAAGTGGCCAGGTTGGTTCACGGATGGTACGATCCAGGTGGGAAAGAGAGCATTAAAATGAAGAGAGGAGGAAGCCGGAGAGGGGGGGAGGCAAAGGGGGCAGCGCTCGCTAGAAGGGGGAGAAGCGAGAGGAAAAGACGGCTAGCCCCCGAAGTCTGCGGGCTCTAGGGCAAGCGAAGGAGTCCCGGATCCAGAGCATGGAGCCTTTTCAAAACCCCTCGGTGCGCATGGAAAAAATCCAATCCCACAAGGCAGCCATAAGGAAGAGGCTTAAAAAAAAAACACCCTTATGTATATTTCACAAGTATCCTACAATAACGGATCCGACGGGGGTTTTCCTGGTACTGTACAGCTATGTAGGAGAGAGAACATACAGCCCCTGCTGTTTCCAGAGGATGCCTCCTGGGTCCTAAAACTCTCAGTCGCTCTCGATTTTTTTTTCTTAAAAAAAAAAAAATTAATAATATATTTATATACCCGGATAGGAATGGAGGGGGAGGGGGTCAAGGAAATCCCACAGTTGTCCGTCGGCCCTGAGTGATGCTAGTCTTCCGTGGAGATGGCAAGTGCCTCAAAGCCCCAGCGCAGGTCGCGGTGATGCATCCAGGCGATCCAGCCCAAATATCCGAAGGAAGAGCAAAAGGCAGGGACGGAGGCACACAGAGAGAGAGAGGATGAGAAAGAGAGAGAGAGAGAGAGAAACTGCAATGCATAAACGATTCCAGTGTTTCTACAAGATCGGCTCATGGGATTGAATGCCTTCTCGGCTTTGCTGCAAGTCATAAAGAAGATACTGTTACTGCCACCCAATGGATACTTTTGTACTAGCCAATCCCCACTCCACGGCCGCCTCGCTTGCCTCTCTCTGCAAAAGCCTCCCAGGAGAGGAGACTTGGGGGGGGGCGCAGGGGGTCCTTCCCGCGGCCTCTCTCCCCTACCACCCCGTCGCTCCCCCTTTTTCAGAGGGGGAGGAGGGGGAGGATCGAGGTCCCCCCCCGGGCAAAGGAGGAAACGCTGGAAGCACAAGTTCGCGTCGGATCAGCTGCGATCGCGCCCTCCCCGCTCCGAAATTTCCCCAGCGAAGGGCTGTTTTAAAAAAGCGATGATGCCTTATCTATTCTTGGATTTGTGTTTCTCTCTAAAGCAAACTGGGGGCCTCGCTGTTGCCATGGGATCTTCTTTGTACGAACTCTCTGAACTGTGTGGGAACAGAGGGTTTCTTGAGGGAAAAGAGGGAAGAAATAACTATCTACCTATACATCCATCTAGCTTTAAAAGAAATAAAAAGCGCCCCCCCCCAACACACACCTCCTCCCAAGCCTCCCTCTAACGATTCTGAAAACAGGTAACCAACTCGTGCTGCATTATTGCCAATTAAGACAAACAGAAGCTGCAAGGTGTATCTAATTAGGAATTTTAATTACTTCACCAAAGAAATGCCTATTTGCAGATGTTGGAAGCGTTCAACAACTGCACGGCTTTTTTTTTTTTTTTTACAGTTCAAAAAAAAAAAAATTCTCACCCGCCTCTCCATCCGCCGCCCTCAGCAGCTAGATATAGATCGAGAAGCCGGTGATGCTTTACATGACTAAATGTGTGTGGGAGGTGGGGAAGGAGGGAGGGAAAGAGGGAAGACTGCAATCCTAAAGCTACTTACTTGGAAGCACATTTCATAATAGAGATATTTTAAAAAAAAAAAAAAATCAGTAGAACTTCACAGTAAAGACATGATCAAGCAGTGGGAAAACCTGGATGATCCACAAACCAGAATCATGATGGCCTTGGAAGGGATGGCTTTAGAAGGGATCATAAGGGCCATCTAGTCTACCCACTGCCATACAGGAATCCACAGCTAAAACACTCTCAATTGACATTAATTCATATCAGTCCATACTATCCACAAGTTCAGAGAGAGAGAGTTCAGAGAGAGAGGTGATGTAGTTGTCTGAGTATTAGACTATGCAATTCCCCACTCAACCATGGAAACCCACTGGGTGACCTTGGGTGTGTCACACACTCTCAGCCCCCAGGAAAACCTGTGATAGGTTTGTTTTGGGGTTGCTATGAGTCATAAAATGACTTGAAGGGGAAGAAAATCCACGAGTTTAGTAGATTCAAAGTGCTGCTTATGGCCTCAAAAGTGCTATACAGTTTAGGTCCAGGGTATTTAACATGGTATGTCTCTTCCTGTGAGCCCAACCAGGTCCTGAGATCTTTAGGAGAGACCTTCTTTCAGTCTTACCACTTTCACAGATGCTGGGGAAAAGGGACGGGGGTTTCTCAGTTGTGGCCCCAGACTCTGCAACTCTCTCCCTAAAAAGGCTAGTGTGACACCCTCCTTGTCCTTCCATTAGCAAGCAAAGACTTTTAAAAAAAGATCAGGCAGGCTTTTAGAATGGAACACTTCTAAGGCAAGGTCTTGTAAGTGGACATTATAACATTTAAAACTGTATTGTTTTGACTACTTTTTGTTGTTGCTGTTTTAAACTATTTTTAATATCATTGTTTAATTTTTAGTTTAATTGTTTATTGGTTATTTATGTATTTCATATATATACTACCTTTCCCCCAGAATGGGACCCTAGGGCAGCTCACAAAAGGAATTCTGTATAATTATCTTCTAATCATTTTGATTTGTAAATTGCCTAGAGTCCTAATTTGAGTAAAACAGCAGTTTATGTATATATATATACACCTACATACATGATGATGAATTATCATCACCATTATCATCATCATCATGAACAGGCTTCCCATGATTTTTAGGAACCTGACTCCTGTATCTTTAACATTCGATGGCATATACAAATCAAAGAGATGAGGCATTTCTTACTTTAGAGAGTATACAATTATGACAATATCTGTCAAGTGGTAGCACTGTTATAGTTTGTGCAGCTTTTCTCAACAGCATAACTCTAGAAAAAGCTTTACCAGTTGCATTGGTGGCTAAAAGCTTCTATTTCAGAGGGCAGTGAATCTATTCTGGGATTTAGTCCATGGTGCTCAGCTTATTTTGTGGATAGTGTTCAGCAACTCGGCTAACCCTTTCAAAATTCAGACTGAAACCCAGAGCAGATTCAATGCCCCACTAACACGGAAGCTTCTGACTACCCCAACCAGCTAAATTACACCTAGCTGAGGTAAAGCAGAGGAGCTCTGCAAAGCAAAAGGAAAGAATGGCATTTGAAGAGAACGTGAAAGTTTTGGTTCTGATTCTGTTCTAGGCCTGATGCAAAGTTCTGGTACTTTTAAAACCCTCAATGTCTTAGGACCCAAATAAGAGAGAAATACCACCCTTCTTATGGCTTAACATCTCCTGCCGAGGCCCTTCTTTAGGTGTCCTTTTTAGGTACTCAGAAGTGTGGTGTATCTTAACAAAGGAAAAGGATTCTTTGAAAATGAAACACCATTTCTTTAGAACAAGGGTGAGGCCCTGAAGATGTTGGCTGCAAATGGGGCTGCAGCAAGGGGCATCAGCCCTAGCCAGCCTAGCCAGTGGTGAGGAAAGCTGGAAGCTGTAGTCTAGGAAGATCTGGTGTCTCAAAAGTTGCTAGCTCCACCTCTAGAAGTTTGCATATTTATTTGTTTGCTTGTTTGCTTGTTTGTTTATAGTATTTATATCCAGCTCTTTAACCAAAGATTTCAGAGTAGCTTATAATAAAAGGAAATTAGAGCAATAAATAATCAGAAGATTTTTAAAAGGTTAAAATATATTAAGTAGATTCTCAATTAATAACTGACCATTTCAAAATGGTTAAAACAGTCTGGAATATTAGAACCATAAAATATGTGCAGTCTGGATAACTCCAGTTTGACCTGAAATGATGTCAACATCGGTGCCAGTCAGGCCTCCATGGGGAAGGAATTCCACAACCTGGGTGCCACTACAGAAAAGGCCCTCTCCCGTGTTCTCCCACAATATATTTCTCCTACTGGGGGTAGGGTGGGGACACAAAAAAGTGAAGACCTACTCGATATATCTCAATTCTTTGGGAGAAAGAGGTGTTCTTTCAAGTACTGAGATCCCAAGCCATTTGAGGATTAAGGTATTATTGACAGCACCTTGAATTCAGAATGAAAACATATTGACAGCTAATGTAATCCCTTCAGAACTGGTGTTATATGATATCTGAATTGAATTCCAGTGAGGTGTTTAGCCTTTCCATTTTGCACTAGTTGCAGTTTCTGGGTAATCTTCAAGGGCAGCTCCGGAAAGTGTGCATTGCAGTAGTCTAATCAGGAAGTTACCAGTGCGTGGACTACTGTAGCTAAGTTATCCCTGTCCAGAATAGGCCATAGCTAGCAGACCAGTTGAAGCTGGCCACAAGCATTCTGAGCCGCTGAGTCTATCTGGGCCTTCAGGGACAAGGGTGGATCTAGGAGTACTCTCAGACTATACACCTGCTTCTGTCCAGGGCAGGTGACCTACCTAATTCCCAAATTCAAGAATCACCACTCCACAAAACGTCCATCTTCTTAGGACTCAGCTTCAGTTTATTCACCCTCATCCAGACCATTACAGTATCTAGGCACTGCTCCAGCACCTCCACAGCCCTAGCTGAGTATGATGATAAGGAAAAGTAGAGTTGAGTGTCATCAGCATACTGATGGCGCTCACCTCCCATACTCCTAATGATGTTCCCCAGCAGCCTTATATAGAGGAACATATAATATATAGAGATAATATTATTATATTATATTATATTATATTATATTATATTATATTATATTGAGAGATAAGACTGAACTTCGTGGTAACCCAGAGCACAATTGTCATGTGACTGAGCCACTCTTTCGAACCAACTGACAGAGTGGAACCCACTCTAAAACAGTGCCTCCCACTCCCATCTGCGACAGCCAGTCCAATAGGATCAACAGTATCAAAAGCTCTGTGAGATCCAGAAGGATCAACAGAGTAGCACTCTCCCTTTATTTTCCCAACAGGAGGTCATTAGTCAGAGCAATCAAAACTGTCTCAGTACCTTGGTCTGAAACCAGACTGAAATGGGTCCAGATAATTTGTTTCCTCCAAATACATCTGAAGCTGCCCAGCCTCCACATCTTCAAACATCTTGTCCCAAAATGGTTCTCACATACCTCTGGTTCCAGGGAGGATCTCTTCAAAAGAGGGCACATTACCACCTCCTTCAAGGCAGCAGACCTCTCACCCAATGTAGTAAGGCATTTATTATCCCACTCAATCAATCCATGCCTGCTAGATCTTAAGAGCCAAAATGGGCAAGGGTCAAAACAACATGTGGCAGGAGACACCAGTTCAAGCATCTTGTCCACATTATCAGGCTGCAACAAATGACACTGATCCAAAGAAAATTGACCAGATGGTACGCTGGACACCTACTTAGACTCCGCAATAACTGTGGCATCAAGTTCTGAATGAATGTGAACAACTTTCTGCTCAAAGTGCTTGGCAAACTTATCACAGCAGGCAATTGAGGGTTCTAATCCTGACCTCTCCAAGCCTGACCCAATAGGTTCTTCACAACTCTGGATAGTGTGCAGAAGAAAGAATAGAAGAGGCATAATAGTTCCTTTTGCCACCTTTACCACCACATGGTAGTCACAATGAAAAGTCTTTGCCATGTTTTGGTTATATTTGCTCTGAACCTATGCCACCTGCAATCTAGTCTTCATTTATCCTTCTATAGGCTGCACAGCACTGGACTGGGTACTTAGGGTAATTTTTTCAATGGTCATTTCCATCTCACCACCATTACATAGCAGGAGGAATACCTCAACAGAATCACATTCAGGGATCCTTCAGATTCCATAAGTTTCTAGGGGAGAACCATCTTAATCAGTATACCACTGCTGCAAGGATAGTCTGCTACTACCAAACCAAACTTCACAAGAAAGTGATCTGGTCATGACAGATGGGAAGGTTGTTGTACATCCGTTAAAACCAGATAATTCTCCATCTGTCCAAAAGCAAAAAACAAGTCTAAGGTATTTCCTGCCACATGTGTCAAACCAATGATGTTTTGAGATAGCCCCATGATTGTCATAGGAGCCATGAAGTCTTAAGCCGTTTCTAAGAGGAGAGCCTCAGCAAGGATGTTGAAGTCCCCCAGAAACACAGTCCTGAGGTCTCCAACACAATAACTGAGGCCATTTTGGCCACCTCAGGAAAGGATGCTGCTGCGCAGTGATGTGGACGGTACACAAGCAGCATCCCCTTTCTATCTCTTTGGCCCAATCTAACCTCAAAGTCAGTGGTAGAACAGAGAAACTTTCTTATGAGAGTGATAGAATCTTTACAGATGACAGCAGCTCCTCCTTTCCACCAGCCCCCTAGTTTGGACTGATGCTTCGCTAATTATCCAGGTGGAGAAAGCTGGGATAAGTTGACACCACCAAGCTCATCTACCCAGGCCTCTGGAATACATACCAGGTCAGTCCATTCATCCACACCAAATCATGGATGGTAGTTGTGTTATTATGGATTGACATGGCACTGAGCAGCAGCACCCACAGAGCAGAGGACTATATCACTATCTATCTAGTACTAGGCTAAGCTATTTTTATTCACCCCATCGTCTATGTTTTAAAAACATGGTATATATTTTTAATTACCACAGACTACCTGTTGTTTTACTGTTGTGTTTGATAATTGTGTTTTAAATGAATAGAATGCCCTCCTCTGGAGGCTTGAATGGCACCAGGTTGAGACATGGCTTTTTATTATAGCCTTTGGGGCTCATTTTACTGTTAAGTATGTGCATGGTTTTTTAAAAAAACACTTTTAGCTTCTTTTTAGTCATTTTAACTTGTTAAGTTGTTCAATATGTCTTTATCACATTTACATTAATTAGCGGTTTTGATCTGAATTTTTAAAAAAGAGTTGTTCATATTGTTTTATCTATTTGCTGCCCTGAGATCTCCCAATACAAGGGCAGAATAAAAATATTTTAATTCATAATAATGCATAAATTACCTTGGAATTCTAAATAAAATTATCAGTTAGAGATGGCACCAGTCGCGTAGGGATGGGGGGGTAGGGGAGTGGACCACGCCACATGGAAATATTTTTGGGGCATCCTGGCCTGTGGCCATGGTCCCTAGCCATGCCCCTTGCTCTGTAGCCCCTCTCCCACCAGCCCCCCACAATCCAAGCTCCACCACTGGATGGCACTAATTCAATACAGAAAGAAAACATGTAGTAATAGTTGAAGCAGCAGCAGCAGCAGTTTTATTGGTTAGTCACAAGTCATACTCTCAGCCTGAGAAAACCCTGTGTTAGGTTCACCTTAGTGTCGCCGTAAGTTGGGAACAACTTGAAGGCACACAACAGCTACAAGTCATAGCAAAACAAAGGGAACATTCAAGTTAAGCATTCAGGTTATTGGTAATTCTTGATTTTTGTGGCCACTGGATCAAATAAGAAAACAACTCAGTGTGACATCTTTTTAATTTTGAAACAACAGAACAATTCAGGAAGAACTGTTATTTCTGTTTTCCATTAATGGATATACTGAGGTTTTCATCAGCTTTTCAGGACCCAGATTTTCCTTTTGTGAAAGGGGCAGCCACTGAGCATGTCTGTATTAAATCTCGATAACATTAAAGAAACATTTAAAAAGGAAAAGAAAAAGGAAAAACAGGTGAAGAAAACCTTCCAGTGGCTACCTTGTCTTATAGAAAACTAGCAAAGCTGTAGCAGGCAGCATCCTCCATAGACTGAGAGACAGAAACAGGAATTATTATTATTATTATTATTATTATTATTATTATTATTAGTATTAGTATTAGTATGACTATTATCATTGTCGTCGTCATCATCATCATCATCATCTTTATAACCCGCTTTTCTCATTGAAAAGACTCAAAGCAGCTTACAATACTTTAAAAAGAGAACATAGTTAAAACTGTAACATACAAAAGTTAAAACACACATTAAACAAACAGTAGTAATCAAAACAATATTAAAATATATATTAAAAACAACAAACAAACCACAATTAAAATAACCAGCACCTTTCTTCACAATAATCATGTATTAAATGCCTGCTGAAATAAGAATGTCTTTAATCGTCTTTGGAAAAGAGGGAGGGAGGGTGCCAGTCTGATCTCTCTAGGAAGGGAGTTCAAAGCCTGGGAGCAGCCACTGAAAAGGCCCTCTTCTGTGTTCCTACAGAATGCACCTGTGAAGGTGATGGGACAGAGAGAAGGGTTTCTTCAGCAGATCTCAAGGCCTGGATCTGAGCAGTGCAGGGCTTTAAAGGTCACCACCAGCACTTTGGCAGCTAGTGGAGCTATTGCAGCAGGGGTGTTGTATGATCTCTGTAGCCAGCTCCACAGTTAACAACCTGGCTGCAGTTCTTCGGACCAGCTGAAGTCTCTGAATACTCTTCAACGGCAGCCCCACATAGAGTGTATTACAGTAACCCAACTGGGATGTAACCAAGGCATGTGTTACCATGGCCAGGTCTGACATATCAATGGACATTGTGTGTATTTTTGCAGAGAATGCTTTTTGTGTGTGTTCCATGTATGTGCCTTCAGAAGGAGCAGTATTTGTGTGCCAGTCTGTATAAATGGGATAGCAGGGCGTATATCTCTGGAGTTTGAGTCTCCTCCCTGAGATGAATGGATTTCTGTTTGTGGAATAAATAAACTAGTATATTTGTGTTATTATTATTTTTTTACTCCAAGAGCCCTAGTTGTCAACAGCCCTGCTCAGGTCTTGTAAACTCAGGGCTGTGGTTTCTGTGATTAAATCAATCTACCTGTAATGTTATCTTCCTGTTTTCCTATTGCTTTCCACTTCACAGAGATTTTTTTTTTCCCCATTGAGACATATCATCTCATGATATGCCCAAAGTACAGCATCCTCAATTTAATCATCTTGGCTTCAGGAGAGAGTTCAGGCCCAACCCATTCTAGAATTCATTCATTTGTCTTTTTAGTGATCAATTGTATCTGTTGAGCTCTCCTCCAGGACCACATTTCAAATCTTATTTTCTTCCTGTTGGCTTTCTTCATTGTCCAGTTTTCAAAACCATATATAGAAACTGGAAATATTATGGCATGGATGATTCTGCCCTTTGTATTTAATGATATCATGAGCATAGCATGAGTGGTTTTCTGCCTAGAGTACCCCTCCTGCCCCAAAGTGTAGCTGGAAGTTGCTTCAGTTTCCTTCATTGACGAGTGTTGGTGCAAAAGAAAAAATGAAGTCTTGAAGGAGTGCTTCTGTGATGCTTTGTCAATTACTATAATTGTCATTATTATTATACACAAAGGGATAGGTTGTAGATGCTCTCTAAATGTGCTGAGATGTCCATACTTTCTCCTAAAAAGTTTTTTTTTACTTCTGAACAGACATGCATAAGTAGGATTTTTGTACTGTGCCAGTTCTTACTTCTACCTCTGAGTAAATATGAATAATAACTTGGGAGATGATTGTGGTTTACATGCAGAGGATAGACTTCAGATTCAGTCAGAAGCTGCTGTTGTGTGTCAAAGACTGTTCTTCTGTGTGGCTATGTGAATATCCTCCTCCCCATCCCTTCCCCCACTCCTCCTTACCACCACTTCCACTCCCAGCCTTGCAAGGACAGTATGTTGTCTATGCCGCTCCTTTGCAGATGGTTGCAATGGATTTTCAAAATGACATCTAACGTGATTAAGCTGTTAATTTCACAGACATTGTTGGGACAAAACCAGGTTCCATATGAAGATTTGTGTGTGTGTGTGTTGTTCTCTCATATAATTTTAATCCATTTTTTGCTTATAATTGGTATCTTATTTATTGTTTATACATTCAAAGGTTTAATTTCTATGATACTCCTCCTGGAGCATGTCACACCTAGGGGTAAAGTGCAGGCTGTTTTTGGAAGAGGTCCAGTATCCCAATCATCATAATCTGATCTTGGTTATAACAGCCTTCTTGGGATAACATATAGCATAACATTCCATTGTACATAATTCTGTAAAAGCATTTCCACATTAAGCTAAGGTAACAAAGTTCAAATAGTTGGCTTTCTGATGATCTAGTTTGATACATGGGTACAATCTAGAAAATCCACATCGATCAGCCACATCAGCCAGAAGGTCTGTCCAAAACATGAAATGTCTTAACTGATATTTAAATCGACAGGATCATAGAATCATAGAATCATAGAAATGTAGAGTTGGAAGAGACCACAGGGGCCATCCAGTCCAACCCCCTGCCATGCAGGAACACCCTCAAAGCATTCCCGACAGATGGTCATCTTAATCACCATGTTTCTCAAAGCAGGAAGTTTATGCAGGAAATAGATTGGTTAGTTTTAAAGGTGTCATAAGAATATTTCTTTTTAATATTAAAGCAGACTAACATCACTATATCTCTGAAGATTGTCATAAACTATCATAATTTATTGCCATGAATGTCAAAAATCAAATGTGAAGATGGCAAAATTAACATTCTATTTTTAAAATGAAGAAGATGGACTAGCATTCTAGTCCTAGACCTTTCTTTTTTTGACCAGGACATCACTAGCAGAAAGGAGATACTAACAGAGATAGTGTATACTTCCTTCAGCAAAGTTTTTTCACTCCTTTACAGCTTCTGAATTGATGGTTGCTAAAGCCTCAAAGTTCTGCATCATATGAAAAAAGAGAGAACAAGCTTAGTGTAAAAGATTTTAAGGGCTGAGACAACCAATGGTTTATCAGTGGTTCAAAATGGAGACTGGCAACTTGCAGCCCATAGGCTGTATGTAGCTATTAATGTCATCCTTGTGCCCCTAAGCCCTGTCTCCTACAGGTTATGTGGGAGGAGAACTGCAGCTGTTATCTCTGATCACTGGTTGAAGAAGAATACACCAAGGTGGCTCCTTGGGATGAAAAGAAATGATTAAAATTTGAACATTTTCAAATTAAAATAAATTTTAAGGTAATGCCTCATTTGCTCTCTTACTACTAGGACAAATTTTGCTGTCTTTATAACATGCCCAAATTTCTACGAAATAAGAAGTCAATGGGGTGATCTCCCACCACTCCAGCCCCATAGATACAAGGCTTCAAAATTTATGGATTTTTTTCTTAGTGGACATCAAAGTTGCATCTGTGCCCAGCTTACATGTGTTTGTTTGTGCATATGCATGTGTTGTTTCCTAGAATATGTTAATTAAAATGGCTAAATTACTGGAGGTAATTAAGGGAGAATCTGAGTGTATCACTTGCATAACTTAAAGTTGTTTTACATCTGAGAAGTTAAAAGTTTGGTACAATGGATTCTGTTAATCTGCTGTTCTATTTTATCCCACCTGTATTCACTAGACAAGAAGCCTCACTATTAGTTCCTCCATGAAATGAAAAAATACAACCCTATCTTGGGCTTCAGACCTACACACTCTTAGCTGGGAGTAAGCCCCATATATTTCAGCTGGACAGAATTCTGAATCAATGTACAGAAGATGGCACCAAGTGATCTCTCTCATTGTGTGTGAGGGTACTTAAATTCACATAAAACAATTTAATTATTAAAGTATTATTAATCACTTTTTTGGCCAAGGAGGTTAGAAAGTGTTTATCATGTGTGGGATATAAACATGGACAATTAGGGGCACTACTCAGAGAAATGGAGGTATCATGTTCATGCTAATCCTTGCTTAAAAGCCCTCAAATTATTGCTTAAACAAAAAAGAACAGTTCGATTTATCCATCTTGATCCTATTATGGTTTCAAGATCCAAATGAGGAGAAAAATTGAAAGGAAATAACCTTCTTCCACAGCAATGCCTTGACATCAGTGCCAGAGAAATGCCTTCACCAATACGGGCAATAATATCATCTTGTAGTAGCACAAGTGAATTTAAATTTCTGTCTACAAGGCAGCTAATAAGAAATGTTTACATTACAATGAAACACAATTAAAAAGATTGATTCAAGCAGTTGATTTTTAAAAAAACAACAGCAACACTGCTAATTTGTAACAGAATCAGCAACAAGTAAATCCCAAATGGGCTACAGAAAAAAGAACTATTTTTTGTTCCTGGAGAGCCAACAAAGAACTGATGTGTTCTTCCTGTGGAGGACTGGGGGCCACTGTTGCAAAGGTTCTGTTTTTTCCCACTACTTATCACAAATCAGGCAGCAGAAGGACACAGTTCAGGTCACTGAGAAAGATCTTAAGGTACATGTTCATACCTCAAGAAAAATAAAAAGTCACTGAAGTATGGTTGTAATCATTTGTCATTGTGTCATATCATAATACTTGAATGAGGCATTTTAGCCTTTAGATAACAAGGATCTGTACAACAGCTGAGGAAAGATTTATTCAGCTAGTTCTCAAGGAAAGAAGAGACCAGCAATACCATCAATCGGAGTGAAACAGCTGCTTCAAGCAGCTGGTTTTAGGATGAGAACAAAGACAAAGATAATTATTTAATTTATTATAATTGTATTTTTACTGGCAAGGAAGAGAAGAGAATACACTTGTGTATTTCTGGCACAAATGTAAACCAGTCTTGGGTACTCTGTGAGGTGTCCTGTTGGAGCAGTATTTTAGCAGTTGCAGTTTTTCCAGGGTTGCATAGCTGTAGACATAAAGGGCAGACAAAATCTGCCACCTCTGAGCAGACTGTTTCCAGGGGTGCAGCTGGAAGGGAGTAACATGAGGACATTGCTCCTCCAAATAAGAATCCTGCTTCCCCATGAAATTTTCCTTCAGCCTCCAAATTTCTAGCATTGTAACAAATGAGATATTCAAAAGTTTCCCCACCAAGGTCTCATGTTTGGTATATTCACATTCCTGGGGGAATTTTGTCTGCTTCTTTTCTTTGGATGCCTAAATTGTACTTCAGTTTACTCAACTTAAATTTTAAGTGAATGGAGCACTAGAAATTTGGGGACTGAAGGAGAATTTCATAGGGGAGGTGAAATTCTCATGGGAGGCACCCTGCCATCATAGCTATATCTCTGATTATTTCTTCAATGCCTTAATGTACCTCACATCTGCTGTTCTGGCAGGCTGAAGCCACCACTAACACTTTATATGGTTATGCTAGCATACTGCACCAAAGGGATTTTGGACTCATGATCAGGGGTAATAGGTCATGGTGGTGGTTCATCTCCTTTTCCTTCTCCTTCTCCTTCTTTCCCAAACAGCAAGATTGCTTGGCCTCATATTTTCCATCCTGCAACTGATAGGTGCCAATCAAATCACCTAATGACTGTTTTCTTCTGTGCTCCTGATCTGGGAAGACACATTGCTGAAAAGCCTGGACAGAAGCAGCTTCTCTTTTTTTGTTTCAAGTCACTCTGTTTAATACTAAGACTGTATGTAATGCAATGTGCTTTTCTTTGAATCGTTGCATAATTTTTAGGACAACAAGCTTCTTGATGTCAGGCTTTCTTTTCAGGAAGAAATGTTGTCTTTTTATTGGTTTTTCAATGGAATGAATAGATTTACTCTTTCCACTTTGATATGCTTCCACCATTTCATTAGGCTATAGTTTCCATTCTGATCACTATTTTTTAAAAAGAAAAATGTACATGCATATGCACACAAAGTTCCCACTTCTTTGGGGAACAATCCTCCTTTCCTGTTAATAGGTCAGAACTCAAAAATAAATACAAACAGTTAATGATTTCAGAAAATTTAATCATATCTTATTGCTATGTATGATATACCATAGTAATACCTTTTAGGAAAAAAATGCAGCACTTTTCCTCACCTCACCATGCTCTCCTTCCCCTTTGTGTATTTCAACCTGAATTTATTTCTGTCAGGACAATTGAAAAAGAAAGAGATTTCAAAATTTCAGAAGCTATATTTTTCAGAGATACAAGTATGATGTTTTCCATGAGAACTCCTAAGTTAATGGGATTCACACAACACTTCTATGAAATGAAGTAATGTCATATGTGCTTGTAAGATTATGTTGACTGATCCCTTGCCACAGAGATTTTGCCCTCCTTCAATAAGCAGTATGTCAGTAAGGGCTCTACAAGTACATTTGTGAATGAACATAGAACTACATGCAAAGGGGGACTACATCCAGTCATGACTCCTTGAACACACATACGTATAGAGGAGTGCTGTGAACATAATGCATCTAGCCCTTGCTGACATATTCTGACCATGTAGAAAGATGGGGTGTGATAGCTGGCCATTTCAGTGGGAAGAAGCAGGCATACTGGCTGCATCAGGGTACAGCTAGCCCCCAGAGACCCATGGCTTTCCTGGGACATTCTTCCAACATGTTGATGAGATGGCTATGATTGTGATGGGGAGGAGAGAATCCTCCTTTTCCATAATAAAATGTGTCTATTTCAGCCACCTCTCTTTCTCAGTATCTATCTTATTTTTCACCATATTCAGGTGAAGCAGTGGGTTTCTGAATCAGGGCTTTGTATTCCGACTGCATGACAGAAAATTAGCAGAGATTGTTTCCAAACAATATGTTTGATAGAGTTTCTCTCGACTGATAGGACTGGACTTGTTTCTGACAGGTATATTTGAATCTAGCATTGCAACTGGAGGCTAGGATTGGTTGAGGAATTTGCTAATATTTGCTAATTTTCATACATATATCTGTAGGTCCTGACTTAATGTGTACAATGGAACATATGTGGGTATCTCAGTTCTATAAATTTTGCAGAACTATTATCAGTTCAAGTTGTGGACCAAGCATCAGTGGACCAAAAGGTATATAAAATATGAACCTCAGGGTAAAATACATCCAGAAATATATTGTTTTAAAGAAAATGCCGCTAGATGTGTATTTTGTGATATGTTGAAAAATACATATTTTCATGGTACGTATAATGAGGAAACAAGATGGAACAGATTTAGGAATCAGCACAAATGACATGGCTCAAAAATAAACTGATGTGTCCATTTGCAAAAGTGGCCTTGGTATTTTCAAGCACCCTGCATCAGCTTAGTTTGATGTATCAGCTGCAGCCCTGTCTTTTGCAAAAGATGTACATCAGATAGACTGCTTAACGGTTATTTCTTCAGCTTAAATAAAATAGCAAAATACTCTCTTCTCAAGGAACATCAGGCAAAATACATTCCCCCTATTCATTTTGAAGACAATGATTCAAATAAAACAACATGCTTTGACCACAGAATAATATTAAATTATGTTGAAATTGAATGGCCAGTCCAAAAAAATGAAGAAAACAGTTTATCACATATATACATTTGCATCACCCATTATAATTTGGATGAAAGATAACTGTTGGAAGGTCTTCCTCAGATT
The DNA here is from genome assembly GCA_948474755.1 of Ctenosaura bakeri. Classification (NCBI taxonomy): domain Eukaryota; kingdom Metazoa; phylum Chordata; class Lepidosauria; order Squamata; family Iguanidae; genus Ctenosaura; species Ctenosaura bakeri. Next base: position 277,311 of record CAOLHI010001864.1, on the reverse strand, counting down.
CCCCTCCAATATGAACTGTGGCCAGTGACACCCTAGCCAGTAGGCCTACTTGAAGTTCTGTGACTTTTCCGTAAAAGTTTACTGTTTTTTTTTAATGCCCCTGAATTAATTGACTTCCCATTTAGAAAGTTTGACTGTACCTAGTAAATCAAGCTTGAAAGACGCAGTGTTAATAGTGCAACAACCTCTTCTTTTCCCCCCCAAATAGCTAAAAGTGTTTCAGCTGAAGTATTTGACAAAGAATAAAACTCACCAGAGCACACTTAATTTGACTTACATTTATTTTCAGAAAAATGCAATAATTTACCTGGAAATTATTTTTATTTGGATACGTGTTGATATTTTAAGAGGTGACAAGTCAATTGCATACATTTAGCTGACGTTATTTAGAAGTAACAAAAAAATGAAAGCACTGAAAATTATTAACATACTAATTTAGGATATATAAAGGACTGTCTCCTCACAAGTATACATATATTGTCAAGAAACTTAACTGCAGAACTAACTACAATTTTGAATTTTGATTAGTTTTGTATTACATCCTAGTTACCTAGTTTAACTTGTATTTTATCAGGGGTATAGCTATGGGAGAGACAAAATGAGGACATTTTCCTAAGTGAGAATCCTGCCCTCCCAAAGAAATTTTCCTTCATTCCTAGAATTTCTGCCAGTGCAGAAAGTGAGATGCTGAGAATCATTCACACCTAGAAACCTCTTATTTGTCATATTCACATTCTCTTGCTAATATTGTTCTTTTCTTTGGTTTCTATTTCTAAATGCTCAAAGTTTTAGGTTACTGCAATTCTAGATATCTGGGCACTAAAGAAAATTTTATTGGGTGGCAGAATTTTCATTTTCAGGGCAAAAGCCTCTTTTTTGTTATCCCTCTAATATCTCTGTACTGTACCAAATAAATTTCTGAAGCAATGCAAATTCTGATTAAAAACCAACCCAACCCAAAACAAAACATCCCATCCTCTTACGTCATTGCTATTCAAGCACTGATTTTTTTTTCCAGACACAAGAGGCTATAGCAAAGCTAGATAAATTTAGATCTTAAACTTAATAATTCATGGCAGCTGAAGTGGCAGTGATGGTGATTAGTTGGTCATTTCACTGGTGACACACACTAATAAAATTTCTCCCTTGGTCCCATCCCTTGCCATGCCTTACATGGCTTTTACATTTGTGGTTATTTTAAGAGAAAAACAATTAAAAAGGAAAACAAAATCTAAGTAAATGAAAAAGAACAATATCTTCTGTGTATGTTCAGTTTTTTAATTTTAAACTAAGCTAAACCATAGTACCATAGAGGCTATAGAGTTAAAATGACATTTGTGTCTGATGCCCTACTTAAAAAAACAAAAACTGATATTTGGAAATAATAAGTTACTTTTAGTTCAAAAATGGATATATATATATACATACATACATATATATATATATATATATAAATATAAAATCCATATCGTATATGAGAGATGTAGCATAAAGCTACAAGCAGGATGAACTATGCCCATCTCCCCTCTGTGCCTCAAGAATCACTCTGATGCCTCTTCCATACCCCTTTAGTTATCAATGAAGTGTGAAGAGCAGCAGAGAAGTAAAGTGGGGTTTGAGGCAATTTGGGGTGTTGTGTGAAGGAGCAGTGAATTCCTTCTTTCATAATGATCACAAAAGCCATTTGCCTATATACAGTATTCTATGTCAGCAGCAAAATTCCAGCCATGTTTCAATCAATGTCCGCACAAATATGCACTGCTTTCCAAGTTAATTGTTTCTGTAGAAAACATTGGATGATGTTTTAAAGCAATAGTTATCCAATTATTTTTGCAGATTGATCCAAATTTCTTTTTTAGGATCTGTATCAGAGTCATTTTATTTTATTTTTCAGTTCTCATTCTGGAATCTACTGGATACTTGATTAAAATGTGAAAACAATGTTCAGCCAATGAGGATAATTATCCTTTGATCAATATCAGCAATTAGTTCTCTGTGAGTTTTCACAGTTGGAAGTAAAGAGTTCAGTTGTCACACTGAGTGTTACAACAAAACCCCATTGTCTTTTGGACAAGTATGTCTTGATTGTCCCCTTTGACGCCCAACTCCAGTGCATAAAAAGTTCTCTTGGTCTGAAAAGTTATTTTAATAATCTGATGAACCTTGTTATAATTTAACAATTGAAATAATTGAAATAATCTAGTTGTCTGTTATAGGAACATTTATATGTACAGATCTGTAACCCCTACTTGGCAACAACCCCCTTTTAACTACTTCTGTTGAGTAAAGAAGTAAAGATCATGAAGTGACATGTCACTGCAGCTATTCAAACAAAGACAAAGAGAAAATGCAACACAGTAGGAGAAATGGAGAGTGACATTTTACTTCTTTTGTTTTCATATGAGGAGAAACATACTTTTGAAAACATCTTATTTTATTTACAAAAGGATTTATATTCCATGATTTCTGTCTTATAGGAGACCTTTATGAGTGGCACCTCATAATATTGTGAAGACAGTAAACTCAATGAGGACATTCAGGCTGAAATCTTGTTGAACTCATCAAAATCTACCAATTCATGGATACAAATGCTTTGTAAAACAACATAGCAACAATACAATACTGAGCAACAATGTCAAGTTCTTGATAAATGTAATCCTTTCTCCAGTTAGCCTCTTGACGATCATGCCCTGAATCAAAATAACAGACAAGTGTTTTTATATGGCCACTTTTTCTACTGTGTGAACAATGTTTACAATGTATATGTGTATCTACTCTTTCATGTGCATTTCTGCATCAGGAAATCTCTGCACCAGGGGCCCATGCAGTTTGGTGAGGCACTGGAACACTCTGGGTGAGAATTCTAAATGTTCCTCCCTAAACTGCCAGTCACAGGATTCCAAAGAATGGAACCATGACACTTAAAGTGGAATAATGACACTATAACTCTGCAGCATAAATGGGCCCTTATTCAAGTGATCTGCTTGTACAATGAATAACTATATGGAATTAGTGCAATTCTGCCCTATGGCTCTGTTTCTCCCATTACATCTCATCCATTCCCATACAAGCCATGAGCTTCCCCTTTAAACTATCCCTGGATGGTGGGTAGGGACCAACAGCATGCAACAATAGAGGTGGGATCTTAATATGAATGGCAAAATATGCACCTGAAATCTGAACAATGGTGCTGTAATATTTATAATGAAATAAGAGGGAAGAATAACATCATTTAGTTAAATAATGTAACTTGCTAGCCTAAATCAGCAGGTGAGCAGCAAGATTCCAAAGGGCATAGTGAGACAAACAGCAAAATTTCCTCTTGTCTAATGTCTGTGAGGCAAGGAGGAACAGAGCTGTTGAAGCCTGGAGGGAAGCCAAGGGTTGGAAACAGAAATCCACAGAAGTGTGAGTAGATTAGGATAGCTATTTTTACACACAATCAGGTTGTTGTGGTGGTTGAGTTTAATGTCTAAAAATCTCATCTCTTCATTACTGGGAGTTGCCCAAATGGAAACTGAAAATTTTACAAGGTTTCTCATTAAAGGATTGTCTGAATAGAGTTTGGTTTACTGCTGTTGTGGATATTTGCCATCAAGTTGAAATTGACATTTGGCAACTCTATAAATGAGAGTTCTCAAAAAACAAAAACAGTCATCAACAGCCCTATTCTGGTACAACAACTTACCATGTACAAACCTCCCTTTTGCAGTAGAGATCTGACTTCAACACAAGGACCACCAATAAATTAGTTGGCCTTTTGGAATAGTACTTTCTGACACATTGATTTATGACTGGAAAGGAGACTAGGTAGAGAGATGGTACAGGAATACCTGGCCACACTGGATGAATTCAAGTCTCCAGGGCCAGATGAATTGCATCCTAGGATATTAAAAGAGCTGGCAGAGGTCATTTCGGAACCGCTTGCTATAATCTTTGAGAAATCTTGGAGGACAGGAGAAGTTCCAGCAGACTGGAAGAGAGCAAATGTTGTCCCCATCTTCAAGAAGGGAAAAAAAGAGGACCCAAATAATTATCACCCAGTCAGCCTGACGTCAGTACCAGGAAAGATCCTGGAGAAGATCATTAAACAGTCAATTTCTAATCATTTAGAAAACAACGCGGTAATCACGAGAAGTTAACATGGATTTCTCAAAAATAAGTCATGTCAGACTAATCTTATCTCTTTTTATGATACAGTTACTAGTTTGATAGATGAAGGGAATGCTGTGGATGTAGCATATCTTGATTTCAGTAAGGCCTTTGACAAAGTTCCCCATGACATTCTTGCAAAGAAGCTAGTTAAATGTGGGCTGGACAGGGCTACTGTTCGTTGGATTTGTAATTGGTTGACCGAACGAACCCAAAGGGTGATCACAAATGGATGCTTTTCATCCTGGAGAGAAGTGACTAGTGGGGTGCCACAGTGTTCTGTCTTGGGCCCTGTGCTGTTCAATATTTTTATCAATGACTTGGATGAAGGAATAGAGGGCATGCTCATCAAATTTGCAGATGATACCAAATTGGGAGGGGCTGCTAATATGCCAGAGGACAGGATCAAAATTCAAAATGACCTGGATAGATTGGAGAGCTGGGCCAAGGCGAACAAAATGAAATTCAACAGAGAGAAGTGTAAGGTCCTACACTTGGGTAGAAAAAATGGAATCCACAAATATAGGATGGGGGACACATGGCTGGGTAGCAGTACATGTGAAAGGGATCCAGGAGTCTTCATAGACCACAAGCTGAACATGAGTCAGCAGTGTGATGCGGCAGCCAAGAAAGCCAATGCAATCCTTGGCTGCATCAATAGGAGTATGGTGTCTAGATCGAGGGAGGTACTGGTACCACTCTACTCTGCTTTGGTTAGACCCCATCTTGAATACTGCATCCAGTTCTGGGCACCCCAATTCAAGAGGGATATTGACAAGCTGGAGCAAGTCCAGAGGAGGGCGACCAAAATGGTGAGAGGCCTGGAAACCATGCCCTATGGGGATAGACTTAGAGAGCTGGGTATGTTTAGTCTGCAGAAGAGAAGGTTAAGAGGGGACATGATAGCCATGTTTAAATATTTGAAGGGATGCCACGTAAAGGAAGGAGAGGGCTTGTTTTCTGCTGCTCCAGAGACCAGGACAAGGAGCAATGGATTCAAGCTGCAGGAAAGAAGATTCCACCTGAACCTCAGGAAGAACTTCCTGACAGTCAGGGCTGTCCGGCAATGGAATCTGCTGCCTCGGAGTGTAGTGGAGCCTCCTTCCTTGGAGGTTTTTAAGCAGAGGCTTGATGGTCATCTGTCGGGAGTGCTTTGAGGGTGTTCCTGCATGGCAGGGGGTTGGACTGGATGGCCCCTGTGGTCACTTCCAGCTCTACATTTCTATGATTCTATGATTCTATGAGGTGTGTCTGGAGTTGATGTAAACATGCTAACTAGAAGTTGTGTAAGATTGTGATAGTTGGCTGTACTGTTTCAACTAATTTTTGAGGGAGAGAGATATATGGTTGGTTGTAAATGTATTTAAAATTTAAATTAAAAAATAATTTAAAAATCAGGTTGCTATTTTTTTTAATTGTTCTGGGGTTCCTGTGGAAGCAGATGAACTCTGCATTCTTAACAACATAAACTGATTCCTATATCTGTGTTTTAATTATTTACAATTGTCATCTGCATCTAGCAAGTCATCCATGTATTTTCTTTTCCTTTTTAATAAAACAGCAAATTTTAAAGATTGTGTTGGCAATTGTGTCCTAAGATCTATTTATAGTTATTTAAGAGTGCAAAGCCAGTTATCACAAAAATTCAAAATCTGGGGCTATAGCTGAGTTCAAAAAGCTGGAGAATTTTCTGGTTCTCTCACACTCTCTTTCTCTGAAGAAATAGGCTTACCCTATAAGGCAAAAACCATATATGTAGGGAGGAGAATCTGTTTCTGTTCACTTTTGAAGGGGATAATCCTACAATTGGGCCAGTGGCAGTGACCAAACCAAGACAGAAGGTGAACTCTGATGACTTTAAGTCCTACTCAAAAGAACCAAGAAAGGATATTTTTTAAGAAAGAAAAAAAAAGTTGCCAAGATGAGGAATTGGCAAGGTTATGTAAATGAGACCTATCACTCAACTGCAGGCAAGTTTACATTTCTCTCATCTGTGTGTATATTTTTGTGCCCCTTATTGACCTGGCATACTATTCTAATACAACTGCCAAATGAACCAGGGATATTATGCATTCTGTGGCTGTAGCAGGTAGACTGATTATTCCCTCATTTACGATAAAATGGGTCTGGATGCCTGTGAAACAAAAGAACTGGTCCAACATAAACATCAATAGGGTAGCACAAAAACGGTTCTTAAACGCTGTTGTCTGGGGTTCTGAATGTTCCCCAGGCCTTTAAGAAAAACATGAGAGACTTAGTGGGAGGGTTTTGTCCTACAGCCACATAGCTTTTGAGCAACATACAGTTTAAATGAATAAACCAATAATGAGGCCCCATGCAGCTTAATAAGGATTCCAGCCATTCCCTGTCAGGAATCTATAAACATTTTGAAACAAACCTTTGTCACTTCCATGTTGAAATTCAAATTATCCCAAATAAATTTGCTGCTCCCCACCTTGTTTGCTTCACGTTAATTATTCTCTTGGAAGAAATGGCTCTATGGAGAAGTGATACAATTTTAGCATATCCAGTAGCGGCAAAGATAATCCATACCACACAGAGAGAACAAGCTTCACATTAAAGAGAGTGAGGGTCAGCATCTCTGGAAAGTTGACAGAAATATTCCTGTGACTTTGGTCTATAAACCTGCAAAATGGCCAGAGGGAGGGCAAAGAGAAGAAGCTCCAGCCTGAAGTCAGGAGCTTTTGCCTCATTTGATCCAAAAATGTTAATTTGTTTTGAATGTCAGATTTTTTTTCTTTCCGGCATGCAGCAACAAGCTGCTTACTTACGAAAGACACAGTGAAAGGATACCATTTCTCAAAAGAATAGATTCAATTTCCAATGCATGGGGGAAGGTTTTGTTTTGAGAACAGTACAGATAGATACATCAGGGCAAGGGGAGGAAGGGAAAGGGGCTAATAAAAGCAGACTAGAATGAGAGAGCCTGAAATGAAGGCAATGTGATCAGCATGTTGATGAAGAGGAACAGACAAGACGAAAGATCACTTTCCTCCTTCTTATTTTTAGGGGGTAAAATCCTGTCTGTTAAGATTTTTTGTTTGTTTGTTTTGTTATTTTTATAACTTGGTGATGGGCAGAAAGGATTCATGATCAACCCAGACAGTATGCTACTACTGACAAAACTAGCTCCAGAGGAATAAAAAGCTAAGTAGCTGGTCCTGCTTCTACCCCTGTGCATCTTTTCTAAGGCCTAATTTTTGAAGATATCTACATGCTACATTACACCCTCACATATTCTACAATGGTAACACTAGCAGAACTTACATTCTGCCTGGATGCATTAAAAATCTGTCCACAAACATTCATCAAATGCTAACCAAAGCCACATTCAGAAAGCAAGAAACCATCACAAGTATATATGGTTAGCTTTCAGTCTGTGTGTGTCTGTGTCTGTGCCTATATATATATATATATAGTGTGTGTGTGTGTTTATGTGCATGTTTGCACACATCGAAGTTTCCAGTCAACTTATGATGAACCTATGGGCTTTAAGTACTAGTGAGGCATGATTCTGGTTAGCATTTAAGGTCAGATGGGATCTGGCATCTTTAGGCTATTTAGACTTCTTAGCTTTATATCAGGAGTTTATTCAGTGATGTCATACTTTGTTTCAAGCTTCTTCATCAACCGGTAGCCAATACTTAGGGATTTCATAACAGACTCAACTGTAACCCAAGTGAAACAAAATATAATCCAGCTGCCACACAATTGTGACCTCTCTGTCTACCCTGAAGAATGGTTCATCAGGGTCATTCTTACATACAGGAGCTAAAAAGACAACTGGCTTGGCTCAAGGCCAACTTTAAATTGTCAGCACTATAGTTCTCAGATTGAACACCCATTCTCAGCTAAACTTCCTACCACCCATTTTGTGTGTGTGGTGAGCACTCCAGTTGTTACTTAGATTATAAATCCTCTTATTTGCACAAATGTAGAAATTGTTTTTTTGCCCCTTCCTACTACTGACTAGCATGGTTGATTTGACTTAATCACACTGATGGAAATCATGATTTGAATCACTTGAAAGACTTCATTTCAATGATTTAAAATACATTTCAAACCAGTAGTGAAGAAGATTCTATTTAATCATCATTTTTGGTAGAAGTACTCAGTTTATAATTTAATGTAACCTTGATACATATTCAGAGGTGTAGATCTCATTACAAGATAGCTACACCAAGACATTGTTCTGAATTATTTTCAGATTAATTTTCATTTAATCGAAAATGAACTCAATGCATTTATATTCGGATTCCACCTCTTATTCAGATCTGCTCCATCTCCCTGGATTCTCTATTTATTAACCATCTCTATCTTTGCACTTAGAGGCAAAACTTGGGGAGAAAGAGGGAGAAATGAGTTACTACTTTGTGTGTACCATGTGCAGAAGGAATATGAGGTTATCTCCCACCTCCATAAACTGCTGTTAACATATTCATAGACTGTAATTAGAAGTTGTATAATCAGCACTCATGATTGCATCTCTGATCTAAGTTAACTTTTTTAAAAAAATGAAATCTGATTAGAATTCTGAAAAATCTAATTTGAATTTAAAAATCTGATGTTAATTTTTTTTTAATCATGGGTTTTGACAACTGTTAAAAATTTCTTAGTCCCTCATTGGCCAAGAACTTCTGTATGCCAGTACTCAAATCAGACAGGATATGCTTCCAATGGATGGGAGAAACTTTTGAGATAGAAAAAGAGTGCCTATGCTTTGAGCTTCTCAAGATGCTAATCAATCCTGATTTTCCTTTTTGATTTGAGTGAATACCTTGTCTATGGAGCTCACCATTTTCTACACAACATATAGTCAATTCTGTCTTAAAACATCTTGAAAAATTGTGAAACATGGATCTAGGGGAAAACTGTATGTTTTTCCTCTTCATTATGACACAATTTTGCAGTATTTGTCAGACATATTTGTTGCTTTTGTTGCCATGGGAGAACTGTGGATTTACTTGAGTATATATTCATTGGACTGGAGTACACATTGGACTGGAAACAAACACAAGCAGTTGTTGTTGTGTGCCTTCAGGTCATTTCTGACTTATGAAGACCCAAAGGTAAACCTATCATGGAGTTTTCATGGTGAAATTTGTTCAGAGGGGGGCTGATTTTGCTTTCCTCAGAGGCTGAGAGAGCGTGACTTGCCCAAGTTCACCCACTGGATTTTCTTGGTTGATTGAGGATTCAGATCCTCCTTTCCAGAGTTGTCAATGCTCAAACACCCAAGGTTACTTGTAAATAGTTTATAAAATTGAATTACAGAACATTTCTATGGATTTTTTTTTTTGAAAAAAATAAGCCCCACTGATTTTAGTGGGACCAAGTCCAAGTGAAGGCAGATTTTTTTAGTGCGATCTTATACTTTTTAATTCTTAATAATAAGCATGCAATATATTAAGTGAAATTTAGTTCTTGCAAAAGATTGCAGTCCAAGTTGGCTATTCACAGTTTAGATCTAAATCTTTTAAAAATATATTTATATATATATATATATGTTTCACCTGCAATTTTACCTGGCTATATTTTTGTTTTTCTATTTAATTTTCAACCTGGCTCTTTGGTGATTTTTTTAAAACACTTTTTATTGTTTATGAGTTTGTTGTTTATGAATTCTTTTCAGGAAGCATTACCTGAACATAATTCTCCCTATATGAAGAATGGAATGAATATTGAAAACTGTTTGAATAATAGACAGAAAACTTTATTTTATTTTTATCTTGAGAAACCCTGATGGGAAGAATCCTGGACTGACAAGAATCTTCGCAGTTCAGGAATTATTCTGTGCTAAATTTCCACCAAGTTGCTTTGCAGAGAAAACAGCATTTTCTGTGCAGAAAACAGCATTTTTTGAATAGAAAATGCTATAATTGTGGATTTGTTATGCATATATTTTGCACATGGCTGATTTGTATAGAAAACAGCATTTTCTGCACAGAAAGCACATTTCCCATGCAGGAATTAACATTTCTGCATTTTTATTCATTTACATATTGTTTTCTATGCCAAAAACATTGTTTCTGGCACACAAAATGCTGTTTTCTGTACACATGCAAATTTTATGCAGAGCACACCTCAAATTGCAAACAGCCTCCAAAAACTGCATGGCTTTTTTGCAGGATGAAGACAATTGCTGAAATTACTTGTTGCTACCTTCAAGAAGTAACTTAGGCCATTTCTCCACTACAATGTTATGGTGCTATTATTGTACTTTCAACATCCTGTGGAATTCTGGAGTTTGTAGTTTACTGAGGCCAAAGAGTCTCTGGCTGAGAATTCTAAATGCCCTTCTCTAAACTGCAAACCCCAGGATTCCACAGGATGTTGAAAGCGGAATAATAGCACTATAACAGTGTAGTGCAGAAAGGCCCTAAATCAAGAACTACATATCTACTGTGTATTGACATTTGTACTCTCTTCTCTGGAGGAATAGGAGATCCCCTGGGTTTGATTTTCAGAATCAAAAACTGTGTAGAAGGGGTAGATGAACCAGTATAAAGTTGCTACCCACACTATTGGAATTCCTTCATGGGATTTAAAAAAAATCCTTGAATTTGCTGAACAGAAAGTTTGGATCCAACTCACACTGTCTGATTGCATTATGGCTTTTTTGTATATTTTAATGAGATAAAGAATGGCTACATTTACCTACACACATAGAGAGAGAGCGAGCAAAAGGGACAGTGTCTTCTGACTGAATGATCCAATTCAGGTTGACCAAAAAGAACAGACTTTACTTGAATAATCTTCATCGGGCAGATGGCTCTAAACTAGCAGTACCACCTCTGGTGAACATGCAATGAAAGGAGATGGACTAGGATAACAACATCACATCTTTGGTTATCAAGTGAACCTGGATAGCCAGAGGATATTTCAAGAAAAAGAGAGGTTCATATGGAATGAATAGATAGAAATACAAAGCAACCAAAGTTTCATGTGAAGGCTCTTTAACTGACTACTGAGTTCTTTACTGGTCTTATTGACCAGCATACACCTTCACTTGTCTTTAGCTTCTTGTTGAGACAAAGTCCTCCTATTGTCCTGTAGGCATGACCTTCAGACAGCAGAAATCACGTGGAGCTATACAGGGTTCTGTTTTCATTTGCCTTCTATGTAAGACAGTTTCTGCCTTGCTTTGACTCATCTGGTTTGACCAGACTTTGCCTACTTGATCTGGCCTTGTCTTTCACAACTTTATTGGACTTTACCTGTCTAACATGATATTTTCCACTGTGATTTCATGTTACTTTCATGGTCCAGATCAGCCATCAAATACTAATGGCTTCTGCACTGAAATCCTACAACTTGATATTTCCTACTCTGATTTCACGTTGCCTACATGATCAGACTTCACCTGTCCAGATCACCATTCAGATTTGCACCAAAACTTCATTACTTAGAGACTTAGAGGGCAAGGACTTGTTCACAGACATAATTACCTATGGACCATACAATGTCAAGGTGGGAAACCTTTCATTTTGCTATCAACCACCAGAAAGACCTTGAAAGTGATGAATTACTCACCACAAAACTTCCCTTCTAACATGGGGGGGTTGTGGGGTTTTTTTTGGGGGGGGTACATCTCCAGTGATCTTTCTTTCCAAACAAAGCTGATGCCTAAAGAAGTGCTCCTTTTGGAGAAGTGGGAAATATAGAGACCTTTTGTAAGCATATTACAATTAACCTGTATAATTTTGTCCTATAAGATTTGCCAGTGGCTTTAAAAAGAGGATTAGATAAATTTGAGGGGATTTGTGGCTATTTATCTTGGTGACTTAAACAGAATTTGAATACACAGAGACATAATATGAGTTCAAAATCTTTACAGCTAGGTACAAATAACAAGGTGAATCTCCATCATTGTCACCATCACCACCACCACTTCAGCTATCATTATCTTCATGCCTTACTAGTGTAGTTTCAATCCTGAAGATATTTATTTATTTATTTATTTATTTAAGTTCAGAAAGATGGACATTCATCCACAAAAGTTTGTCTTTTTGTTCTTAAAATTCATTGCATAAATCATAAGGTTTCCTATGATTATAAATTTGTGACTATTTTATAACCGTTCCAATATGAGAGAGCTCACAATTTCCAAAATATTTTTTAAAGCTGAAATCCTATACCTATTTACTTGGGAGTAAGCTCCACTAAACTCAGTGAGATGTAAACATGCGGAGGATGACATTGTGTTTTCCCTAGCCACCTGACCATTGCATATCCCTTCTGTTTAGTGTCCAATAAAAAAAAAGAACAAATAAACAGAACACCAAGGGCACCTCTGTAAAGTAGCTGCTCTGACTCTGACTTCTTTTTGACCTCGGTTTTGTCAAGTTTTTAAGTGCAAAAGCACCTCTGAAGTGCCTCAAGGTAAGAAACCTTTCAGTTTTGGCAGGGATGAAAGAAAATGTTTCAGACCACACAGTACTGTCTGCAGCAATAGAAATTAGACCTTATAAGTCAGATACTTAGAAAAAGGAGTGAGCCTTAGAGGGGAATAGCTTTGAAACCCACCTGCAGTATCTGTTTCTCTCCCTTTCACAAAGGCAGTACTTCTTCTGAAGACAATGGGAATGCCACCTTGATGAGGAACAAAATGTCCAAGGTCATGACCTTTAATACTTCAAATGGATTTCACACACCGCACTCTAGAAATGTATTCACAGATGGTACTTAAGAACTATTTAAGATTCATGATTGATCTGATAAGATACTGTGCCTGTAATTTTGGAAACCCAATGGGAAAGATTGTAAACTAAAATATGGATCTTAGTTCAAATGCTGAGCTTGTCTGGCAGAAAAGTAAGATTAAGCATACCAGCATTGTTACCGTGAACGTCAACGAAAGAAGGAATGCATATTAATCTGTACTGATAGTTGATGGGAAGGGGGAATTCTGGTGAAAGCCATTTGAAATCACTTTTTCATTCAGTATTCTCTGAATTATGTGCCCATTAATATCCCTGTTTGCAAAAAATAGTGTTCATTTGCTTATGGAGGAAGGCTCTTCAGGTGAGTAACTGACCCAGTCATAAATTGCTTCTGGCTTAGGTAGAACTTTTATGACTAACTTAATTAGTGGTATGAAATTAAACAAAATGAAACTAGGCTGCAATTGCTTCCAGTTTACTTCTTTGGTATGTCTGTGACTCTAGGTTCTTGGTTCAGGATTTGTTGTAGACTTCAAACAAGCATGAGAAGATTATTGTAAAAAGCATATTTTATAAAATCTATGCTTTTAAAGTTATATAGTAAATAAACACCAGAATGTAGCCTGCCTATTGTATACAGCTAAGTGGAATCCAGATGTCCTGATCTGTAGTCACTTCTGTGTGTTGCCACTGGTAGACACATTTCAAGACACTGGGTTTTAGCAAACATCCGTTGAGGGATAATTTGCAAATGAAGTTCTGTGCATATGATTAACAACTCCGGTTAATTAAATTTCTCTCTAGATTTAGGGCATAGGGACTTGGAGCATCTGAGCAGTGGACAGATAAATATGATTGATGGTAATCAGATCCATTGTAGTCTTCTGAATAAATAATGCATTAAACTGAAAGAGTTTGAAGTGCCAACCTGCTGCTTGCCCTTATTCTAGCCACTTCAGATTCTTTCAATTCCAGCTAGTTTCCCTCTTTACCTACAACATTTTCTTAAAGAAAAAATAGTTAAGTTATGCTAGCACAATGGCCTTTATGGGTTTATAATGACGATGATGCAGTGTGGAATTCAAGTGCTCCTGTGCTTGAGAGATTTTCTTGCTTGAGGATGCTAGGTACCACTGCGAAGCATTTCCCAGTAGCTACAGCAACACACTTGGATTTCAACCATACATTTTTATAGATACACAGGACCAGCCTGGAAGAATCTGTTTGCATTTAGCACCCATTGGTGAAGTATAGTCTGCACACCCCATACACTCCACTCTGTTTTTAGGACCTTGCCTCTTCCGTTCACCACCATTGCTGAATTTACTAGCAATGACACTGCGGATGGATAGGTACTGCCAAAATTTAGGTCCCTGTAGAAAGCGCCCCTCTCTCTTCTTCAGCAAAGGAAGAAGATGTCCTGCCCTTTCCATCTGCAGGTTTCTGTTGTGCTAGATAGTGATCTGGCATATTGGGTACAGCTCTAATTGCTGCAATCTCTTTGGTAGCTGCTCAATTACAGTGGCAGAGGTGGCAGGGGTCCAGTGTGCCCTGTCCCCCATGTCAGGAAGTTGCCCGTTGCTGATGCACACCACAGGTCATGAATCCATACCTTCTAATATAGGGCTGGAGGTTCTAATCACTTCCTACTGGAGGTCCATGGCAAATATTCTGATCTTTGAAAAACAAAAACCTATCTAAAATATAATCACGGAACAACTACCAGTTTCTTTGGAACAATAGAGAGGAAGCAGGTACATTTTCCTCTTACACCATTTTCCAGATCAAATTCCCACAGATCAAATTCCCATCTGAACCTTGCTCCAGGCCAGAGACTGGAAGTGACAAATCAAGGTTACACAGATACTTTCCACGAGTCATCCTGTTTGGTAACATGGGTGCAATGAAGCTACATTTCAAAAGCAATGATATAAGCAAGAACATGGCAACTTTCTTTCTTTCTTTCTTTCTTTCTTTCTTTCTTTCTTTCTTTCTTTCTCTTCTCTCTCTCTCTCTCTCTCTCTTCCTTCCTTCCTTCCTTCCTTCCTTCCTTCCTTTCTTTCTTTCTTTCTATCTTTCTGGAGGGAGGGAGGGATGGAGGAACTTTCAGAGTAAAGGAAAAGATATTCTAATTACTTTTCAAATTTATTTCTAAAAATATTCTAAAGGCCCTTTAGAGTTCTTTTTTTTGTCAAAAATTTTGGAATGTGAAGGTTAAGTGAAGGTTAAGTGTTGCTAAGGAGGTGTGAAGAAGAAATGAGATGCAACCAAGCATACATTTAATTGCACAGGCTGTTAGACAACATGCTTTAATGGCAGCCTTCCCCAAACTGGCAATTTCAGGATGTCCTTGACTACAGATTCTGTGTTCCCCAACCAGCAATTAGATTGTGGGATGTATACATCTCTGGAAAACACCAGATTAAACAAGGAATTTTTTTTAAAAAATAATAAATTAAAGGAACTTTCAACAAATTATGCCACTTGCATGCAACGGTATTGACCAAAATATTACTTTCCATTTTTCTCTATTAGTCCCGTAGCTTCAAATATTAATGGTAATAATAAAATGGTGAGTTAACATGTTAAATTTTTGAACTCACAAAGGGTTAATAAAATTTGTTAAACATTTTCTACTAAATTCCAATCTCTGTTTGAAATATAGGCACCTGGATTTTCTTTCAGAGAGGAAAACAAGCATTTGGACAGACTCAGTCAGGAAAATACTGTGCTAAAATTACTCAGACGTCTACAGAATGCTTCAGTTACATTTCGGTTTTTAAAAAATCAGGAGCTTGATCACAAATCTCTTATATAACATATAAGGTTGATTGTTTGATAGGTCGACAAATAACCAGGAAAGTTGTTCAATGATTTTATTATTCAAGTTTCTTTTATTGTATGTTATATATCAAAAGATCAGTTTTTAAAAAAATAATAAATACAATTTTCACTTTTATGAATCTATGGCACTATTTGTTCATAACTTTTTTTCATACTTTGTTCCAAAAGTAATCTATATTGAGGTTTCTGTAATATGCAAATACACTTCAATTTAGTAGACACTCTGCCAATACATAGAGCAGTTGTAAGCCTGATGAACATTTAAAAATATTCCTTAATTGGTGGACTGTCCTAGTTTTTCACTCTGAGTCTTTTGGGGTATGTCAGAGAGAGTCAAAGTCAGTGATGCTTAAGTGTGTGCTCTATATCATGCGTACACGACATTCTAGGTAAGTTCTACTGTCCTTGAAACTTTCCAAAAATGCCAGTGGGCACATACATAGTTTCAGGGATAGCTGCATTTAATGGAGCTGCCAAAGAATAACTTTTCAAAAGCACTTAATACTGTTGGAACAGTGTAAGCTTTTATTTCTCCCCCCACACAGGAAACCTTTAGCAGATTGACATTATGCAGCTTTAGAGATCTAATATATACAGGATGCAATTTCTGAAAAGCAGGGGGGAATGCATGCATGATGTAAAGAAAATAGAGTAAGACATATGCGTTATTTCAGTACCTCTATACCACCTTCTATATTAAATATAGTTAAATAATTAGGTGGCAGATTTCCTTTTATATTTTTGTGAACTTAAAACATATTTTTCTCTCCATGGAGTTTTCTGATGAAGAGCCAACATGGTTATAATGGTTTGAGCATTGTACTATGACCTTGGAGACCAGGGTTCTATTCCCTGCACAACCATGGAAACCCACAGGGGGACATAGCACATGTCGCACACTCTCAGCCCCAGAAAGCCCCATATGATAGGTTCACCTTAGGGTCACCATAAGTCAGAGACAACTAGAAGGCACAGAACAAGAACAACAACAAGAAGAAGTTTACCAATAGCATATGGAACATGGGTCTGGGGATATAGGTATTCTTGTCACAATACTTATATCAAGACTTATAGGAACCCTGTCTTTACTTCTACACCTTTATTCTATATTTGCCTTCACTCTGTCTTTATTCCTTCACTCTTTCCTCATTAGATTGTTATGCTATTAACATTTTATACACTTATCTTACATTCCATAAAATAGGATATAAAATACCCTATTGATTAGAGGGAAACATCCACACATTTTCATCTGAGGGTTAAATTCCATCAAAGCAAGTGACCTGGAATACCAAAATTTTCCAGCCTGAAACATCATTTGATCGTTATATAAGAAACACTCCTGTGCCAAGATTCGCCTGTACATTTCTTTAATTATAGATTAGGAGAAATGCAGTGTTCCACAAAATTGATATTCAGTTCTTTGGTCAATAAAGAAGACAAGAAAAATGTAACTTCAAATGCCTGAAACAGAATAAGAGACTGCAAATCATTAGAAAAGATACAAACTAAGATGTCTTTAGGCATGGAACTACCACTAAAATAAATTCTCAGAGTTCATATTTTAGGCAGAGAATTTATCCATTAAATAATCTCTCTACTCTTGTGGGGAATTCCCTATGCTGTGATAGTGGGAAAATAAAGCACCTGTTCCTTTTATTGCTCAATGTGCTTTTTCCAACTAACTCTTCAAAATGAATTCTTTGCAACTCCCACCACTGTTTCACTTAGTTCCCTGACTATCCCTCTCTTGCTGTCCATAAATTTAGCAAAGCAAACAAATTTCTCTTCAAATTGGCATTTTCCCCTTGATACTTGTGAGGCTGCTGTACTCAACAGCCTTTCAAAGGCAGCCAGTGCCACTTTCAACCTTGTTTGTAGTTCGATGTCTAAACTGGAAGCTGATCACCATTCTTTATTTAGCTTTCTTTTAAATACAGGCATCTCTGAACATGTTTAGTGATAAACATAAACAATTGTGAAATCGATTGCCAGCCTCAGAATCTCTATTAAGCTGTAAAGCAGTAGGAAGAAGCCAGGGGACTTCAGGGAAAACTTGGCAAATATTGGCCTGTCATTGAATCAGTAGGTGGCACTCTCCACTCTGAATTAGGGCTAAAGAATTCCTACCCACCCAGCCCCCAGTAATAGAATATGGCATTGAGCTAGTAGAAATGGGCAGCAGGGGGACAATATATAAGACTGAACTTTTCGAGACCTACAGTTGTCAAGTTTTTTTGTATATCTTCGTAGCGTAAGGACAATAAAAAGAAGGGCTTCCTAATTTTCTACAAGTCAAACCATATAATTATATTACCTAGTAAAATTGGAAATAGAAATGTATACACTGTTACATTGAAGAATTACATCACTCATATTCCAGGCAATTTCAGCTGCTACCACCTAATTCTGATACATGCAAAGAATTAGTCATAATTGGTCACAAAATTGGGGAGGAGAAACAATTGCATCTTATTTATTTGCATGTTATTATATTTTTAAAGCAGATGTCTTACTTCCAAAAATTGCCTACAGGTTTATTTCAGTAGTATAACCATTGTTATTGATAAAAATCCTTCGTGCTAAATCCTTTTCAGACCAAAGCTTAAATCCATTTGCCAGTTCCAGGTACTGTAGATCCATGGTGTCAAATGCTGCACTGTAGTTCAATACTTCATGTAAATTTCATTGAATCCATGGGATACAAGAATCTGCCCATATTAAATTTAGAAACCAATTATCTGCATTTTTTTCCAGAAGCAAGCCCAATTGTACTTAATGCAAGATTATGTCCTTGCAATAACCAGGATGTAGAATCTATGGAACACCTTCTTTTGCTTTATTGGTTCTACAAGTATGTTTGACGATGAATGATTAATCCATTTTGGATAATCAGCCCACTATTGGACAATCAGCCCAATTTTAGACGATAAGAATCCCAGTGTGTTTTTGACTGTTGCTGAATTTTTGTTTGATATTATCAGGATTAGAGAACACTTAACTTCTATATTAGTGGAAGACATCTGGAAGGAGTACATCCGGTATCATTTGACTATTTCAGGGCTGTCTTCCTAAATAGTGACCATGTTTATAATTTATCTTACTTGTTGGGTCTATGAGCCATAATAAAGAATTGTTTATGTATTCATACAAATATAATTCATTTGCCAATAGTAGTAGTAGTAGTAGTAGTAGTAGTAGTAGTAGTAGTATAATAATAATAATAATAATAATAATAATAATAATAATATATTGTTGTTGTTGTTGTTGTTGTTGTTGTTGTTGTTTTACCTTGTTACCTGCTTCTTCCCAAAGCTCGAGGCAGGGTACAGCATACATACAATTAAAAACAAATCGTAGTTAAGCCCTGTTGTTTATATAGGTTGTAGTTTTGTGGATTTTTATGCTAGAAACCTATATACAAACCTGTGCATTTATTGATAAGTCTCATTGAACTCAATGATACTTACCTCCAAATAAGCATGAATAGAATTGATGTCATTTTGGAACAAGTGGACTGTCCTTTGTCCAGTTAGCAAGTGTCCCAAGAAGCAGGTGGTTGGAATTCAAGAACTGTCAGGTAGTTAAGCCGGTCCAGGTCAGTCCAGGTCCAGGTCAGTCACAGGTTATCTAGCAGGGTAAAGGAAGAAGCAAGAGAGTGGGTGTCAGCTGGTCCAGCAGTTGCCGGTCCAGCAGTCAGCAGTCCAAATAAACAAAGGCAGCAAGAAGTAAAACAGAGTTGTAAATAATAGCCAGTCTAAGGTCCAGAGAACACAAAATGCCCAAGAGTACTGCCAGTCACCAAGATAAAGAGTTATAAACAACAAAGACTTCAGCAAACTTCTGGAGGTGACAAGTACTTAATTAGTCAGCATTTCCCCCTCATGAGTCTCTGGGAAAGATATAAGTTCTCCTTATCTCTCCCATGCTTGTCAAATAGCTGTACCACATATTCAATCTCCTGCTGGGGAGTGGGGACCTTTTCTGCCTCAACCCCAGCACCTCTGACTCAAAGAGACCACTAACATCAAAAGTTGTAAATTCCTAGCCTTCCAGCACTTCAGCTCTGTGTCTAAATCTTCTGACTCCAGATAGTGTGTTATGACATAGACTAGGTTTGCAGTAAATAACCTGAGCCCTACAGGAATCGCTCCTTACATAAGATTTTCAGTTATGATTAAACAAAGTTTAGATTATCATTACAAGGCCCTGAACTGTCTTAAACTATTCCTGCAAGACATTTGTAGGGAAAGAAGGAGACAATACAAAACACTGTCCATTTATCATTGACCATTGTTGTTGTGTGTCTTCAAGTAATTTCTGACTTATGGAGACCCTAAGGTGAACCTATCCTAGGGTTTTCTTGCCAAGATTTGATCAGATGGGATATGGCTTAGCCTCTCTCTCTGAGGCTGAGAGAGTGTAACTTGCCCAAGGTCACTCAACAGGTTTCCATGACTGAGGAGCAATTTGAACTCTGATCTCCAGAGCTGGAGGCTAATGCTCAAACCACTCTCATCATTGACCATTACTCAGGTAAAGACATTTTGAACACCCACCTTTTTATTCCACGCTGTGCCAAGAGCTTTGCACTGCTTATCTTGTAGCAGTGCAGATTTCTGGTATGCTGTATTTTTAAAATGTCTATTTGAAGATGAATTACTGAGAAAGTACAGCTTGCTTAAGGCTCATTCAGTGAACTTATGCCTATGCATAGATTTGCACACAGATTTCCTGAGCTTCTAGAGCAGCACTTTATACTCCAGGCCACCAAGATACTGTTCTTACCAATGACTGAGCCCAAAGGCTAACTGGCTAATGTTTTGAGATTGCTGCATTGCTATTATCAATGCAATGCAATGCAATGCCTCATTTCTGTTCCTGTCTGTTTTTAGGTGTCACCCTTACTTAACTGATGTGTTGCTTTTCTAGTCACTTTATCTAGTGACAAGATGATATAGTGAGTAGCAACCTTGTTTCCTCTTAATTGGGTTAGGTGAATGACTGGCTGTATTTAAATATGTAATTGGCATTTCAGATCTTATCGGAATATGCTTAGGGAAGCTGTGTAGTTCAGCCTTTTTAGTAAGGCCAGCCATATCAGATGGCACCAGTTCTGAAACAGCTTCTGTGCAGGGGAAATCCCTGAACACGTTGAGCCCCTGGGATGATTCCATAAAATGATCAGCTGCAGAGAAATGTGGGTCTATATTTGAACTTGTGGAGAGGGTGATTCCTGTTGAAGAAAAATGCTCAGTATGGTGTGCCATATGTTGCAAATAAAATAGTTATTATATGATGTAAAACATGATGAGATACCATAAACAATTTTAACCTACAGTGGATTTATTGAAGAAAATCGCACAACTTATTTGTAACCAACATTTTCACAGCTCTGCTTCTTCTTTTTTTGAAAAAAAATATGTTCAAAGTTTTCTACATCGTCTGTTCTGCAACTCTTTCAGTCAAAGCTGATCTTTAAAAGACAATTCTACAACTAAATATAATATTACAACAACGCTATAGTCTAAAGAATAACTTTAAAGAAAAAGAAGGTATCCAGGTACACTCAGTTGTTGGTTTTTTTTAACTTCCTTTAAGGAGAGACTTTGGATTACTGAGAAGAAAATAGTGCTTCTATGGCATGGGCGGAATGGCATTGCAGAATGCAATTTCCCACAAATAAATAATTGTGGCATTGCAACAAGCAAACAAATGGACAGTTAAATAAAAATAAAAAAGACTAATACCCATAATTTTATTTTATTATAATTACTTAGGGCTTTTCCACCACACACTGTTATAGTGCTATGATTCCACTTTCAACATCCTATGGAATCCTGGGGTTTGCAGTTTAAGGAGGGGCATTGAGAATTCTCAACCAGAGAGCTTTTTGGCCTCAGTAGACTACAATCCCTAGAATTCCACAGGATGCTGAAAGTAGAATAATAGCAAATACACGCAAATAAAAAGAGATCAAAGCATTTTTAAGAGAACAAATTTCCTTAAGAAAAAAAAAACCCTAGTCTTAACAGCTCACATACATTTAAAATAGTTAAAGGCCAAGATCATATGAAACAATACAATCTAGGCTACTGCTTGGAAATTCTGTAGAGAGGCAACTGAGCTTCTTTGGGAGGAAGTTACACACCAGGGTTCTGCTACCTAAAAAGCCCTGGCCTCTTGGAGAGCTAGGGCACACAACAGCAGCTTCACTGAGGATTCTCAATTCTGGGCAGCTTATATGGAAAGAGGTGGACTTTCATATATCCATGACCCAAGTGACCTAAGGATCTACAGGTTAGTACTACACCATGGATCAAGGTCTGAATCAATCTGGAAGCCGGTGTGGTTTGTCCAAGACTGATGATACCATGGTCTCTAAAGCATATGCCAAACAACAATCTATCCACCACATTTTGCATAATCTGTAAGCTTCCATGTACTTAGTTTTGTAGCTTCAAGGGTAGCCTCACATAAAGCTCATTATAGTAGTCTAATGAGAGGAAATTAAGGCATGGAAGTATTTAATCATGATGTTATTAATAACCCACAATTCACCAGGTGTGTGTGTGTGTGTGTGTGTGTGTGTGTGTGTTTTCCTTGTCACTGGTCAGATCAATAACCCAGTTCACTTAAGCTTTCCTTATACATTATTCATGTGAATGGGCAAAGTGCGAAGAAAGGAGCTATGAGACTATTATTTTGGCAGATGATGTGTGAATCTCTCTGGTCTTACCCTCAAACATTGTTTTCATATTTACATAGACTTCTCTGGCAGAAACCTTTAGCCAGATCTCTCAAGTCTCTTTCCACATACTTGTGGGCTCAGTTGAAATTGAATTTATAGTTATCAAAAATAGTACAAATAGCACTTGTTGGGATGAAACAAGCTACAACCTTTATTGTTCACATATAAAGAGGGTTGGCCACAAAATGGATCCAGATGCAGGCTCTGACCATTATGGCAACCATTATTATGGCAACCAATTCAATCAGCCTGCCAGATGGTTACACCTTCAGAATGACAGGCAGAAGCCACTGTGTGGTTCCCCTCCCATCTGAGACTGAGATGGAGTCATATGCTCATGAGCTGGATGTAACCCTAGTTGTGAAGCCCCTGCTTTTGTCTCCTCTTATCATACCTACCAGCCAATCAGACTGAACCCTGTGGTCCTTCCTCAGAATCCCCAGAACTTCGTAAGCTTCCAGGAAGGGGAAAGCTAATGTGACTTCAGAAAGGAGTACCTGCCTTATTCTGCCTCAGTGAAATCCATTTGCATTGTTCAGTGCTTCCACTACTAAATATGAATAAGCTGCCATAGCTTTAGACAATCTTTAGAGAAAAGCAATTTTGGGGGGAAAGAACTCTAAACTACAACTCCTGAAACCTTCCAAAAAAACTCTGAAAGTCTGTCAATGTGAATTTTGTAATCATGTATTATTATTATTATTATTATTATTATTATTATTATTATTATTATTATGTATTAAGAGTGATTTGATCAGTATATGCTTGAGCATAGAATATTAGCCAACACTTGTGGCATCACTTAGGCAATAACTAAAGAACGCTCAAAAGAGAATTCCTGTAGTCTATGAATACCTGAGTCTTTGGTTTTACTTCCATAGACTGATTGTTTTATGAAAAAAAAGGTGAGAAAAATATGTTAGTTTATCATCTATCATTAAATACAAAAAGTATTTATAATTTCTGTGTATGAAACCTGAACAGTGAAGAAAGCAGCAAGACAGAAAGTCAATTTATTTGAAACTAGTGTATATACCAATGCTGCCTGGGATTTTATTTTCTCATAGGTAATACCTGTTAGAAAGATTGGAGATCCTGTTTCTCTAATTCCCCAAACTATCTTGTCCAATACCAGTAACTTCCCCCTCTTCCTTGCTGCTAGGCCTCATCTCCATAGCAACTGGCCTATTCATGATGGGTACATTTGACTGAGCCCCAAGAGCTCTCTCACTAAGAATTCTAAAGACCCCTCCCTAAACTGAAAACCCCAGCATTCCATAAAATCTTAGGCAGCCAATCATTTGAAGTCTTCTCCTGATACAGCCAATCATATGAGGTCTTTGCCTGACACAAACAGACAAACTTTGGCTTTTACATATTAGATGTGGTGGCAGAGGGTTTTCTGAAGATGTCCTGGACTTGTAAAAATACAAATAAATGGATCCTAGGGCAAATCAGGCCCAAATTCTAACAAGAACCAAAGATTTCTAAACTGCAGCTGTTGTACTTTTGACTTACCATGTGACAATGTGTCTTATTGTAAAAGATTATTATGCTTGGTAAAGTTGAAGGTGGTAGGAAAATGACTTTGTGTTTTGCTTTTGTTTTACATGAGCAGGGTTCTTAAGAATTTGCTTACGCATAGCATCTAGGAATGAAAAGAATATTTGAAAATATTTTTAAAAATGGTCAAAAAACATGTATTTTGAGTATCGAAAAACCCTGGCAAGAATTCTGGACTGACAAGAATCTTTTCAGTTTAGGACTTATTCTGTGCAAAATTTGCAAGTGGTTGTTTTGGGCAGAAAACAAGACTTTCTGCACAGAAAACAGGTTTTCTGCTTTAAAAATAATATATCAATGCACAAATATCAATTACGGTGCATGAAATGCTGTTTTCTGTCTGTAAAATGCAGTAACAGAGGATTTATTCTATGTAAAACTGCCACCTGGTTGTTTTGCATAGAAAACATCAAAAAAATTTGCACTGAAAACATCAGTTTCTGCACAAGAAATAACATTTCTGTATTGAAAGCAGAAAAATGTTGTTTTCTGTACAGAAAATACCATTTTCTGCACAAAACAACCAACTGTAAATGTTATTTAGAATAAGTCCCAAATTGTGAATAACCTTCAAAAATGGCATGGCTTTCAAAGAATTTTTTTGCAGCAGAAAGAAAATTGCTGAAATCACTCATTGTTATCTTTGAGGAGAAACTTAGTGAATAATTACAGCTGTAACGGGACTGGCTTAAGTCAAAGTCAGCTGGATGGTAAACAACAAGAAATGAATCATCCAAAGGGCTTCAAACGTTATGCAAAATATAGAGAAGGAATAAAAACATTAAGGTATAATGTGGCACATTATCAAATGGCCATTTACCATATGAGTGTCATTTTAATTGTGCTGGAAGGAACAACCCTAGAAGTAAGAGCATGTTATCAGAGGTTCATTCCTTTAGCAAACATCTAGTGGGTCCACAAAAGATTTTGCAACAATAAGATTTTTTTTGGTTTAACAAACAGCTTAGTTTTCCGTATGTCTCTTTGTGAATCAAATATTATTGTGATCTATGTTAGAAAATTGATACATTCCCCATAGTGCGAGCAGAATATTTTCAAGAGCAGACATAGTCAAAGAAACTGTTCACAACAGAAAGCTAATGAAGACTTGCCCTTTCTGATCTGTTTTCTCAATTAGTGTTTCTTAGCTGCTATTAGTACAGAGCTGCAGTATGAAGCTTAGACTTAAAGTAAATCATGAAAGCATCTCAAGTGCTTTTATCTACTTTAACAATGTAATATAAAGCAGAAAGGGTTCGGAGATTACTTTCATTTGCATGATTCATTTGCACTGTATTGAATAGAAAATGAAAGTTTCCTTTCAAAAAACAGATTTTGCAGTTCAGTTTTGTGGCCTGTTCTAGTTTGATCCTCCTCCTCCTCATATTATTATTACTACTGCTGCTACTTCTGTTATTGTCTGGCATCCTATTAGAAATGTTGAGGGATTTTTTTTTTTTTAGGTCCTTATGGAAAGAGGAATTCAATACTTCCCTTGCATGAGACCTCCTGTCTCTTGCTCCCCCTCTCAACATGGTCATGTAGACACACAGTGATGAAGGCATCCTCAGGGACTTTGAAGGGATCCTCCAGAAGTCACAGAACCTTTGTTTTGTGTCTGGCTATATAGATATAGTGAGATGCTTCTTAGCCAACCCCTCACCAACCCTCCCCCCACTGTTAATTGGATAATACATGGCAATGATGGGGGAGAGAGCAGCAAGAGAAAGTTGGTCTCTAAGGAGGTGAGTGGAAAAATGGATCCTAGTTCTGCTGGGCAGAACTTTACAACTTGTCTCCTTTTGCAGCATTATGGCCGCTCCCACTACCACTTGGGCCCTTTTCACATGACATTTTTAATGCGAAAGGGCCGTTCGAGCATCGCGCACATGTGAGGAGCGGTCCACATGATTAACTCACATTTGTGCCACTCTACAGGGCCTGGCAGGGACCACTCACACATTTTTTCATTTTTGGCTTTAAGTCGAAAATGATGCACGGTTGCGCATCGCTCCAGGGCCCTGCATGCACTTACCTTGCATACAGAGCCTCAGGAGCCAGACTGGTTGCACTTCCTGTCCAGTGCAGCCTGAGAAGGTCCCAGGCTGAACTGTGAAAGGAAGAGGTGGGGCTTTCGCACAAGTGGGCAGCAGCTGCAGAGCCGAAGAAACCCGAACGCAAGAGCCCTCTCGCTGGAGGCTGCTCTCGCGAGCCCTGCACCCCAGCACTGTAAGGTAAGATGCGAAAAGGATCTTCTATTTCTACTAATACTACTTTAAATTACAGTAGATAGAAACAAGGGGATTTACATTTGACCTCACCTACTCCCTTCCCCAAATGGAATATCAAGAGATAATTTGAAAAGATCCAGTTACGGACTCAGAAAAAGCCAGGATATAAAAACTCAGAGAAGTACCAGTAGATTTTGCATACAGTGCAGTCATATACATGTCTCCTCAGAAGGAAATTGCATCAAGTTCCATGAGGCTTATTACCAATTAAGTATGAATAGGATTTCAGACTTAATATGAAACCACAGGCAAATTTTAGAGACTTATATGCAAATAAGTTTGAGGGGAAATAATGTTTGCATAATAACACATGTTCCTCTGGAGAGATTCTGAACACCCCCAGAATTGCTCCTGGATGCTTCCTAAACCATGTTCCCAAAAATGTTCACAATGGCCTAAAGGAACATTGGAGGTGCATATGGACAGCTGGTTCAAGCAAAACATCTCTAGAGATTTCAAAATATTGGCAAAGTTTCTCCAGAAAGCCCCATACAACTTGAGTATGATACAAAATAGCTCCCGTAACAGGATGCGAGCTGACATATTTTGCAACATCCCTACTCTACCAACATTACTCTTTTATTCTTGTTTCTGGTCTCTCTCTCTCTCTCTCTCTCTCTCTCTCTCTCTCTCTCTCTGTGTTTCTTTCTCTCTTTAATATAAACACACACATAATAAACAAACAGAATAGAGATTAATCAGTGGTATCTCATACATTTCCTCTGGAAGTGCATTCAGACAGCTTTTTCATAGTATTACAAAGATGATTCAAAGCCTTTTCCTTAAAACAACAACAAACAAGCAAGTAAATAGATTGCCAAGTTTATAAGCTTTCATTGCTTCAGCATGAAAGGGAACATGTTGGCTCATGAATTCTTTTCTAGGTAAATTTTTAATAGTGTACCACCACCACCATATGTAATTGGGAGAGCCACAGCATAAGGAGAAAGTCCTTTCCATCATTGGTCATTTCCACACTACACTGTTATAGTGCTATTATTCCACTTTCAACATCTTATGGAATCCTGGAGTTTGCACTTTAGGGACGGGCATTTAGAATTCTCAGCCAGAAAGCTCTTTGGCTTCAGTAAACTACAAACCCCAGAATTCCACAGGATGTTGAAAGTGAAATAATAGCACTATTACAGTGTAGTGTGGAAATGGCCTCAGTCTCTCATACATAGGGATGTAAATACTCAACTAGTTTGTCCTTGCGGATGAGGCTCAATTAGTGTAATAGTTCCTAGTACAGTAGTTCTTCCCTACTGTGGAAAAAATAACAAATATTCCTTTAGAGTATATTCTCTGTATTCAAACATCCTGAAGTGCTGACAGGAATTTATTCTGTGAAGAAAAAACATACAGAAAACAGATTTTATGCAAGTTTTCTAGGCAGAAACCACAGTTTCCTGCATAGTTCAAATATCAGGATAAAGCTGCACAGTATTCTTGCTGGTATATTGTTCCTCCTGATGGGGTTCCTTGACTTTTGGGAAGTCTATTTTTGACCTGGAAATAAACAATTCTCAGTATTCTTTCTACTGCTGCTCATACACACCTTCTTGGCCTCTTTATTATATCACATAAGTGCTAAGGAGAGAGAGAGAGAAAGATCTCCCTTACCCTTAAGTTCCCTTGCCATTGAACCACTGCAGTTAAAAAAAGGAAAGAGAAGAGGGAGGGAGGGATACCAACAGGGAGTCTGCTGTAAGTGCTGAAGAAGTTCTTCCTTTCATAGGCTTGTAACAGGATGAATGAAGGAGATCTGGAGACCAGTTAGTGAAGAATGCTTAGAAAATACAAACCTATAGAAAAACATTTTTTGCCATGTTCTCTACTGTTGGCATATATGTCTCCTTTCAAAGAAGGTGGTTGTGACCTTTAATACCGTTAATAACTAGGCAGCTGAAGGCATGATGAAGATAAGAGATTCTTAAAGGAGCAGTTATTTCAAACATTTTGCAAACACACTCCAAAGGTCACAGATTACTTTGGTACCTCTTATTGAATACCATTCTGTTGTTTAGATGCACCTCTCTAATGTAACAGAGAGTCATTCAACAAATTACCACCATGATATTTTTGACAGCTTTGTATTCCATGAGGAAAGGACTCATGTCACTAAATGTACAAGGCAAGGGTGAATTGTAGCTTCCACCTCTAGTTTCAGTTCTTTTTACTACAGCAGGCATTGGTCTGTGCACCTAGAAGTGTTATAGTCTTCTCTCATACAGAAAACTTGAATGCATGTTATTTATTTTTAAAAAAAAATATTTTAGCAATTATCTAAAAACTTGGAGAAAGAAACCCTTTCTAATGGGCTGGACTTTAGGAGGTTTGAAAATATTCTCTTTGTGCCTCTTGAGTGTGTGTGCCTGGAGAGAGAAATTAGAAATAGTGTCATAACATCTGTTTCTGGAATGTCCAAATGATGTAGCCAAAGCTCAGCTGGCTTTATCCTTTACAATCTCTTTATGCTCATCATGATATTGATGAAATACCCTTACAACTCATTCTCGGCCACTTTTTCATCCATTTTATCACATTGCAAGGCAGGCATAGTCCATCTTTTGTGGTACCAGGTGTGGATTATATTACGCTGCATAACAAAACCAGTGACATCTCCTAGGAGAAACAAGCTCATGGACTGCAGTGCTTAGAGCAGTTTCCAGGGATATTGGTTGCAAAAACTGAACCAATTAATTCAGCAATCTCTGTGTGGATGTAGGAGATACCAAAC
The DNA here is from genome assembly GCA_948474755.1 of Ctenosaura bakeri. Taxonomy (NCBI): domain Eukaryota; kingdom Metazoa; phylum Chordata; class Lepidosauria; order Squamata; family Iguanidae; genus Ctenosaura; species Ctenosaura bakeri. Next base: position 248,286 of record CAOLHI010001864.1, on the reverse strand, counting down.
TCTGTGTGACATGAAAATATACAAAAAAAAAAAAAAAACAACAATACTGGGGAATAACCAAACCTTGGAGGTAACCCTTTTATATATAGCAAAATTAAAGACCATATCACAATTTTTAATGCGAAGTAAATTCTATTGAATTCAGCACTCCTGCCATTGAGTCTAGAATTGCAGCCTAAGGCCATTTCCGCACTAGTCTGTTATAGCGCTATGATTCCACTTTCAAAACTGGCCAGCACCTCCCAAAACTGCAAACCCCAGGATTCCATAGGATGTTGCAAGTGGACTCATAGCGCTATAACTGGCTAGTGCAGAAATGGCCTAAGTGTGTATCAAAAGGTATGGATAGGTTAGTGTCAAGTGACCTCATGATTGACAGGATGTGGCAGGAAGCCTGTGTACATGTCAGAACTGGAAGAAGGTTAAATCCTCAGGTGTTGTGGTGTAGAACAAGGTTTCTTATAGACTGTAACAAAAAAAAACATGTAAATAAGGGCAAGGGCTAGTACATGACTGTATCATTTTAGCTCAGAAATGGGAAGAAATGGTTTGAAAGATACGTCAACTCAGTTTCCCTTTCTGAGGAATCTTTCGCTGTTTTTGTTTCATGTGGTGTCATGGAGACAGTACTATAAGAGCAAGAAGTTTAACATGCAGCAAAGCATTAAACTTTAACTACACTTGGTCAACCACAAATCCTCAGTTGTTGTTGCTGCTGCTGCTGCTGTTGTTTTTATTGTCCTTAAAATCCTAGAATAATGAAGTAATCCACTGCTGACTCTGAAGAATTTCTGTACTACTCTGTATTATTCTTTTATATAACAGTTAGCTTCTACTAATGCAAGATATTTTGCCTATATGCATAACAGAGAATTCAGACTAGCATTCTGTTAGTGACTAAAGACCTAAGCCTTTTTTGGTGACTAGCAAAGGTCAGAATCCTCTATTGACCATGCAACTGAATTTTAAGCTGCTGTAGCACTTCCCCAAAGCAGACATTTGCTGACTAGTGTGTGGAAAATGGAATGATACAGAAGCAGCCACCTATGTTCCTACAGTTGGATAAGAGACACAATGGCATCATCTACCACAATGTCTGGAGGACCACTCCCCACAGGTAGTCCTGAAGGATGACTGTCACTGTGCACACACCTAGAGGAAGAAAAATGGATGCTTGTCCACCACTCCACTGTGTTACATGTCTCCTGAGGCAGGATTTGGGCCTCAGTGTAGGTAGCTGTTTTGCTTACTCAGCTGGTTTTTGTTCTAACCAAGAACTTTTTTTTTAAGTGATATATTATTGAGATATTTTAAGTTAATATAATCTATAGCTTGTTTCTTAAATATGCTTGGGCATATGGCATCGTCCCTCACACCACCACTGAGCCCTAGGCTTTCATTTAAACTGTACATTGATTCCAACTGTTCATGTTAGAAGCAAGGGTTTAAAAGGTCTACCTTACACTTGCCAGGCTTCTCTATCTCTGCTTTTCATGCTTGGAATCATCCCTGTTCCAACATGAACTAGAAACCTTCAAAGACTTCAGCAGCTCATGGTATAATAGTTAAATTTAATCATTTTACATTAGATGCAGTTGCCAAGTTCACTCTTAAGAGTTAATGCATCTCCAGAATAAAAAAGCTGCTGAAAGGAGATTTTTACTGTCTGCTGTTGCACTCTGCTGAGAATCCTAAATGAACCAACAGAAATCAGAGAAAATTACCTCAGTCAAAGTTAGCACATTGGGCCTAGTGCCCTTGAAAGGCAGTAGATTAATTCCTAGCATTATCAGTCCAGTCAAGAGTCATAACCAGTTTCAGTGATCTTTTGAGTCTGAATGTGTGTGGCAAGAAGGTGCTCTTTCAAGCAATTGCCTGGAGTATGGCAGATTTCAAGCCTCAAACATGGCTGAGCTGATGAGAGCAACAGGAATAACAGTTGACAAGAGCAGAGCTCTGTTACGGAAAGCCTGGAAGAGAGAGGCAGGGCTGCCACTACCATTAAATGTTCGCGTGGGTACTACCAGGCGAATGAATGAATGATACATGCAGAGAGGAGTGAGTGATTTGAAAGGAGAAAGATATGACTCACAAAACTGAATTGTCTGAGCATGTTTTCAACAGGCTCTTCATTTCAAGAAACTGCATGTGTTGACCTGAAACCTCCTATCTCTTTTGAAAGGCACAGAAAACGCATGGTGATGCTTCTTCCTTCCTCTGAAATAGGCAAGGACACATTTGTAACACCTACCTTTTTGTAATTGCATATGCATACGGCTGCATATTGTTTTAAAGCATTGATCTTTAATAGGGTAACTTACTTGTTTTAAATTTTTTATTACTTATTTTTAATTTATGCACCTTGTTTCAGTTCATGTTGTGAGCCACTTTAAGTCTCATTCAGGCAAACAAGGATGTAAACATCCACAAAGGTTCCTAAACAGAACAAATTCTAGCGCTAAATGCCAAGCCCAGCAAGCCCAGGGCTAAGGATTTGGAAACTGTCAGTTTCACTTTTCCAGCATACGAACAAACAATCCTCAAGTAATTACCACCTGAAATAATGGAGAATTAGCAAAATTGGGAAGATTATTAAAAAATGAACTGAAATAGAATTCTCTCCCACTCAAACAGGCCAAGTTCATTAGCCACAGCAAGGACTGTGTTGTATATACTTGTATCTGAGCTAAAGGTAAAGAACCTCTAAACCATAATCATCTTCATCATCTGACTACCATAATACAACATTAACAAATTAAAATATACGGAGATGCAAGTCAAAACTTTAAAGAACTAACCATAAAAACACCCAGGCCTGTCAATTTTTTATTTCTCCTACATGTGAATTTCTTAATATTCCAATTCTTTTCATTCTGAATATGAAGAATATTTTACTAAATTTGTAAAGTGAAAAGTGAATTGAAATGAAATTTCTATCCATCGCTAGCATATCTAACTTGTTCCCCATAAGTTTCAGAATCTAGTTTTTAACACCTACACACAATGAACAACTTTTTTTTTTTTTTTTTTAGTAACAGCCTTGAGTCTATGTACAATCTTGAAGAGAACTGTGCATATTTTATCAGGCTGTGCAATGAAGCTAGGATGTAAACTCTCCTGCTACATTCACTGACCTTTTACTCAAATCAGAATAGTTAGCGCTTATATGGGGATGGTAGCCTTGATTTTTGTTACCATAACAGAAGTGATCTTTAGACCTCAGCCCATCTTTTTAAGGGTCTATGTTCAAATTATGAATCATTTTACATGCCCTAAAACATGTCTCTGGGATGATATGCTGTACATAGGGGAAACATGACAAAATTATTTTGCAGAACAAAATAAACCTTGACAGTTGAACTTTTCCACACTGCAACAAATAATCTGTCTTTGCTTTCATTTGTTAAAGGTGTCATGCCTTTCTCCTTTAATATGGCTAAATTCTACTCACTCATTTTCTTCAGCTCAATCAAGTCTCTCAACACTTGAAGTAATTAACACCTCTGCTAATTAAATTTGCCATGCTTGGGACCCACTCATGAAACCACCCTTGATGCTTTATATTGTTTTTATATTGATTGTGATGAGTGCTGGTACTACACAGATCTCCTTTGACATGGTAGAGAGAATTTGAAAGAAATGTGGGAATATGGATAATGGTTTCTGTATCAAACAACACTGCTTTACAATATTACACTACTTTAGACTATATACATATTACTCTTGTGGTTACTTTGCCTGAATCCAGAAGACTTTATAACAAAAGAAGAGGAAAATTCTTTCAGTAGCTTTGGCTTTTCCTTCCAGTGCACTGAGTGGGGAGAATCTTTTTATTACTAAAACATCTTGAAATTCTTTGTAATTCAGACAGATAAGCATTATAATTGTAACTAAAACCAGGAGATCAAGCTTTTCTAGTTCATGATCTCACTATTGTAAGATTGCAGTACACATTTTTAAGAGCTTATCCTCATATCAGACTGGGTTTATTATTTTCTCCTCATTGCTTTATTGCCTAACTTACAGCAGTTTTGATCCATCACATTAATCTCCCATTTGAATCAGAGTTTATTTTTTTTCTTTTTAAAAAAGAACTTTCATGTAAAAAGATACTGTAAATACTTCTAAAAATAATTAATTTAAACCTATTGTATGCATTTACTGGAGATGGGCTGGAAACCCACTGCTAAGTCCTAACCAGAGTACACCTACTCAGTCAATTACTGAAGAGTGAGTCAAGACATAGGTAAATCCCATTGATTCAATGGATCTACTCTAACAACAGGGTTAGGCCAGTAAATGTTACTTAACTGAATGGGAGAGAATAAACATATATAGAACTATTCTGTAAATCAACTGGTGACAGCATTTTCAAAAATTGGTATTCTAAACTGTTACAATTAAGAAGGAGCAGTGGCAAAGCTAGCTCCTAAGTCAGTCAGGTGGTGAATTTGCACTGTATTTTAATCTGCATTTTAAATGAGCTATCCAAAGTTTTGAACCTTTTTGTAGAGAGAAAGGTTCAGCACCTTGGAGAGCTGCTTTAAATTTTTTGATTAAAATCTGGAGCTATCTCACTGCCCCATTGATATGGAAGCATCAGCTGGCACTCAGATAGAGGAGGAAACCAAGCTACCTCTCGAACCCAGGGACTACTAGTGTCAAAAGGAATGGCTGTGGAGAAGTCTCATTTGTAGAGAAAGCCTTGTCATGAGCAGGTCTTCTGTCATGTCTAGGGATTCTTGTATGAGTGCTTGCAATGCCTGCGCCTAAGCCATGGGGCAGAGTTCTAGGAGTTTAAATGTCCATGTTGTCAGTTCTAGGTATGGAGGATTGCTGACAAAGTCTACATCAGCTCTAGGCCTGACTTTACTTCTCCTTGATTACGTTCCCTGTTCTGCTGGACTTTCTTGTGTTATGAGCTACCCTTGGCATCTGTTTTGGGATTTGTCCTTGCCTAGGCACTTACTCTCTCTTTGGAATCTCCTGGACTTGGCTCCTGGGTTGCATTAAGCACCCATCCAGTTTTGGGTTTGTCTGAAAGAGGATATAAATGTAGATTGGCTGGTGGCTTCCATGTAGGGCTGGATACTGAACTCTACCCACAAAAGAAGTTCAGCATGTTGGATAATTCCTTTAAAGTGCATGTTACAGCTAGGAGCAGATTCCCTGCTCCATTGACATTGCAGCCAACAATGTTTTCTCTTGTCTTCTCTTCTCTTCTCCTCCATTGAATTCTATTCCATCTATTGACTGACATCTTATTTTAAGGGTCCTTCTGGGAATGGGGGGCTTCAAATGTGCATTTGTTTGGATGTAGTAAAGAATATGCAAAACACAACATGAGTGTATTAAGTAAAAGTCAAATATTTTCTTAGCATTAGGATAGCCAATAATTGTTACCTGGTAGTTTTTTCTTCCCAATAATTGGACAGAAGAAAGTCTTACTGACTGCTCTTATGTTCCATTTTGTATCCAGCAATCATTCACACATTGCTTAAGAAGAGAAAGAAGGAGGCTCCCTTATTTACGTAGTCAAAATCCCTCAAACTCTTTTTCATTACAGTTCTTCTATAGTCCAATGCCACTGCCAGTAATTACTATGATACTAACCATTTGCCTAAATGATACAATAAAAAGAAAAAAAACCCATGCAATTAATGAACAACTCATTTTTAAAAATTTAATTACTTCCACTGAGGCATGGTAGGTTGCCTTTCTCTGTAACAGGCATGGTAATCATACAGTCCTCCTGATATTATTGAACTGCAAGCCCAAGCATCCCTGGCCAGCCTATCCAACAGTGATATAGAATCCTGGGAACTGCAGTTCAATGACATACAGAGGACTGCATAATTTCCACTCATAATTTCTCTGTAATATAATCAGTCTTACAGAACTAGCTGTGTCCAATCAGTACCAAATACTTCATATTAGAAAATGCAGGCTGAAATCCTCATTGCAGTGGCAGAGCATAAAGCTTCCCTAAGTGTAACTAAATGCCCTCTTCCTCTGACCTTACCTCTTCTGTTGCTGAGAGGCACCCCCATTCATGGCCATTTAATGGTACCAACAGCAGAAAGCTGGCTGTGATTTAGCAGTTGGCTAAAGGAAGTACCCTGGCAAGAGGCCTTTGCTTTCCTGTGGCTGGCTGCTGAAACACATCCAGCTTCTGTCTATTTGACACCCTCTTACATTATCTGCTTGTCATTGAACATCCATGGAGAAGGAGTGTCTCATCAACAACAAAAGTAAGGCACAGGGAGTCAGTGCAAGCAGCAGTGCTGGATTCAGCTGTCTGTGCTGACTATAAAAAATGCAATCAACAAAACTACATATGTCACCAAGATGATGTTGACCACAGTCTTTGTAGATTTTCATTCAGGCAGGATGAAAATAGCAGTAAACTCTTGTTGGTGGTGATATAAGCCCCTTTATGTCTTTATATTTGATCATTGATTTAGAATTGTGGGGGAAGGGGAGGAGCAGCAAAAATGGTACTAGCTCTGTCCCCATAGTCATCCACCACATGAGCTGCAGGGTCTCTGTACAATTAGGTTTTTTAAATCATGTGAGGAGCCTATTCAAGTAGACTAGATACTCTACTTCAGATTAACATTGTCCAACATATAAAGAAGGGGTAAGAATGCTGTGGTCTTTTAGATATTGTTGGACTGTAACTTTCAGAAATCCTAGGCAGCCAACGATGATGAATGCTGGGAGCTGCAGTCCAACAATATCTAGATGACCAACCAATTCTCATCTCCACTGCAAAGATTCAGCTCCCAACATGCAGAGGTATGTGCAAATGTTTGTAGAGGTTGCTTGACCCCATTCTTTCTCATTGTGTGTGAGGACACCTGGATATGACAATGCATAGACTTGAGTCTTTTCTAATATCTTCTACTATCTCTGTGTTTACAACCATTTCCTTTAAACCTTCAATTTTATTCAACAATTTAATTATTCAAGACATTTATGACCAGATGCTTAGCTAGTGTTCCAATAAGCACATAACATGTATTTCTATCACACCATCATTAGCTGACTATAGATGTTCCATAAAAGCTCAGCATCAGCACTTTGAATTGGTACCAGAAGCTAACCAAAAGGCTGTGCAGCTGCTTCAGAACTGGTTGAATGTGGTCCAACATAGGGACTATTTTGGGACAAAATGGTTTTCAAAGGGAGAAAAGAACAGAAATACAGCTGAATGGGGATGTATTTGCAGGTTCCAGTCCATCATCAAAGGCTGGAATTGAGATCATGATTTCTCAGCACACTGTGGGAAACATCCTACATGACCAAGTCCAGCATAAGAGCTCCACTTGCAGGATTCTGCTATATCTCTCTTGCTACGAGTCCCAGGAATCACTGTGTTGCTGCTATACACCCCCCCCCACATTATTCTTTTGCAAGTAGAGAGCAGAGGGAAAATGGAGAAGCATCTAGCTATGTCCCCATAACCAGATGCAGACTGAGAAATCTTCTACTGAATTCACTGTCAGCAAAAGATGATGTTGCAGAGAGATATATAGATAGCTAGGTAGATAGACAGACAATTGTAAGGCAAATTTATGCTTGTGTATGCCCCTAACAGGATGTGGCCTCGACATATGTCAATAAGCTGTAATAGTTTCATCTATAGAAAATTGATCATAAGTCTACAGCTTGCACATTTGAAGAATGCACAGGACACTTGGAATAAAGCACAACAGAACAGAATAATCACCATGTCGTGTTTTTATTACATCAGAGGGAATAAACTACTAAAGTAGAGATGAGCAAAGTGTGTAATATTCTGTATTTCTTTTCTAGGAACGAAATCCCACTTTGAAAATATGTCTAAGGTTTGTCAAAAATAAGTGGGTCCTAAAAAAAAACAAGCCTTAACTCTCCCAAAATTCAGGCTATAGTACTTTGGACATATAATGAGATTATGTGAATCACTGAAAAAGATTATAATACTTGGAAAAGAATGGAAAGGAATAGGAAAAGAAGAAGAACCATATCATAGATGGATTGATTCAATTAGGGATGTCACGACCATGAGATTGTAAGACCTGAATAGAGCTGTTAGTGACTGGAGATGCTGGAGATCTCTCATTTGTAAAATCAGCACCATGGATCAAAGCTGACTTTATGCCAAATAACAACAAAAATTAACATTTTGCTTGATATACCCAGGGAACATAAAATGCCACACCTTGGAAACACTACTTTTAAAAATTTAACTCTCAGTATTGCCCAGCCTGTATGGTTCATGACCAAATTGCCATACTAGCTATGAGATTCTGAGAGGTGTTGGACATATTGGCTAGAGGATGCTGGGATTTGCTATCCAAAAAAAATAACATTTCCAAATTATGTGGAATGCATAGAATCAATATGTTTCCAGGTTACATGGAAGTACAAAAAAACAGGATTTTTATTTTTGAATGCTTGGTTTGTGTAGGGATTTGGAAAAGCATATGACTTGGTGTCTAGTGTCTCCCTCCTTACTGTCACTAGCTCCTGTCTCTGGGTGCAGCTTTGCAGATTTATATATGGGAAAAATAATATAACAACTCCTTTACCATTTAAATATTGAATGAAACATTATAATCACTTATTAAGACTGCTTTCAGGTGAAGATTTTAAAGTCAGTGGGTATTTCCCCTCCAAAAAATATATGCCCTTGTAGGTGATCTCAGAGCCAGGGCTTTTACATCTTCAGAATTAATTTTGTTTGATAACCAGGAATACTTTGTGGTTCCTTCAAATGCAACATATATAGCATCTGAATATGTAGTTCACATATACAAACAATTACTTTTTTCTTTCTTAATGAAATCCCACAGAAACAGTAGTTGCTATCATAGGCCAAGATCCAAATGTTCATTGTCAGGACTGACTGTTACTCATGCTAGACAATACATGTATCATATTTTTACAAAGTGTACTCCTTCAATAGGTGAAAGATGTCCCTTTGGTATACTATTTGATTTTACTCACTTATCTATCTTGCCTTTAACATGCTCTATTTTGTCATTGAAACGTAAACCTGAGATTAGATTGAAAATCTGATTGATGAGGCATGTCTCTCCTGTTACAGGAGAAAATGTGTAGGGAATCCACATTTCGTATAGCATCTGATTTGGCCATTAAGCAGAAGTAAGTATAGCTCAAATTGTTTTCGGATTTTCTGAGAGTGAAGTTTCTTAAGCTACATAACAAGCTATGGTAGAAATTTAGTAGGTGTTGAAAGAAATTTGTAGTCTGTTGCTGAAAGAGGGGGTAGGGACAGAATTTCTAATCTTCATTGGTCAGTTAAGCACTTGGATACATTGGCGAGGCCAGTAAAACTGTTCCATTACAGCAGGGTTAGACATGCCATGGTGGGCTCTCTTACTTCAGTAAGCCACTGTGCACTTCTGTGTCCACCATTCTGTGTGACTGGAAGTGATATCAGTGTAACTCTTTAGAATGGTTTTGGGGCTATTTGAAGTAAGAATCCCTAGAAACAGCATATTTACTTGTCATAAAGCCATTGTAAAGGGCTTGCTGGCTGAGAAAAATGGGAGGGGGTGTTGCTAATCTTTGGGATATCAAAGTTGTACTAGATCACCTCTCAAAGTTTGTGCGATCCTCCCCTCCACTAAGAGAACTGCTTTTAATAGTGGAAACAGGGGCTGCTCAATCTCCATTCTCCCATGTGTCCCTGAAAATGGCTCAGGAAGGATGATAAACTCTCTTAAGAAGGCTATTTTGTTTTGTTACAGTCGTTCACTAACAAAATCCGGATTTAGGCACTACTTGAAATCCAGTATCTGAACACCATTGTTAAATGAATGAAAACAACATTTAAGCACCAGCAATATTAAGTCTGAACTGCTTGAAAATTTACAGTCAAAACAAGAATGTTCTTAATAAGTAGGGGCACTTGAAAGGATATGGCATTTACTAAGTTATTAACATGCATGACAAAAAGTAAACATTTAAAAAGAAGAGTCAGTCCCATATGAAATACGTACTGCAGATGACAACAGCTTGAGCATATCTGTGCCTTAGCAGTTTTATTATGCACAAGTTTCGATCCTCCCCTCCATAAGTTCCTCTAAATGCTTCACATAAAAATTAATGCTTTACAAGTTGGAACAGCTTGAAGCACATCTTAATATCAGGACACAGGCTGTATACTTTAGGAAAAAGTAATTTGAAGGTGAGAGACCTAAACAAAACATTGATTTATTAAACCCGGAAAACATAAAGCATTTCTAGGGCGTAATTTTCAATTAATTTATTCATATGATTGGAAGCAGCAGGGATATTTGCCCAACACTAGGAGTTCAGTATCTTTAAAGTTAGCTGTAATTAACTTTCATTTCTGTAGATTTTTTTTCTGGAAGACACTATTGAAAGGACACAAAATGTATACTTCATGAAAATAGTACCTTTCTTTCTTTTCTCCCCCCCACTTATAACAAGTAAGCCTGGAATAAAAATGTATTTCTTCAAAAAGTTTCTTCTTGGAGAAAGCAAGAAGTACTATTAGAAATTTAAAAACATGCTGTTTTTGAAGCATATTCAGTTTATTCTGTGCAAAATTCACACTTGGTTGTTTATTGTTTTGCATAAAAATCAGCCTTTTCTGCACAGGAAACAACATTTCATGCACAGAAATAATTTTTCTGCATAGAAATATTTTCCTGTGCAAAACAAACCCACTTCTTCTAGCTGTGATCATGCATTCAGACCCCCCAGAAACTGGGATTTTGGCCAGAGAGTCTTGTTAGCGCATTCTCTTTGTCAGACTCCTTGTTCTGACACAGAAAACTTTGGGTACCTTGTTCTTCTTGATCTTGAACTGGTCCAGCCACAGGTGCTCCCTAGCTTCTTACAAGTCCAAAGGGAACAAGGAGAGACTTCTGATGTCTCTAAAATCTCTCTTTTGAGGAGTGCTTTCCCTGCATGTTGCAGTTCCCTCAAACTTTCCTCTTTCCCTGGTGTGTGTGGGTGTGTATATTAGGGAAAGTATTATATTGCGCTAATTTTGAACCTCTTCCTTTCTCTCACTTCTTCCTCCACTAAGCAGCCCATACAGTTTCAAAATGCTTAATTCCAAACCTCATAGCCTTTCAAGTTTGCTCATTTAAAGTTAATATCTCCCCATCCTAAAGCAACTGTCTTCTGTTTTGCATGTACTGTTTAATATTTGCTATTTTCCAATGCAACTCTTATGTACATCTTTATTGCTGTATATTCAGTAAAATTCCCCTTTTAAACAGGTCTGTGTGAATGTGGGTTTTTGAGTCCAATTTGCCCAAAATGAACAATTGCCAAAATTACAAGATCCCTGATAGGTGTGCATTTTCAAAATATGTTTGGATTCATTTGTGTGCTCTGAGGCCATGGCTGGTATCATTACCACTGCCTATATGCTTCCTAAGATTGATAGGGTTGGTAAATAACAACTAAAGACCAGTCTTCCATCTCTTATCTAGAACATTGTAGATTTGAGGAATTGGAGTGTGCCTTTATAGCTGTTTTTACAGAATTCCCCAGTAATTCATATTGGTGTTGCAGTGATATGGGGAAATAGCTTTTTCTCGATTCTATTTTTACTTTAAACATTTTTCAACAGTGTACACTAAGGGTTAGAAGATGCTTGTGTGAATTAATATAGGTGATTTTTTTAATGGCTGCTGGCTGCTTGATGTTGAACAGGATTAAAATAGGAATAGGAAATGGAACAGAAACTGTAGCCAGCTAAAGGGATAGAAGTCTGAATTTTGAGAATTAGTAGCACAAAGTAGCTAGGGATGGGTGAACAAGGGAATGTTAATTTAAAGAAAGTAATAAGGTATAATGTTTCTGGCTTAGTCAGTGCCTACACTCTGACTGTCAGCTTGGATATATGTTAATAAATATTATAAAAATACCATGACCCTCTAGGATGTCTTCCTCAAAAGGAAACTAATCTATAAATGGTTGCCCCTGAAAGAAGCACTTTGAGCATGGTACGTATAATTAATCAGGGAAAGACACTGAGCTCTGGATGGAAAACGAAACTAGAATATTACATAGACTTCTATGGATAATTTCAGATGTTGTGTACCTAGAAGAGTCCATGTGCCCCATTCCCCCTCCCAGTCAAATAAAATAGTCTACACATACCTGTGCTGCTATTTTGTACTGGTCCGGACAGGATCAGATATATGATGAATATGTGAGGGTTTTTCTGAAATTCTAGAAAATTTACACAAATTTCAATTAAGACAGAGGTAGGCAGGAGGACAAAAAAGATGTTACTTTTATTAGATGTATGCACGTGTCACCAGTGGGTGAAATTCCTTGGCTGAGATGTAGAACTAATATTCACTTCAGTAAGCCTATTGCATTATTTTATGCCATCTTAGGTCAGCTGCTGCCTTCCAGCTCCAGCTGATTCTAATCAGCAGCTTTTTAATCTAGCTGTACTTAGCAAGAGATACACTTCCCAGCCTATTTCTACTTAATTTCCTAAATTAATAATTCCTCTTCAGCTGGGATGGTAGCTATCCAGGAATGAAGGCTCTGGGTTCATTAACCAATGCAGAGCCTTTTCAGCTGATTTGCACTCTTGACTACACACACATACACAAAAAGAATTATTATCATGGTCATTTAAAATTTGCCTATCAGTTACTATAGGGATTGGTCTTTGAAAACCCAAGGTTCATTTTTTATGATCCTTCCTTTCACTCCCTCCCCCAAATGTATGTTACATGGAATGCAATGATAGATAAAATGATGATAAGGTGAGTCAAAGGCCATTTCCACACTAGCCTGTTATAGTGGGGTTTCCATAGGACGTTGAAAGTGGAATAATAGAACTATAACAGGCTAGTGCAGAATGGCCAAGGACTTCTCCTGTAACTTCATTCCACTGGTTTACTCCCTTCCCAAAGCAATCAGCTACAGGAAACTGTGCTACCGGTAACTCATTACTTCCAAAGACTGGGGTAGGTGGGAAAGGGTCTGATACTGGAAAGGGCTATGATTGTAAGCAGAGTGCTGGTAGAAGGTAACACAGAGGAATGGCTCATGTACTACTTGTACTCAATGAAACTGAAATAACATGACAGACACCATTTCTGCATGATGACTCTCCCACTCCATCCTGTTGCAATCCCAGCAGCACCTTTGCCGGGAAGGAAGCATGACAGGAACACTCTTCTCCACACTGAACTGGCTTCCGTGGAAAGGAGTGTGAGGGAAATGAGTGTGCCTTCCACAGCCCAGTTGGCCTCATTCCCATGTTGTGCTGGGGAAGGAAGCACCTCCATCCCACTTCCTACCCTTCTGCAAGGCAGGTAAATATGGGAGCATTGTGCAGTTGTGGACACTTAACAGATTTAATGTGTTAAGTGAATATCCCATGACCGCGATACATGGGGATGAGATGGCAGTGGGACTGCAAAACATCATGCAAAAGCATGACCTGCAGATCACTGCCATTCTGTCCCCATAGCAGAACTGCAATGTCACTTGGAAATGGCTTGTGTCTATCCTAGCGCCAAAAACAAATGTCTACTTTTGCTATGCCAAGTAAAGTTTTGAGTGATTCTATATTATGTGGTAACAACATAATCATTCCACAAGTGAACTAGTAACAATTGTTTTGGAGATTACAAAAATCTATCAACAATGTCAATCATTTTGAGAACCTAAGGAAACAGGAGTTTTTTGGTTTTTTTAAAAAAGCTTATTTTGAAAGTAATGCACTTTTATTTTTGACAACACTGACTTTAGACATTTGTATTTAAGAAATCTAAGAACATAGTTTTTAATGAAACTTGTTCCATAATGATTGACATGTTCTTAGCATATTTTAAAAAATCTTACTAATGTCACATGAAAGAATTCAGCACCACACATGGCATGTACAATGGTGTGGACAGCATGATGAATGTGTGTGAAGAAAGATTTGGTTAGTGAAATACTTGCTACTTCCAGTTATTTGAAATGTATTGATTTAAAATAAAAAGCTGTATTTCTAGAGCAGGAAAAAATGAAGAATTGGACTACTTGTTCTCATTATGTGTTGGGGCAGGGGAAGTTGGGAGACAGGAAAGGAGGCAACTTTCCTCACTATGTGACCCACTTTGTATTTCATGTTCTTTTCTACTCTACAACCTCATCTGCCTAGCTGTTTTTTTTTTAAAAAATAAACCTGATTCATGTAGCACAAAGTCTAAAGTAAAGCAAAATTCCCCTGCCTTCTTCCTCTGAAACAACCGACACATTGAGTTCTTAACACGTTATTTTTTGAATCTGACATGCTTTGTGTCCCCTGTGATGCCTACAATGTTGTTAAAATAATTCATCAACTTCAGGTGGTTTGTAGATTAGAAGAAAAAGTGAAGCAGTATCACAAAACATGCATGTGTTTGATAACCTTTTGCCTAACCCATGTGGTTAAAACCTATTATCAAAAATATCTTTTTGTGCCTCACTTTAGTGTCAAGAAGTCAACAGTATTCCTTAAACCTATTGCCAGAGGTTTACAATGATAGTGGTTCCTGTCACTGTGCACTCTGGTTTCCTGACACTCTTCTCAATGTCTGGCAATCTTTTACTTTGATTAAGTGTTCCCTGTCTTCATGATCCTAAGAACTTCCACTCTCAAAGAGTCTACAGATATTTAGATTCTGGCCTCTGTTTCAGGCACTGTTTCAAACATTCTTTTTCAGCTGCTTTTCTTTTCCTGGCTCATCAAGTCCTACTCTAGTCTGTCCACCTCCCACATTTCCAGTAGTTTTTTCACCTGACAGTTTCTCTCCCACCACAATCTTTCTTTTTCTTAGTTTCTTTTATCTCTCTTTGATCACTTCTTTTATTATTCTAATGATAGTTTTTTGTCCCCCCTAGAACTTCCCCACAATCCTTCCATATGATGTTGGTTGTCATTGGACAGCCTCAGCTTTGCTTTGGTGTCAAGTAGTTATGTCAGAGCAGATGGTAGTTGATGATCACAAGACTCTCAAGAGATACTGTGAGTACAGACAAATCCTGAACTGGTCACATAACAGTTTCACTTTCTTAACATTATAGTACACCTTGTTCCAGAACCTCCTCTACTGCTATTCTGCTACCTATATAGGGCAAGCAACCTAGCTTCCATTCAAAAAGATAAGTGGATAAAAATATGGCTTCAGGGGTGGTATGTTCACATATCAGGAATAGAACATTTTGATCTCACAGGGCAAACTGCCACTGACCTGAAAGTAATCATATTTCAACACCAAAAGAAGCCTCAGAAGGAGATTTCAGCATGAAATTGCTGAACTAAAATGTATTAGTGACATTGATTTGCATTTAGTTTTTGATTGCAGCTATGAGTTTCTTTCTCACTACAGGTACATAACAAAGCTAGAGAGACTGCATATTTAACTGCTTATTGAGGTTGTGAATTGCTGTTGCCCTATCCTGAATACAAATATAAACTGTAGAACTTGTGTTCCCCAATCTTTTGTCTATACTTTTTGTATTTATTTTTCATTGCAAGGCCTCCTTCGCACTAGGCAAAATGGGTGATAAACAAGGAAGACAAGCAACAAGAATCACTTTCAACTGGAATTTTGTACTAATCAGTTCCAATTATAGGGGCAGAAGTATCTTTTTGCTAAGCTATATGGGAGTTGAAAGCTTGAATCCTTTAAGTTAGTCCCAGCTAAAGTAGACCTCTTAAATCAACTGTTGAATTCAACATGATGATTCAATGGGTGTACTCCTGATGAGGCTAACAATAAGATTCAAACTGCTATTTCCTGTTATAATTTTGACCACAGTGTTCAAAACTGACCTCTAGATCCAAAAAAAGATGTTTGTTCAGGAAACATGGAATGTACTAATAGGGTGACAGTGGTAATGACTGTGCACTAGGAATGGAGAAAACATTCAATTTTTTTTCCAGAAAATGGTTAAAAAATGCATTTTTCAAATATTGGGTAACACTGAGGAGGAGAGCCCAGGAACTGGTGAGAATCTTCACAGTTCAGGGCTTATTCTGTGCAAAATATGCAAATTTTTGGTGCATAAACAGCCTTTTCTGCACACAAAAATGCATTTCCTACTCAAAATGTAATATTTCTATGCAGTAAATGATGTTCACTGTGCAGAAAATGTTGCTTGCTATTCAAAAATGCCATGTAAAAATTTTGTGCAGAATAAGTCCCCAGCTACAGCATCTTCTATGGGGTTTTGCACAAAATTACCAAGTGCGAATTCAGAATAAGTCCTACACTGTGAGTAGTTTTCAAAAATCATGCAGTTTTCAAAGACTTTCTTGTAATGGGAAGAAAAACAGCCAGAATTACTCATTATGCAGAGGGACCTTGTAGCACCTTTGAGCCTGAGAGAAAGAAGTTACTGGTAGTAGCATAAGCTTTTGTAGACTAAACCTATTTCATTGGATGCAACTCACAAGAATTACTCATTGTTTTTTGCAACAGCCAAAATGGAAAACAATTGAATTCCTACTGTGAATCTAATTTGGATGGTTTAGGTTAGGGAAATATGACACTGTTGAATTTTTTTTAAAGTAAAAATTGGACAGATTTTCAAATGTATTCACCTTTGGGATAGAAATAACTGTATGTTAAAACAGCTAACATGTAGGAAAAAGCTACAGACAGATTCATCCTTCAGGGCTTTGAAGATTTCAATTTCCATGTATTCAGCCATGTTAGTGCAGATTGCCACTAGAGATATAATTCATCACATATTTCATTCTCTCATGCAAAGGCAAATAATTTCAAAGTTTTTCTGCCCACTGGGTAAGATTGCAAGAGTTTTGAAACTCTTTATATTTCTGACCACATTTTGAGACTTTCTTGCAACAAAAATTAATCTGTGCTAAAACTTGGGAGCTTTTTGCATGGAGCAAATAAAATATCCTGTTTTTTTGTGCAAAATGATGGGTTTTTTTGCACAAACAAGCTTTTCTTTTGCACACATGATCTTTTTCCCACAAAAGTCCCTGGATAAATCTTGTGGTTGTTCACCATGTTCTCAATAAGTAGTCTCAATGTGTTAAGACATCCATCCTTGTTGATGACAAGAAAATGTGCTCAATATCTCCTTGGGGGTGTGTGGACTTTTCATTTAACACCTATATAGCAGGCTAGAAAAACACGATCATATGGTGGGAATAGTAGCGCCTATTGAATTTTCCTGGAATGAAAAGTGGAGAATTTCATTTCACTTCATTTTTGACAGAATGAATTCACATAATTTCTCATATTTAGGATCAAACATTTTTAGTTTTTAAACAATTTGAGTGAAAATGACAGATCTCCTTAGATTGTTTTTTTTTCCCTTGCAAAATTATTTTTCTTGTAGAATTCCAAACTGTTTTCCAAATCTGTGATTCAGGACCCTCTTCTGTCACTGCAATAAAAGATAAACTGCTTATTACGTTTTTTCTTTTGATGAAAAGAGGCAAAGTGCTTAAACGTGACTCACCTTTTCTCCTGTCCTAGGATCAGATTTTCTTTCATTTGCTTTTTGCTTTATTGTTCCCTATCTATTCATCCATCTATTTATCTTAACAAGACATTTCTATTACCTTGTCTCTTGAAAATAATCAGTATGCACAAATGTCTTGGAGTACCTTTACAGATTACATGACCTTTCTGCTTATTTTAGCAAAGTAGGCACTTCATAACAGTGGAACACCTGTGATATATGAAATGCTTGATGGAGTAATAATTACCTTTTTGTCCTTTATAAGTGAAAGGTTGGTATCTTCTGTTTTGTGGCCATTTATACATTGTTTCTGTAAACATTTTGGAAATGAATTTCAGGAACCAAAAGTTATTTATAGCTAAGAATGGTAGTTTTCTTTTATGAAGCCTATTCATGTCATTGTGCTGCATGCTTATAAACAACTGTCCACTGCCCTATAGACACACAGGACAGAATGAATGAATGAATGAATGAATGAATGAATGAATGAATGAATTAATATGTGTGGGTGTGTTGATAGCTGGGCACTTTTGAATGCATACGAAGTGGCATTAATGGATTTGGGATTTATTCACTCTAAGATATGTATCCATGCAGAGACATTTTGTTCTGAAATTCAGCTCATAGTACTAGTTTTGACCTACAAATGCCCAACTGAGTTGGGACCAGCTTAGGCAAAAAGTTGCATTCTGTCTTATCACAGGACTTTAAGATCTGTAGAAAAGATGCTTCCTTCTGTCCCCTTACCATATGAAGCAAGTTTGGCAGAAAATCAAGAGGAAGCCCTTTTTTCTCAAGCTGTGAAACTCCCTGTCAAGGGAAGCTCATCTAGTTTTTCTTCTCTGGCATCATTCCATCAGCAAGAAAAGATGCTTTTGGCTATTCAAGCTCTGGTCCCATGAGCTGAGTGTTGTGACCACTGTAAGCATGTTGCAATGTTTCCAACTGCCTGCTTTTGGGGGTTTTGGCCAATAGACCTGTGGCTCCCAGAGAGGTTTCATCTTTTTTTTTCATCTTTCTTTTTTTCTACAATTGTGTATTGTTGCAGTATATTTTACTGTTTGTATCTACCTTTGGTGGACAGACATGCTATAAATTTAATAGTGTGATCAGTGTGATAGCAGGGTTAAAAGCATGATTTCAAACCAAATTTGTTCTTCAACAAACATGTACATGTATTTAGCCTCAAATCCCCCAAATTCTATCAATGTGATCACGAGTCAGCATGATGGAGTGGTTTGAATGTTCGATTACAACCCTGCAGATCAGTGTGATTCCCTGCTCAGCCATGGAAATCTACCGGATGACTTTGGATTCATAACACACCCTCAGCCCCAGAATACTCCATGATAGGTTTGTCTTAGGGTCTCCATAAATTAGAAATGACTCAAAGGCACACAACAACAACAACAGCAACAACAACACAATGTGGTCATTGTGAAAAGACTCTATCTGTACATCTATAGACATGGATTACACAAAGAGTGGAAATTGTAAAGCCTGGGGTCTTCATGCAGGCCCCTAGAGTCCTTGGGGCATCCAAGATGCCCCTAATTCAAACTGATACCCTCCTCCCAATCTTCAGCTTCCTTTTCCCAGCTAAAAACAAAAAAACTTATTGGGTCTAGATTAAGATTTTCCAACCTCTCCCACATCTCTACTCTGAAACTGCCTTAATTTGTGTTAAAAAGGATAATAATAAGTAATATAATGACACCTCTGGTCTGCCAAAATGTCAGCTGCAACAGAACACTGCAGCCTCCCAAAGCTCTGGAGGACACTAAAATGGCCATGTGGAAGCCTCAGGGCTCTGGAACATGCCCACGCATGTATACACGATCAGAGATCTTCCTCTGTGCATGTATGTAAACATGTGGTATATGGCAGTAACTGTAATGTTTGGCCATTTACTCTTGGCTTTGCTTCCTGATGCAAGGAACTCCTAGTTACCATGGGGAAGTGAAACAAAACTAAGTGAGGCAGCTCAAGTGACCAGGCTTCCTTTTCTGGCAGGGAGAGAAGGATGGAGCCAGGCACTCCTTCCTTCCTCATGTTTATTCTCCCATTTTATGATGAGGGTCTTATTTCACTTCTGCTTTCCCCCACAACATTCACACTACTCAGCTGTCACCCATTTTGGACCCTTTCATTGCTCCCCTGCCCCCAAAAGGTGTCAGCAGCAGTGGTGATGGCTGCTTCGATGGGCAGAGGTCTTTCTCAGTCTCCTATGTGCTGATCCAGGCCTTGTAAAGTAGCACTGCTGCTGCCACTACTGAGCAGGAATCAGGAGTGCCAGTGTTCCAGGAAAAGTGACATTGCTCAGTATTATTATTACTTCACCATCCTCCATGGGAAGGGATACTCTCGTACCTTATATTGGGGGGGGGACTGAGTGAGGCTCCAAATGCCTTTGAGGTGAGCTGCTTATGTGAATCCACTGTGTATGGTGGGTTGGGGAGGCAGGCTGATCTCTGAACAAGTGGAAGATGGGGGCTCCATCTGCTAGGAGGTAGCATGAGAGTAGGATGGCCTGGAAGTAAACTTTATCTCCTTACCCACATCCCAATCATGATGGCACCCAGTGGCCAAGAACCCTTCATCTCCCCTTCCACATCTGAAGCCTGGGGAAATGGTCAATATTTGTGCAGAAAGTTACAAAGTGCTTCTTGGTATTGACAAGTCTTGTAAACTAAAACTGGCTTAGTGAGCAGGTGCAAACTGGTGCCAGTATTCACTGTGCATGAGAGAGAAAGATTGAGAGAGAGAGGTTTTGCTTGTTAAAATAGCTTAGTTTGATAGATTTTTGCCACTTTTTACTTTTTGTCCTGTCTCAATTTCTTTTCTAGCCATTACTATTAATTGTTTGCTTTTATAACTGTTTGTGAAAATATTTTTTGTTGCAGATAGGCAGGGGATGTTAAAAATGATCCACACACTGTGTGTAAAACATGCCAGGGATGCCACTGATATAGTTTTTTTTTAAAAAAGTTTATTAATTAATTATTAATGCTCCAGCGATTTTGAGTAATGGCTCTGCAGTTCAAACAGTGTGACCCACCGACTGTAGAGATGAAGAAAATAGCTGTTTTCTCCAAAATTAACACGCTCAAATCAAGTTAAGATACCAATGTTTTGTAATTACAAAGGGAAATGTATATGTCCTCTCAAAATATGATTGTTTATCAGTGCACAAAGTATAATTGATGCACTACTAGTGTACTACTTGCCCACTTGCTTCACTGTTTCTCTCTGAGGCTTAGCTGGTCTCAAGGTATTACTGTAGTGCCAGTACTGGAGGCTATTAAGATTAAAATGAATTTATATTGGGTGAAAAGAGGAGGCAATCCTGATAACAAATTTCATACTTTTCCTGGATTGCTGCTTATAATCCAATAATTATTTCAGTCTGAGATGAGTTACTGCTTCTGCTTATAGCATTTGTTACTAAACATCTCATTCCTACATATCTGTGTTTGAGGATAGTGTGATTAGGGAGAACAAATAACTGAGAAGAATAATTCTGGTACTAACTGAATCACTTTGCACTGTGGCTGCTGAAGGACTCCCACTTCCCACTGTATTCTGCTGGAGGACAGGCTGGTATTTGGCTGATGGTGCTACAATATAAAGTAGTTCATTTTACCACAGCCTTACCAGCAAATTTTATGAAATTCGATCCAGCTATCAGATGCCCTGCATAAGATACCAAAATCTCAGTATCAGAGATGAGATAAAGAATGGAGAGTTCATAGACAGTCAGATAATGATAACAATGGTAATAAATTACATATGGGAAAGGTGTTCCAGGCAGGCTAAAGGACAAGTATTTCTCCATGCCTTTGAGAATGCCAGGAGACTTAACTATATAAGGATGTATTCTGGAAGAAATAATAGGTTGCAAAAGAACTCTGGGCTTCCAATCGGCAATTAATACCTGCTAATATCTTTATTGCCTTAAGATACCATGACTTCTCATTTTTACAAATCCGATAGCTCTTTAACAAAAGACAAAGGGGTGGAGGAAGCTCTCTTGTCCTTAAGTTAAAGATGGTGAATATTTGCACAAATGCACCCTCTCTTTCAAGGACAACCCCTGCTTGTTAATCTTTCTATAACCAAGAAGGAGATTATAAACAGAGATGATAGCACAGTGAAAAAATGAGACAAATTAGTCCTTTTTGTGTAAAGTGTTCACCTCAGTTCTTGGTACATTGAGTGGGGATGCTTTGGGTACCTTTAAAAAAAATTTACCTGAAGCATAATGACTGTTTTGCTCTTATTGCATCAATGCTAGAATTTTTCAGTTGTACTATCACAAAAAAACAAAAACAAAAAAACCCCTTATTTTTGACACTATCCAAAGGCAAAGGATGCCTGTTCAAGAATCTAGCTACTGAATTTCCTATGTAAAATGAACAGAGTGTTTTTAAGAGCTCATTGGTAATTGATCAATAATTAAATCAATTAGAAATCAAATTGGAAAAGTAACTGGTATTTTTCACTGGCAATCTAGCTAATGTGAAAAGGAGACCTTCCTAGAGAAAATGTCCACAAATCTATACACTATTATTTTATGGCCTCATAGAAATCTCTTTCTAACTAATGTGAACATTCTCAACAAGTGAAACTATAGGTCACAGTATAATTAGAACTTCTGAAAATCACAGGTGGAGAACTGCATTGCTGCTTATGGAAGAAAAAGAAGTTACTCCAGTTCACATAAATGAGACTGTTTCTTTTCCTCCACAGCACATAAGTTCATTCATTCTCTTTTGTTTCCTTTCCTTCTCTTCTTCTTGCTTTCTTTATGAAGTATTGAATTTGTAAGTACTTTACTACTTTATGTCTACTTACATAGAAATTAATGGACATTGTACAATGGATGAAAAAATCATTCTCTTTATGTATTTCTATTGCAGTTTCAATGTGGTTTTCAGTGTTGTTTCTGTCAACGAAATATGCAGGGTGCAACTACTCACAGCTGGTTGCAGCTGACAGTTTGATTGTTGGGGTAGCAGGAAGTGTGAATTTAGATTAAGACAAGAGGTCCCCATAGCCAGGGTGGGGCAGATTTATTGCAGGAGAGCCAAGCAGATCTCATTTCCCATCTATGATTCTTTTTACAAATACTCTAAGGACACTGAAGTACAAAAAGGGAAAACTCAGAAAATGGGGGAAATTGCTTATATATTCATTTCTCCCTCTTTCCTTTCCTCTTCCTATCTGTGTCTCATGCACACTCAATTAATTTACTGGTCACCCAAGTAAAGGACAGGAATCTCCCAATCTATCCCATAATACTCTTTACTTGCCCTTGCTTGAGGATACCTTGTAAAGAGCAAGAGAAACTGGTTGATATATAATAAGTTCATTGCTTAGTATAAAAAGAACCCGGTAATACAAGTAACAATTTGTTTTCACTCCAAAAGAATGTTTTATTGTAATATACAAGCATCTGTGACAAAAAGGTATTGTTTTCCCATTGGCCTTGCTTCCCTTTCTCCAAACTCAGCAAAACTATTGTGTACATCAAGTGTGTATGTGTGTAGGGAGAGACAGAGATTACTTGACAGATATGAATTAATCATTTCTCATACATCTCACACACACTCCTTCTCTTGCAAGAAGGCATATTTTCTCTTTTTCCTCCTTATTACCTCAGCAGCCATGCAACAAGAGCAT
The DNA here is from genome assembly GCA_948474755.1 of Ctenosaura bakeri. NCBI lineage: Eukaryota > Metazoa > Chordata > Lepidosauria > Squamata > Iguanidae > Ctenosaura > Ctenosaura bakeri. Next base: position 225,114 of record CAOLHI010001864.1, on the reverse strand, counting down.
CAGATCCCTGTCTTCCAAAGACCTGCCAGCGGTCAGAACGATGCATTCCTGAATTTTGGTTAAAAAAAAGCCTTTTCATCATAGTAAAACATTTGTTTGCAAGGACCTATCAGGAACGAGTCAAGACCTAGTTCTTTGAGCTGTCTAGTAGCTGATGAGCTGAGTTTCACTTCCCTCCCCAGTTAAAAAAGGAACTTTATGCTTGATGTGCCTGATTTCTTTTCTCCCTCTCTCCTATAAATACATGTCTTCTTGTTGTTGCTTGTTGTTGCTGTTGTGTTTCTGACTTATGGGGACTCTAAAGTGAACCTATCATGGGGTTTTCCATGCCCAAGGTCATCCAGTAGGTTTCCGTGTCCAAACTGGGAATGGCATCCTGGTCTCCACAGTAATAATCCAATGCTCAAACTACTATATACACTATAAACTGCTTCCATTCTTTGCCACTCTGTCAGAGATTTGAAATGGTGTTCTTAGTTTATCCACCAAGCATCAATCAGCATCCAAAGCTGCCTTCAGGATTCTATTTCTTGTGTCAGTAGACATCTGACAGAATTCTGGCCTTCTGCTGGTTGAGAGAGAATAAAGCTGTGTTCAAGTACTTTGGGTAAGCCTTTAAACACTAGTCCTTTCACCTCTGCACATAAAAAAAAAAAGCAATGATCTGAAGAAGAGAGCTTCTTCCATCCACAAAGGCACTCTATATGGGCAAGAATCCCCTCAAATCAGGATTCAAAATCACATGGAGATCCTGCATTCATAGAAAAGGTTCTCTACATCAGACCCATCTGTTCTGATGCAAACCAACAGGTGAAAGAGAGCAGTGATATTACCTTCCTTGGCAGTTCAGTTAATTCTTATACAGAATGCTTCAACAGGGGTTAAGAGTAATAGAAGGGCAGAAAGGAAGAGATAGTGGGGAGGAGGAGGGTGGAAGAGAAAGAATAAGTGTCCATTCATCCCATCATCTTCAAATCCACTCATTTTTCTCATGCCCCTCAGTTACTTCTAAGCAATACCATCTTCAACGGGAAGAGGGTTTTCTTACTGCAGATATACCTAATTTCTATCTTGTAATGAATATGACTTCACTTCACGGTCCTTCAGGTCATAATGCAAACGTAATTTGAGATGACTAAAGTATTACGAAGAAGGGAGGCGAGGTATGTATCCATATAATTCTGGTGGGTAACTATTTAGGTTTAGCTAGTTTTTCAAAGGGCAGTGGGTTTATGAATGAATCCCTAATATGTTAAGATAATTTTCTTTTCTGTGCTGTTGCTGAGTACATCCCCCACTATTGTGCTTTGCAACATCTAAGGCATAAAAAAAAGTAGTGAAGTTTGCTTCATAGTCACTCAGCATGACTCATCCTAAATGCTGATAGTTATTCCCAACTACATACAGGAACATGTGTCTAAAACTGAGTCAACAATTGCAGGTTACAAAGCACAAAGGTTGCCAAGCGCAATGCAATCAGTGTAATTCCATGAATTATAGTACAAACAACCCTATAGCTGATGCACTTTTTGCCATTTTATTCAGGTGAATAAACTCAGATTCAATATATTTCTCTACAATTTAGATTGGCCTTTCCTTCAACAAAGAAAAGTTATATAACAAATTAAAGCCTTTATGTTCTCAAATGACTTTCCTCTCCTTTCCTTTGCCTTGTCCCTGTGAATCTGTGTCATATTTTATAAACATATGCATCTGTCATTAAACCTAATGCTTTCTACTTTGGACTAGCTCTTGCCTTCCAACTCAAGAAGTTCCAGCATTACCTAACATTTTAGAAAACTACTGGAGGGGAGATACTACATTGCCTTCCATTTGTTATCATCTGGAGCAATATTTAAAAAATATTATAATTGAAATGAATATTTACAACTTGATCCTGTGTATTTACACTTACAGAAAATCCCAGTTTTCAGAAAATCCCAGTGCATCTATGCACAGGATTGCAGCTTCCAAAGAGGTTGTCAGAAGTGGAGAAGGAAATCATCAGTAGAAATCAGTGCTAACTGTAGAACTGAGTAGACTAGAGGACATCATGTGGTGTTGGAATGACAGTTGCTAACTACAGGTATACAACTGTGAATGAAACACATACATTGGTTTTCATTGAGTCCTAAGGAACTTGAGGCAGATTCACCTGTATTCCACTTGGACTTAGAATACATCTTTTACTCATTCTTTCATGTAGTTTTTGCAACATGATCTTTGCCAAGTGTTTTTCTTCTTGTGAATTATGTATTGAAGAATTTGCCTTCCTTCTAAAGAAGTCAAGAATTTACTTTCCTTTATTTCCAGAAAACAAAATAACTCTCTCTCTCTTTCTTTTTCACATACACACACACATGGAGTATGTGCATTTTTTAAGGGTATCTCACAATTATTTTGACCAGTCAAAGATAATGTCCTGACTCTAATTGTGGGAGAAGCCAGCCAACACTGATAACAGGAGCTGATAGCTGAAAAGTTCCCCCAAAAGGTCAAACAGATGGTCTAACAATGAAATATATCTATGTGGACTCCTTTAAGCAGACTAGACTATCAAACAATGGATCATTAAGGCTTTACTTTCCAGTGGACATCTGTTTTAGAGCTTTTAAAACTAGTGTATTTTTAGTCATATGTAGTTCTCTGTGCTAATGTTCTTGAGAATCACTGCACAGATTCTGTGCTTTCTTTCTCTCTCTCTCTCTCTCTCTCTCTGTGATGCAAAAGGCAGTCATCTGGAATGGGCACCCAAAAAACCCATATTTTTTTTTTCATATATTGGCCTATAGCACCCATCAGTTCCTCTCAGCAAGAGAAATGGTAAGGATCTGTAGGGCTTCTCACTGAAAACATCCTGAGAATCAAAGTGTATCAGTGCAACCTCAGTGCATATCTCACAGTAGTGCTGAGTAAAGCCAGAGAAAACTGCTGCAAGTCAAGATTGATTGTCAATATTGCATTTTGTGTTTTGTATTTGTCACTGTGGTTTTTAATTATTGGATGCAATCCAAAATCTTTAGATCTAAATAGCCTATAAATATCAGTCAGTCAGCCAGCCAATCAATCAATATCTTTCTGTTTGCTTGCATTATACAAATTGTATTCCTAATGAAAACGAGGAAATTACCTTCCTTCAAATCCAGAAAATGAAACCCTTTAGAGGGGTTTCTCTATCTCATGTTGCTCCCATATGTGCTTATCTGGGATATATTCTTGAGGTGTTATTAAGTTCTTTACAAAAGGGAATGTTCATTTTATTATCAGACCATCAGGAAACATACTGGTGACAGCTAGTGTTTGTTTAAGTTTCATTCACATTTTTGCACCTGTCATTGTTAGCAGCACTCATTCAAACACCACATGCTATCCTTTCATCTACCCAGTTCTGCAGTTAATATTCTTTCTTATAATCATCATGAGCATCATGATTCAAGGATCTTATTTATCTGCTTATTTTATTGCCTTCCACAAGTGCATGTCGTTCTTTTCCCCCCCTCTTCTTTAAATTTCTACCTTGCGACTCATTTATCGTCTTTTAATGTTTTACTTTGTTCTCATTCTTGACTTTCAAATTATATCCAACCATGTTTTATCAGTAGTGATGGCTTTTCATGCTTGTTAGAGTATGGTGGTCCAGATCTCCTGAGGCAGATTCATTCAACATACTTTAAAGGACTCAATTAGGAAATACTTTATTTCCCCACAGATTGCACAAGTAAGTCTTCAACATCAAGGTGGACTTCAAACCTTGTTGCATGATTGTCCCATAAGTGATAGAAATATTGCAAAGTTTTGTTGAGCTATCCAAGGTGCTGAGTACATAATAGGTGTAGGATTCAGAACTTTAAATGGCTGAATTCCCACTTGCTACAAATTGTAGACTTACACTGGCATTAAAAACAAAAAATCTCTTTACAGTTTAAAGATCAAAAACTGTTGATAGCATAAACATTTATAGGTTGGAATCTTCTATGCAACTACTAGGGAATAGTCCAATTAAACCCATGGCACTTACTTCTGAGAAATCATACATAGGTTTGTGCTTTAAATGGCTATTTACAGTAAGACCATAGTATGGAAGTGATATAAAGCAGATTTTTTTGTATTGGGTCATAAGTAATGTAGATGAAGGATTATTGACAAATTAATCTGCATGTTCCTATACACAAGACTCCAACTTGCTAATATAGATATAATTACTGAAAATGTTTCGGGCTTTCCCCTTTCCCCAACCATATTTTGTATTCCTTTCTTTTTATTTTAAACTTGTATCAATTGTAATGGTTGCTCCTATTGTCCATGACTTTTAAAAAAATAATCTTAAAACTAATCTTAAAACTAAAAGGTGGAATACAGTAATCAGTTATTAATTAAAGAATCCAGATCTCTTTCTTACCCTGTGATGTCTATACACTCAGGCTTTCTGGGAGAAAAATACAATTTTCTGTTATTCCTATAAAAATCAGCAATAACTTCTATATGAAAAAGACGTTAGACATCTTTAGAAGGTATACATTTTCAACATTTATAAGTACAGATAGGACCAGTGACAGATGATGTCTCCCATGTCAGTAGGGTGCTTCATGCTTAAGCTTGAAATGTAAAATAGCCATCCAATGTGGTGACCCTGTTTTCAGTTTAACACCTTGGATAGCTTCTTTACATTTCACACTAAAGCTTGGAGCAGATTCATCATCCCATTTTGTATTGATCTATGCAAAATACTGAACACTACATGCAAAATAGGTATAGCACCTTCTATAGCTCTTTTAAAGGTTGCACTAAAACCCTGAATGGGTTCGCCAGGCCATTAACATGAATCACCAACTACCACTGACTAGAAGCAAGTATGTAGGTCCAACTCATTACATACTCAAACAAAGTGGACATGTAATCGTATTTAAGTGAATGTTGTTGGAAAGCTCCATGTGAGTTGGAACCCACTTTGTCTTATTAGTATAACCCATTGTGTGAAACCTTATACCTGTTCACATGTTCCAAACAAGGTTACTTTTGCACTGCAGACCTTCCCTGACAATATAGAAAGGTTGCAAGATGAAGTGTGGGATTATAGCAAGTGTCCTTTCTCCATCCCAAACATGTAAGTTTCCATCTCTTCCTTGTCTAAATAATTCTATGAGGTAGGTCAAGGTGTCAGAAGAGTGAATTCTATTGGTAGCCCCCACTAGAATAGACCCACTGAATGAAATGTTAAATGGTACATCCCATTGATATCCCTTTTGGAACTATCAATAGAATCAAGCCAGAGAGTATCTGGTTCAAAATAACTCAGTGAGTTTCATGGCTCAGTGGGGACTCAAACCTGGCTTTGCCATGTTCCAGTCCAACATTCTAACTGCTATACTTATATCAGACAATTGATGTCATTAGTAGGACATATCGCAAGCACAAAGAATTATAGTCCAGTGGTTCCTGATATGCGTGTCACTGTATCACCAGCCTACCAAAACTCAATGGAATCTTTGCCGTAGCTGTACTTTTTGACATAACTACCAAAGCAAGGTAGGTCTAGGTAGGAAAGCAAAGGGGATTGTGGTAGCAAAAAGGGTAAGCAACTGGATGGGGCTATTTCATACTGGGTACAGTCTCCTAGAAAAGGTAAAAAATATTCTGAGCTGGGATCATTGCTTCTGAAACCTCCTATGCCAACATTGTGTTGTTGTGTGCCTCAAACTCCATTTCCCTAAGGCAAACTGATCATGGGTATTTCTTGGTAAGATTTGTTCAGAACAGGTTTGCCACGGCTTTCCTCTGAGGATGAGAGAACATGACTTGTCCCGGATTACCCAGTGGACTTTCATGGCTGATGGGGATTCAAACCTGGTGTACCAGAGCTGTAGTTCAGCACTCAGACCGCTATACCATGATGGCTCTCCTCATGCCAATACTGTAACAATAGCACTGTGCACATTTAGAGCATTCCAAGTGTGAAACCTTCTGGGGGTTCAATTAGTATGTGAAACACATTACAGTGCAGTGTTTCTTGTAAATTGCCATAGCAGGAGAAAACTACAACATTAGAAGGAGTGACAAAAAATGTGTCCATCCAGCACAGTGTTTACCAGTTCATATTTGTTTTATTTGTATTAACTTGCACTCTAATCCTATCTCTGTCAGTGGGAGTAACTCTTATAAAAGGCTGAAAGACGTGAGTGGTTCAAGAACTTCACAGTGTTCTGTTCCATAAGCAAAATATATTGTTCCTAGTCCACACTGAATTGTAAAAGCAACACAGGTGCTCTTCAGTTGTCCTGTTTTTCTCAGTTCTTCTTGAGGATAATTTGCCCTTCTTTAAAGTATTTTCTTGATGCAATCATTTTCCCTTCAGCAAAGGTTTCTGTCAGGTTGCTGTACACTGCATGGTGTGTAATTCAAGGGGGGAAAGGAACAGCTGGCAACAGCCATTAAATCATCTTGTTCTTCTTGAGAATGTGAGAAATGGCCTGGACACACCTAATGCTGACCACTGCCATGGAATGAAAATGCATTCAATCCACATTCATGAGGAAACAATGTCACCCATGATAAAACAACTTCCACTGTGCAGCTGGCTGTAAATATATTGGGCATTGATATTAATTTGCAAGGGTGGGTTGCTAGATTGCTTGGAAAACAGCTTAATTAACTAAGTGAGGTGTAAAGGTTATGTTGAAAGTGGATAAAACAGAACTCCAGAAGATGGAGAGAGTGTGTGAGAGTGATTCAGCCAGTGAAGTGCATTAAAAAAAAAAATGAACAGAGTAAAAAAGCAACACATGTTCTGTTGTTTTTTTGTAAACTTTCAGGTCTGGAAATGAAGTGCCTTGTTACTGTAGATTTTTTTTTCCTCCCGAGTTAGTGCTGAAGTTAACACATGCATGGTAATTTGGAAATTAATTCATTAGCATTATTTCTTTATGAATACTGTGCCTCAGTTTGTTGCATTAATTTTAACATGTTAATGAGACATTACTTCTAAATAGAAAAAAATCAGTTAAAATTACTTTAAAAAGTGGCAAAAAGTGAGATTAAACCCTGAAAATACCCACAAAATAACAAATTCAAGGAACATGAAATATTAGTTATTAGTCAGACTGCTCATGCCATTGATGTTACAACAAATCAAAGAACAATTGTTCAAATTATTCTCACAAAATTACAGTGCATTTTGGGTAGCAAAATAATTAGTAGCCAATTAATTCCACACTCTGATTTTTATTTTCTTCTCTTTTTTAGTTCTTAGCCAATTGAACACCTGCAAGACATTCAAAAATGTTTAGTAACATTTTAAAAATTCTAATAGCTTCATACATACCTCCATTACATGAATCTGTCCCTCTCAGTATGAATTTCCTCCTTATGCTGTATTAATACAATTATACCAAATGTGCCTACTGTTTGAGGTTTCAGGAAAAGTGTCCCTTTGGAAGTGTAAATGCATTCTTCGGTAAGTATTTGATGAAGATCATGATCTATCCTTACTCCTCAGCAGCTTCATAGTTTGTGATGGTTGGTACTCAGAGAGGGAGCTCCAAGACATAGGCCCTTTTTGCACAGCATTTGCCATGTGAAAGGACCCCTCGAGCATCACACAATAGGAACGGTCCACACGACACACTCACAATTGCATGACACACCAGGGTCTGGCAGGCACCGCTTGCGCACTTTTTCATTTCTGGCTTTGAGCCAAAAATGGTGCGCGATCGTGCATTGCTCCAGGGCCTCGCATGCACTTGCTGTGCGTGCAGAGCTCTGGAGCCATGGCGCTTGCACTTCCTCCCCCAGCGCAGTCTGGGAAACTCCATAGTGCTAAAGTTGTTGACTTCTAAAAAAATAACAATGGTCTAAAAAAATAACAATGGTCAATCACTGCTGGCTTCCGATCCCATGAAGAGCTGTTTTGATGACACAGGTGGAAAGAGAGTGAGAGAGAGACAGAGGGAGGGAGGGAGGGAAGAATTATTTTTTAAAATCCACATACTTTCTTTTCTAAAAAAAAATAAATAGTTCACAAGCAAAATGAAGGTACCTCTTAAAATAGTTGAAGTATTCTCTCCAACAGCCTCTTTCTTTCAGAACTGTTTTAGAATCATATGAAGAAGTCTTCCCCGCCTCTTCATAGATATTGATCAGAAAGCTGTGGAAAGCTAGTCAGAATGGTCAGAAAGGTCTGACCACTGGTGCTGTTGTAACTTCCACAAATTGCTAACTTTAGCACTTTTTGGATCAACCAGACAGAAATTTCAGGAAAGAAAGGCAAAAGATTTATATGATCTCAATAGAAATCACAGAATCTAGTGGAATTTTCTCCTGAGGTTGGATAAATATGCAGAAATTTGCAGTCTTTTTTTTTTTTTTTAAGTTTCCTATTTTCATTCTCCCATTTTATTATGAAGCTCTGATTTCACTTTTGCTTTTCCTCACATCCATGACACTGCTCAGCCTTCCTCCATCTTGGACCCTCTCATTCCCCCTCCCCTCGCAGAAGGTGTCAGCGGCAGTGGTGATGTCTAATCTCATGGCCAGAAGTCTTCCTCAGTCTCCCATGGGCTGATCCAGACCTTGCAAAGTAGCACCACTGCTGCCACTACTGAATAGGAATCATAGGCCATTTCCGCATGAGACTGTTATAGCACTATTATTCCATTTGCAACATCCTATGGAATCCTGGGGTTTGCGGTTTCTGGCCCCTCCCGAAACTGCAAACCCCAGGATTCCATAGGATATAGCTACCATAGAATCTCAGAAACACCTCTGGTGCAGAATCTGTCCTTACCCGGGCTTGAGTCTAACAGTTCCATAGGATATAGCTACCATGGCTGCTAAACATGGAAAGGAAAACCTTTTGGTGTACCTCAGGTTAAAAAATCCTTTAGTTACTCTTTGGTGTGCTCTTTGTTGATCTTCTGAAAGAGGTGTTATCATGGTGATAGCATCTTAGCTCTCCACCTGTCTCTTTAACCTTCCTTCCCATGGATGCTAGCAGCCAATTGAGGGAAGTTACAGTAGTACTTCTTCCTTAGCCTGCGCTGATATTTTTGCTTGATCACAGCACATTCACTGTTCCTCATCTGTGAAATGACAGAATTTTTTGACTGTTGATTGGCCATGATCAGCCATTTGTTCAGTTTTAGGGGTGATTTTAGAATTCCTAACCCCTACTAACATATATGTTGTTACATTTTTATTTAAATGAGTTTAAGTAAGTTTTAAACTATTATTTTATTAAACATTTTTATTTAAGTAATTTAAGTGAGTGTAAAATGCAAAACTATATGTTTGAAGCATGTTTTTGCTTTGCTTTCTCTTTCTTTTTGCTCTAACATGTTTCGAATATTGACACTGTTGTATAGCATGGTGGAGACAGGCATATTAATTGTGTGTGTTATGATCGAAATGATTTGTGTGACTTTCTAAAGAGGATGAGAAAACATAAGTCAATTAAGTACAGGATTCAAAACTGCCTAGTCTTATCTACATCATGATCCTTGTCTTTTGTCAAACCAAAGCAACCAAAGATGGAAGCATAGATGCTGGCGAACAATGTCCTTTTGATATTTCCATCTTTGAACAATACATTCTTCTAGATTAGACTGAGTCAGTGAGATGAATTGTTTTCAGTTCTGCTGTTGCTAGTGGTTCTGTTATAAATAAGAGACATAAACCTTCTGCTACAGGTATACTCAATATATAATTTTGAACTAGATATGATTCTGAACTAGGTAGGCTTCTGAAGCTCCCTTCATCTTTGTTTTTTGTTTTTGTTTTTTGATGAAATTTGACTCAGATTTTGTTGTCATCATGGTATTTTTTTGTATCAGCTAGCTCTAGTTTGCCCTTCACTTATCCAGGTGACAATGTCTAAACTGCAAGCTTTTAAGTTTGATTTCAAGTTGTTCTTATAACACTTGAACTGCCTTTCTGTTTGTGCAGTGACCTGCTTTTAACTCCCCATAAAAGATGGCCTTGGGGGATTCTGTCAAACGACATGCTGGCCCAGGGCCCTAACTGTTAGACTCAAGTCCGGGTAAGGATAGATTCTGCAACAGAGGTGTTTCTGAGATTCTTTAAAATATTAGTATGTGGGATAATTATAAAGGCACCATGTAAAGTTACTATTGGTAGTGTCTTTATAATTGTGAATAGTTCTGCCTTTTTATACAATCACAAAATAGTATGAAAGCATCTGTGTCTATTTAAACAAAGGAAAAAAAAGTATAGTTTATGTATGCATGTTCCAAACTCTTCTGTTACACTGTGGCTGGAAACGAATGTATTTTCACATGGAATAAAGTGTCTGTTGCATGGTGAAATGTTATGAAATGTTAGCATCTTTGAGTGTAGAGGAGATAAACCATCCTGTGGTCATATCTCTTTTTTTTTACACTGGAACTGCTGGAGCACTATGTGCATGGTTTATTTTAAGAAAACTTTTCTCCACATGCTCATCTTTATTTAAATAAACTATTTCATTGAGCTATTTAACATAGGCCATTTCCACATTACACTGTTGTAGTGCTATCATCCCACTTTCAACATCCTATGGAATCCTGGGGTTTACAGTTTAGGGAGGGGCACTTAGAATTCTCAGCAGAGAGCTGTTTGGCCTCAGTAAGCTACAAACCCCAGAATTCCACAGGATGTTGAATGTAGAATAATAGCACTATAGCAGTATAGTGTGGGAATGGCTGTAGAGACCTAGCATGTTATAATTCTTTGAGCATTGGACTTTGGCTCTGGAGATCAGAGTTCAAATCCATGCTTAGCATGGAAATCAAGCTGGGTGATCTTGGTCAAATCACACTCTCTCAGCCTTAGAGAGGACAAAGGCAAGCCTCCTCTGAACAAATCTTGCCAAGAAAAACCCATGATAGGTTCACTTTAGCATTGCCGTAAGTCAGAATGACTTAAAGGCACACAGCAGCAGTGACAACAACAACAGTTTAACAGAATCATCTGGTAATGATTTGTACATTGTCTGTTTGTGAGCAGGTCCTGATCTACGATTTATCCTTTATAGGAAATTTCCAAACTGAAGTTGAAAATACTGTTGATGCCAGTAAAGCCCTACCCAAATTAAGACTAATGAATGTGTCTATGAGAACTAGCAATCTACATGAACAAGACACTATAATAAATTAAAGACCTCATTTCAAAAAAAAAAAAAATCACACTATGCTATTCAAAACATTAAATATAAGCAAATTAGTCAAGCACTGTGTAATTCAGTTCAGGTACGAGTCTCACTCTATAGAATGAGCATTATTTAAATCACAAGTGGGCATTTAATTAGTGGAAGTGATACCATGATATGTTTGTAATATAATAGCATATTACTTTTATTTTCACCAAACACAGTTTCTTGTTTGCTTATATTAACACATACCAATCTCCAATGGTATATCTCAGTATAATCTTACAAGTGCTGATTTATTCTTTGCCTTTGCAATGAATAAGCTATCATATGATTGACGGTTTTGCAAATGTAATATGCAAAAACAATTCCTCTGTCCTGTATTTTCTGATATGATTCATTTTGCTGATTTTCTTTTATTTACTTTGTTCAGTAAATGTTGGTTTACTAGATTCAAGAGGCACATGATCACTGCATCAAAGAAAAGCTCTTATAATTCTGTATATGTACTGGTCACGCTTACACATAATAACAAGCTAGTATGCCTCAGAAACCTACTGTACCATTTATCTGTGCCACTATATTTGGTTTGGTTATTCCCAAATGGCTCCTTCTACAAACAGGAACAACTAAACTAACCAGAAACATACCAGACTAGAAAGGGTTAGCATTATGTCCAGATCTTGGCTTCATGCGTCTCTGATAAGCCTGGATCCAATCTCTAGTTTCCAATCCTGTTTTCAAATGCTGGCTTATTAGAAGGTGTCTGGGCCCAGAAATACTGCTGCATTTTAGGGCTGAAGCTTAAAAATGTTAATTGTTTTAAAACAGAAAATAGAGATAATAATTGATAGACTGTATGTGCCCAAACAAATTGAAACTAAATCCACATAAGATGGAATTTCAGTTAATCAGCAGAAAGGTCAACCTGGAATTAGAACCAGTTCCCGGTTGCATTGCACTCCCTCTGGATGAACAATTCTACAATTTAGGGAGCTCTTGGTCATGGCTATGTTCCTAGAAGGCAATGTTGCAATATTGCAAAGAATGCCCTTGTCTAGTTTTAGCTGAGACACCAGCTGTACTTCATCCTAGGAATTGTGGATTTTGGCAGAGTTTTCATGCATTAATTACCACTTGATTGCATTACTGCTATGCACTCAACATGTGCTGCTCCTGAAAAGTGTTTGGAAGCTCTACATTGTGCAAAATACAATGATCTGATTGTTGCCTGGCATCTGCTTTAGAGGACATATATCATGGGACTTGAATGAACCAGCTTCAGCTTTGATTTGCAAAGCTCTAACCCAGGATGAATGATGTGGGAAGAGGAAAAATTTGCCCTGCAACATACTGTGGGCCACACCAGAGCAACTGGCACAGTGAAAATGATATTGTGTCACTTTCAATCATCATTTTGAGCTGAATCACAGACAAAAATGAGGGGATGGGCAAGGATGCTGGAGGTTTGTGGAGGATGAAGAAAGAGTAACTGCCATGTTAACATTCAGGTTTTGTTAGTTTGTTTTTGTGGCTTGGCATGATCATCAGATGGAAAATCATCTGAAAACCATGCCAGCATTGGAGGGATTTCAGGGACTGTCAAAGTCAGGCTTGGAATCACATGCAGCCAATAGGCTGCAGTTTTCCCACCCCTGCGCTAAAGAGCTTAGGACCTGGATAGCCAAAAGATCTCTTCCTGTCATATGACACTACCTTGAACTCAGATCATCAATGAAGGCTTTACTTTGTGTCTCATCATTGTCCATAGGTTGAGTTGGTGAGTATCTAATTCAGGACTTTTTCTTTAGCAGCCTGTGATGGACAACAGAACCAAGAGGCCTGTCCAGTCTGTGGAATTCACCTATCACAACAATTCAAATGTTGAGAAGGAAAGCTGAGGGGCAAAGAAGACACAAGAAAAGGTTTGACAGTTTGACGTTTGAGATTTTGTGGGAGGTTGAAGTGGGACCTGGAAGTGCTATGAGTCAGAAAGGAAAAAGGCAGTAGTGAGTAGGTTAGAATACAGAAGATGTGGAAATTGATACAAAGCATAACCTTAGTAGAAAGTAGTGAGTCAGTTTGTGTTTGATATAAAGAAAGCTTTTCATGAATAAAGTGTTCTCTGAGGTTGCTATTTAACTTCTGCATAAGTTGTTCATTCAGGAGACTATGTGAATCTCAGCAGATGCAAAAAATAACCCTTAAAACACACCCGTTGGTACCTTAAGGCTGGTATAGAGAAAAATGAGGACAGGGATAAAAGAAGCAGTAAGGTGAATGACTGCAGCCCAGGTGAAATAAAAAGTGATGAATCTGGGGCCCTTTTCGCATGGCATTTTCCATGCAAAAGAGGGCCTGCAGTGTCGCGCGATTGTGAGAAGCGATCCGCATGATGCACTCACAATCACACAACATTCCAGGGGCCGGCAGGGGCTGATCGTGTACCTTTTCATTTTTGGCTAGAAGCCGAAAATGGTGCACAATCGCACATTGCTCCTGGGCCCTGCGCGCACTTACCTGGTGTGCGGAGCCTCCAGAGCTGCACTGATCACGCTTCCTGCCCCAGCGCAGCCTGGGAAACTCCCAGCCTGCACTGCAGAAGGAAGAGGAGGGGCTCTCACGCAAGCAAGCAGCTCGTGCAGAGCCGAAGGACCCCAGATGTGAGAGCCTCTCACCGGAGGCTGCTCACGCGATCCCCGTAACCCAGCGCCGGAAAAAGGTAAGGTGCAGAAAGGGCCTGGGTGTGGCATACTATCACAAAGCCTTCCCTATAAGAAACTCAGGGTGATTTTATCCATACTGGGTTTCCAAAGCCGCTAAAACTTTGTTGTTTCTGTGTGCCTTCAAGTTGTTTCTGACTTATGGTAGCTCTATCATGGAGTTTTCTTGTCAAGGTTTGTTCATAGGGGGTTCTGCCTTTGCCTTCGTCTGAGACTGAGAGAGTCTGGCTTGCTTAAGGTCACCCAGTGTGGTTCCATGGCCAAGTCGGGATCTGAATCCTGGTCTCCAGAGTCTAGTCCAGTGCTCAAACCACCACATCCCATTGGTTCCCTAGCTAAAACTAGAGAGCTATACTATGAAATAAATTATAATTAATTAATTAATATTAATTAATTATAATTGTATAATTTATCTTAAATTATAGTATTTATATAATACATTATATAATATTATAATATATAACATATTATAATTCCACATTAAGGAACGCACCAGGAAGAAGAGCCACCACTCCTTCGCAGAAGAGAAATCTCTAGCTATTCCCATAATCCACTTGCTCTGGCCTCTCTTTTCTAAGAACTGCTACCTAACTGTCTGCCTGCTAAGAAGACCTTCTACATAACTTCAAGTGCAGGCTCCATGCCCCCCAGGGACTAAGACAGAGGAGGGTGAACCAGCATTGGCATCACCTGTTCCTCAGTCTGAAAGTAGATGTATGGGGCTACATGGCTGGTTGGCCCAGCACTGGAGGGAGCACCAGAGGAGGTTGCTCTCTTGAAAGAGCCATTTTAGGGGTGGAGAGAGGGTGAGGGCCAGTTACTCTGTTGGGGCAGTTACTCTGTTACTCTCCTTTTTAAAATTGGTATTTTTCTTTAAACTGCCCTGCTGGCAACTAGAGATCATTTGTAGAGGAGAAGGAGGAGGAGCGAAGGATGCAGCCATTGCAATATTAATAAGTAGAGGGGGATATGGAATTGGGAGACAGAGCTATCAACATAGGATAAAGCCATAGAGTGTTGCCCCTAAGCTGCCTCCCAAATAGTTTAGATAGCCTTGGCAGGAGGTCAACTGGGCTGAAAATGCTGATGCTTAATGCCAGGTTAGTAAATGGGGGGGAAAACCCTTTGATCCAGGACTTGATCTTGGATGAGCATGCTGACCTTGCTTGTATTACTGAGACCGAACTGAACGAAGCTGATCCAAAAAACTGGTTAAACTCTCCCAGCTTTGTCTACTTGAGTTTTCCATGGAGCAGCAGACAAGGCCTGGGGATGTGTGGATATGAGTTTTCAGTGGTCTATCAGGATTCCATCTCCCTTACCAGGTGTCCTGTCTCACCAACTGCTGTGTTTGAATGTATGTACTTAAAGGTGGATGGCCAGGACAGAACAGTGACTCATTTGTGTTCCAGCCACCTTGCTGCTCAACAGTTTCCCTTCCTGACCTGGCTTAATTGGTCTCAGCAGTGGTATTGGAATCTCATCATTTAGTTATGCTGGGGAACTTCAACATCCATATAGAGATCTCTCTATGAGGATCAGCTCAGGACTTCATGTCCTCCACAGCATCCTTGAATCTGTCCCATGTTTTATCTTTTGCCATCCATTCTGCAGTACATGTGCTGGACCTAGGTTTCTGTGCAAGGGAGAACAATGATGATCTGATTGTTCAGAATCTTTCTATAGTCCCATTGTTATGGACAGATCACTAGCTCGTGGTTTTAGACTCACTGGAACCCGGAATCCCTGCAAGGGTGGGGACCAATGAAGATGGTCTGCCCAGGAGGTTTATGGATTCAAATGGATTGCTGATGGCTCTTGGAGAGTTTCCTGTTGCCAAGTGATCCTGTCAAAGCCTTAACTGATCTCTGGAATAGGGATATGGCCAGGGCAGTGGTTACATTACCATTAAGTGTTCCCTCCCATGAAGTAGAGTCAAGCAAGCCCCCTAGTTTACTAGGAATGTGACGGTGATGAAATGACGGACACAGAGAGTGATGTTGAGTGATATTGGGAGTTGGAAGACGTAGAGTGATGTTGGGAGAAGATTCCAAACTAGTCTGACCATACATGGGCTAGAGTTCATTGGAAGGCCTATGCTGTGGTAATGGTGGCATTTATATATCTCTGCCACCATTGCATCTGCACAGACCTTTCCAACAGAGCTGTCTCTAGTGGTCAGGGGCTTGTAATACTCTGGCCTGCAAAAAGAAAATGAAGGCCACTTGACAGGCTACTGTGATGAATTTGCAAGACAGTTTGTAGATAAAATCACTCAGATTTGGTTATGGTTGCCTTGGTAGAAGACTAGGGATGGGGTGAATCCAGAATTTTCCAAATTAGAATCTGGATCTAAATCCCTGGAAGGTTCTGGGAATCCACAAATCTCACAAATCTCAAATCTTTTGAATCCCTTTTTAAAAAAGAGTTTTAAAAAGCAAGGGAAAGAAGGATAATCTTAGGCAAGACACACTGTCTCAGCCTTAGCAAAAGCCTAGGCAAAGGCAAACCTCCCTCTGAAGAAATCTGGCCAAGACAATTGTCCTAGTTTTGCCTCAGGATCTCCCCAGATTGAAAATGACATGAAGGCCCTTTCTACACAGACGGGAAAATGTGGATTAATCCTACATTTTCCTGCCTGTGTAAACATGGCCACATACTACAGTAGAGAGATAATCCAGGTCAAAACTGACTTTTCTTTGCATAGCTCCTTCTGGCATCGTGGGGTTTGTAGTTTGATGATGCACCAGTACACTTTGTCAGAGAAGGCTGTGACACCTTGTAAAACTCCAAAGCCCAGAATTGCGTGTGAAAGAGGTTTGCAAGGGAGCTATGCAAAGGAATGTTTCAGCTGTCCTTGAAATCTCAGTCCTATAGCTTCCAGTCAAGTACTGAACTTAAATATGAAATGCTCAATTTAAGTATCTTAGAATACAAGCCCAGATGTAATTTCTGAAATTGTTAGCAAAGGCCATTATTACTTCAAGGGAAAACCTCACCTACTTACTACCTTCCCTATGATCTCCCAGGTTTTCAGGTGTCCCAGTCTCCCAGGTTTTCAGGCATCCTGGTCTCCGTAGTTTTCAGGCATCCCAGTCTTCCTGGTTTTCAGGTGTCCTGGTCTCCAACAATCTATTTAGTTGGAGGATTCGAAAGATTTAGTTTGCCAATTTTGGCACAGGGATTCGGATTTGGGAATCTCAAATCCTTACCCAGGGTTCAAGGATTTGAGGATTTGAGGATTCGGTTGGCCCATCCCTGTAGAAGACCTATGCAGAACTAGTCGGGGAAGTGTGTCCCTGTTGGTTTTGTTGGATCTCTTAGTGGCTTTCAGTACATCAACCATGATATCCTTCTGGGTCACCTCTCTGGGATGGGGCTCAGAGGCACTGGTTTACAGTGACTCCTATCTTTCTTGGACAGGCAAATTCAGAAGGTAAGGTTGGGGGATTTCTATTCAACATTCTAGCCACTGTTGTATGGTCAACCTCAGAGCTTGGTTCTGTCCCTGATGCTGCTTAATATTTATATGAAATCACCAGGAGAAGTCATTCAGAGTTTTGAGGTTCAGCGTCATCTTTATGCTGGTGACACACAACTCTACTTCTCCTTTCCATCTCATTAGAAGGAAGCTGTTTCTGTACTAAATCAGTACCTGCTGTCAGTAATGGGTTGGATGAGGGTGAACAAATTGAAACTTAATCCAGAGA
Organism: Ctenosaura bakeri; assembly: GCA_948474755.1. NCBI lineage: Eukaryota > Metazoa > Chordata > Lepidosauria > Squamata > Iguanidae > Ctenosaura > Ctenosaura bakeri. The sequence continues at coordinate 207,544 of CAOLHI010001864.1, read as the reverse complement.
AGGCAAAGATGTTCCTATTCATTTAGACAGCAGATCAGGGCACAGAGATTCAGCCTATGCTGGATGGGGTTATACTCCCCATGAAATCTCAGCTTTGCAGCTTGAGTGTGCTGTTTGACTCAGATCTGAGCCTGGGTGTCTGGGTTTTATCTATGGCCAGGAGTGCATCTGCACAATAAAAACCAGTGTGCCCAGCTGCACCCATTCCTTAAGAAGTGAGATCTGGCTATGGGGACACATTACATCCTGTTAAGACTATTATAATGTGCTCTGTGTGGGGCTGTTGGGAAACTTCAGCAGGTCCAAAATGCTGTGGCCAGGCTGTTGACTGAGCCTGAGTACAGGGAGCATGCAGACTTCTGTGTTGAACAGCTCCATTTGATACTGGGCCATTTCTGGGCAGAATTCAAAGTCCTGCTTTTGCTCTTCAAAGCCCTACATGTCTAGAGTCCAGACTGTGTGAAAGACTGTGTCTTCTTATACAAACCAGTGTGAGCTTTATGATCTGCAGGGGATGGCTTTCTTTCAGATCTACCACCTTTGCAGGTGTGATTTGTGTAGACTTAAGAGAGAACTTTGTCCATGGCTGCTTCAAGTCAGTGGAAGTCCTTTCCATGGGAGGTCCAGTTGGTTCCTCCCTTCTTTCTTTCCTCTGGCAGATGAAGTCATTTTTGTTCAGGCAGGCCTTTGAATTTTAATTATGGAGCAGTAGTATGTGTGGGAAGTGGTATGCTATAGTTTTAAAAATCTTTTATTGAAAACTTTTATTTAATCATATTTTTAGTAATATTGTTAACATTATTTTTAACTAGTAAATTAATGCCTTGTGTAGTTGTGTGCCTTCATGTTGTTTCCAGCTTATGGTGACCCTAAGATGACCCTATCCCAGGATTTTCTGGGATCTGAGTGTATGTGACATGCCCAAGGTTTCCCAGTGGGTTACCATGGTTGTGCAGGGAATTGAACCCTACTCTCCAGAGTCATAGGCCAGCTCTCAAACCACTACACCATGCTGGCTCTCCAAATTAATGCTTTACTTGGATCTTTTAAAAATTACTGTAAACTTCCTTGAGTTCCATTTAGGAAGGAATGTGGGATATAACTTCATAAATAAAATAAAGTATAGTATAAAAATACTTTTATTGCAGTGGTAGTTTAAAATGTTAATGAAGATTTAGTCTGAAATTTAACAGAGATATCCAGGATGTTCAATGATGTCCCCAAAATGGGCCCCTGGAACTTCCTTTGAACCCCTTGCTGTCCCGAGATTTAGACATTTCAAAGATGCTTTTTCATCCATCCCTAATGGCTCAAAAAAGTGACAAAATACAGTTTTGCAGCTGTATTTTGCCCCCAAACTGAGTGCCATTTTACCCCCAAATCCTCAATATACCTTGAAACCCTAAAGCCCAAATGTTACCCCAAATCAGGTGGAAATTGAAACTGGAAGTGAAATATTTCAGGTGATTAATTTGTGTATTCTGGGCTTTTTTCAAGGTATGTGGTGGTCTTGGGGTGAGAAAACCCACTGTATTTTCCAGTGGGTTTGAGCCAGTTTTTAGATCTGGGGGTAAAAATTACCCTTTTTTATAGGATGCCCAGGGACTTTGATGTGCCATGAAGCCTGCCAGTTGTCTACTTGTGCTTTACAGTCTGGATTAAAGTCTGGATCAGATTCACTATCCCACTGACATTGGAGCCATCAAGAGCCACTGTTTGGGAGGTATGGTGGGCATATAAGCAATTTAAGCAATATATACTTAAAAGAATTAAATACTAACCAAATAGTCTGAGATTTGATAATTATTTTTCAGGGGTTTCAAATGACAAACACTTTTTCAGCATCCTTGTTTGATAAATGGATTATGATGTACTTTTACAACTCAACTTTCTCAACTTCTGATTTAGGCATTAGGAAAGCAGAACAATGGCTAGAAAATGAACAGTCCTCATTTGCCATGGGATACACCTCTGCTTGGCAGCAGAAGAAAACCACATTGATTGCATAGCCTCTGTGTGTTGTCTGGTGTTATTGTCCTGTTTCCTGTATGACTATGTAAAGGCCTGAGAGAGGTGTGAAAACAGCTGAGACAATTTCTGAAAGAGAGAACAGAGATGAGCAACAAAGTCTTGAGTAACTGGGATAGCTCCCATGTGGCTAAAGATTATTTCTCTGTCAATGAGGGTCTCAGTTTAATTGAGTCATTAACTATCTGAGTCAGGCTGATTTCTACAGAAGCCTCACCCTTCAGCTGTGAGCTGAAAGAATCCAAGATATAGAAAACTAGGCTGGAGCCTCACATTCTGGAACTTCCAAATTCCTTCTGTAGGAATAGAAACATGTAGTGGCAACAAGGATCGGGGCCAGTTACTACCCTTTTTCTTGTATTACTTATATTCAGGATAATTATGGAAACTATAGGGAGTGAAACAGCTGTGTGTGTCCCATGGGCATCTACCTATATAGCAGTGATACCGGCAAAGGTTCAGATTTATATTTGAGCTATGTATACATTTATTTGTTTACTTATCCATTCATACCATTATCTGCTAGCTTTCTCCTGGAGTGGAACCCAAGGTAGCTCGCAAAAAGAACCAGCTAAAGTCTATCAATAAAATGTAATAAAATTTAAACAGAGCTAAAAGTCGTTACATGGCTTATAAAATATGAGATCCATAAAAAGTTTAAAATAAAATATTGACACCCCCATAAAGAGGCTTCCTGCAGGCAATTATTCATTAAATGCTCTGAGCTCAATGGGATGGATTCAGATCATTTTTCTCACAAGAACTTGCCAAAATTTACCAATTTCTTCATAAACAGAAGAATTATTTTCCATTTTTTTCAAAATTTTGCATCTTTTCAAAATTTATGGGAAAGGATTTCTACATTTAGATTTTTTAAAAAAGTTTCTTCTATATTATTTAAGAAGAATTTTTGTAAATTCTGGTCAGTGGATCTCAAATTTGCCCTAGTTAAATTCATTATGTACTAGGCTTGACTGCATGGAGAAGATTATGTTGCAGCAACCTGGAATATAGATGTTAAAGGTGATATGATTGTCATTAAAGAAGGAGGAGAAAGAGGGTATAAAGAATAGGGATGTAAATCTTCATAAATTTTGTTCTTGTAAGCAAGAATGAATAATTTTATCATTTTTCTCCCCAGTTGCAAGAAACTTCCCTCAAGGACTATTCACAGCTCAGGATTTATTTTGTGTTAAAAATACATGACGGTTTATTGCTGAGCAACAGTAATTTTCTGTGCAAAAATATGTGCATCTTTCACACAGAATAAGTCCCAAGCTGAAAAGATTCTCATCTATCCCAGATTTTGCTTGTATTTTCCAACACTCAGGAAACTAATTTTTCATCTTTTATTAAAATGTGTACAAATATTTTTTCATCCCTAGTAAAGAGATTGCATAATTCTGGCTGAGCACACAGAGATTCAAACCTAGACAAAACAACCAAAGCTCCTCTCCTAGAACAGACAGACTGGGGTCAGTTTCATTTTCTCCCCAGTTTAATTTTTTAAGGCTTATCTGTTTCTCCCCCTTTTCTAGAAGGAAATTTTGGAAACTTTCCTGAATAAGCTTTGGGAAACTTATAATCAATGAATGAATTAAAAAAAAAAGTCTTCACCTGCCCCTCATTGTTACTCAAAGGTTAACCCTTTTTCTACATAGATATGGAGAGTGCTTGGTCAGTTGTGTCCCAGCCCATTTGAAATGTGGCTGTGAACCATAAAGGCATAACTGAGACTGGGGTGGAGAAATGCTTCAAAGTTGAAATTGGAATAGCAGAAAATGATTCTCTTCTAGTTCGTACAATAGACTTAGATATAATACTGAAGTTGCAAATGGAATATAATTAAAGTTTCAATAATTGCAGTTATTCTAAAATTCAAAAAAAAAAAAAAATCCCACCAACCTTCTGACCTTAGTTTGATCCAAGAACTTTTGTCTCCTCTCGCCACCTTTTGAACACAAAAGTGGATTTTCAGACTCCTTGTTAGAGAAGGCTGACTCTCTGGCCTTGCAGGCAAAGTCAGATTTCAAGTGTCCTTTTCCTCCAGGCAGCCTTCTGTCCTTCTGATTGTTCCTCGTGCAGACTTGAAGAAGAACAAGAGATCTCTGAGAAAAGTATCTCATGAATACATTTTCAAGTTATTCCATGCCATCTGAGGAGAGACCAGTACTTGTTGAAACCGTGATGTTGATCCCTGAAGTTTCTAGCTATCTGGATATGTTCTGAGAGCCTTGTCCTACAAAACTGCCTGAGGTCTCACTTGTCTGTGGCTGACAAATAGAACACTGGCCTAATGTCCAAATGATGAATCAACACTATCAAAATATATGCAGATGTAGATGACACTGTACTGCAGTTCATCTCTAATTACTGAGCAACATTGTACCGCTTTGTTCTCTAGGGCTTGATGTGCTTGTGTGTTTACCAAACATCATCATAAAATTGCTTCGACAGTGGAAGCATTCTGGTTAGCCAATGAGCATTCTAAAGGGCTTCAGGAACCAATTTGCATTACAAAGCACAGTTGTTATTGTGTTCACTGTTCATAAATAAGCTGTTAATAATACACATATTTTGCAGAGTGTATGCTTCTTTTTGAAAAAAGATGATGGGGGGAATGTCGATTCAAATAATGACATGAGTGTCATAAAATTAAGTAATGTTGTGTTGACACTGTGCCTGCCATTTGGTATTGGGTCAACAGAACTAAAGGAAGAATTACTGGGAACCAAAGAGGACTTTTTAAATAGTAATAATGTGGTGCAGGATAATGTTGTGCTGATACAGTTTCAAACTGTGTTGACACCATCCCTGACCTCAAAAGGGCCTGCTAGAATTGCTGACAGATGCTGAGTTGGGGCAGGGCACAATGCACAAAATACTTGTGTTTGGAATGAATTTACTTAAGCGTGCATCACAACCACTGCTAGATTGTTAAAAATTTAGTACAAACTTGACATGAAGAGCTTAATTTCTAGCCTTGTTTGTTTGGGAGCACCATACACCATGGACTATGCATAAACTGAAATTCCAGTTCTTTTAGTTAATGACACAAGATGACAAGAGAGGAATTGTGGAATAAGAGCCTGGGATAATTTTCTGAGCTGAGTTTAATATGGTATCCCATATGAGTTTTAAAAACAAATAAAATGGGTCATAAAAATATCTAAAACACATAGCTTTGAAACCATTTGTAAAAACCTTGCAATTAATTTATATGGATATGTACTGTGTCCTTGAAAGTGCTGAGGGTTACAGAGCATTCATACTTTCAGACTTGTCAAAAGTGAACAAATTAGCTAAAAATCTGAATTAAAAATATATATTTTTACATAGGATGGCAAGTGATTATTTGGGCAACAGAAATTGTTTTCAGGTAATGGTAGTCTAGTTCCATTGCATATAAATAGGTCTTTAGAATCCTCACATTCATAATTAACAATGCCACAAACAGGGATTTAATTCTGAACTAAGTTTCTTTGCAAAGGTAGCAAAAACTAATTTCAGCAATTTCCTTCCTGCTGCAAAGATGTCTTCAAAAATCACACAGTTGTCAAAGGCTGTTTGCAATTCAGGACTCTTCTGTGCAAAATCACATGTGATTGTCTTGTGCAAAAAAGCAACATTTTCTGCAGAGAAAATAGCATTTTATGCAGAGAACATAATACTTCAATGCTAAAATATTAATACCTGTATATAAAATGCTGTTTCCTGCACAAAACAACAAATGCAAATTTTGTGCAGAATAAATCCCGAACTACAAAGATTCTCATCAATCCAGGATTTATTTTCTCAAGGTTTTGCAACACTTGCAAAATATGTTTTTCAACCGTTTTTCAGAAATTTTTATTTTTTTCAATCCTTAGCCACAAATAATTGATAAAGAAGGTAGATTTTGAAGTAGCAGTATGTCCTGTTCATACCAGTTGCAATCTTTAAATTATTGCAAAGGCACACCAGGATAGCATACGTCTTCTTCCAGCCTACCCAGTTTTAGGCATATACTGCAAGCTCTGGATTGAATGTATTCAAGATCCTTGTCCCTTAGTTGCTATTAATCAGTAATGGTACAGTCTGCATGGATCCCTTCACATAGGGCAACTTCTTCTCTGGGCCATTGGATAGGAGAAGTGTAGAACACTGAAAGGTTAACTTTTGAACTACAAATTCCAGTCTAGCTATGATTTTTTTTTTTTTAAAATAGCTTTTCCAAGCTTGGGACAGGTGTATCTTGGTTTTATATAGAAATTTATTCCCCCATTTGTTTAGAAATGTATGAGGTAGAATGGGAGCATTGCTGGAAAGGTCACATTTTACCCTTGAGTCACTATACACATTAGGAGGTGTTACCCAGCAGTACGTGCCTACAAAGTAATGGCTTTAAACATACATGTTTATTCCTTTTTTTGTTACATTAATTAAAGCTTTAGATGACAGGTAAATTATTAGCCTTAGCATCTTCTCTTGACAATTCCTGAAAAGACTGTTTAAAGTGTGTGTTATGTACTTCTGTTAGCCAAGTTACTGGGTAAAACACTATTATCATACAGTACATGACAGCTGGTTTGCTGTTTCATTAATTACATGGAATTCAGAGTTCAGTGTGGAATACAATAAAAAGTTACAAATATGTGGATTTTTATCATTTATGCCATTCAGATGACTTGTGACAGGTCCTCTAGTTCTCTTTTAGTGAGACATACTTATTTTTTAATGTACAGGTGGGATATCTTTGGCCCTACAGATGTTTTGACCTACCTATCCAACCAGCTCAAACCTGCCTGGCCAATAGGGAATTGGTTTACATTGTGGAGGATAGCAATTTTATTCCAAATGATCCAAAAGGCCAGTGTTTTCCCATCCTCTCAATGTTTCTTTGCAACACAAGTCACCCACCACCAGTACTGGAGGGATTATACAACTTTGGGTGACTGATTTTCTTTTCATTCTAAAATTTGATGACATTTATAGCAGTCATGAGCTGGAAATTAAATAGTCTAGAAAAGCGTCTCAAATCCAGTTTCTTAAAATCTCAATAGTATTCTGTAGTGCACAACAGGAAGAACAGAATGCTTTCTAGGGAAATTGAAACACTTGCCCTTGGGATGCTTCCATATGCATTTTAAAAAGATATCAGTGTGGACTTCATAGTTTGTTTGTTTTTTTAAAAAAACCCCAGATACAGCCAATCACCTGTGAACAATCCATATAATAAATCTCATTTCCAGAGCCAACAAGTAGGGTTCTAGGTGTAGTAAAAGAAATGTTGGTTGCTAATTTCATGACCTGATTTATTGATTTGCGTGAGGAGTTTCAAAAGACCTTCTTCCTCTACATTTAAACTAACGTTATGCATTTTTTTCTTTTTCTTTTTTACTTTGTTTTCTCTTGTGTGTCCTAAGAAATATTGAGAACTCTAAAGGATTACATTTGTCCCGTTCTTGTTTGGAGGATGGCTCAACAAGAATGGTAATTCTGAGCTGTTATACCACCAGAGGAGGAGGTCCTCTCAATGTTCATTGTTTATTGTATGTGTTATTGTGCATGTCTATTCTTAGATTTTTTTTTCTTTTCCTTTTCCCCTTTTCTTTCTCTTTCCTTTTTCTTTCCCCTCTTTCCCTTTTTGTTCCATTTTAATAAAAATAATTTATTTTAAAAAAGATCTTCTTTGACCAGAATGTTATCATGTAGAAATCTAAAGCTAACGGTTGAGTTGCTTTAGATAAATTCAGCATTCCGCCTCGCTCTGCCACTCATTCATATCTCTGTCAACTTATTCCATCTTTCACAGTACACTCACTTGCCACTGAAGCTTCTTAACATTTTTTTTCCTTTTCTGGCATCAGCACACAGATAAGTCCTGTGTTGTTTTACCCCTGTAGTTTGGAGGTAGGGAAATGCAGGGAGTCTGGGACCTTCAAAGATCATATGGACTGACCAAAAGCATTTCTTAAAAAGGAAGTGGCCAATATTTTACTTTTGTTTTGAAATCAATTTGTTGTTGTTGTTTGTTTTTTAAATTAAACAGTGAGAGTACTCCTGTCACTTATTTCAAAGGTGAATTGCCATTCCTATTCATCTATTTCTATTTGGGGCCAGAAGAAAGGTGGGTCAGGGAATCTGAAGGGATCACTTCTGCTTTAGCCCTTCTTTCTTTGTCATTCTTTATTTACTGCAGCCCTAATTGCTGCTCCCCTTTTCACTAAGTCTTGGTTCATCCACTCAATCTTTCTTCCTGTTCTTAATTTGGCTCATAATGTTATTTAGCTAGCCTGTCTCTGTGGGCTATTGTCTGTCTACACTGTCTTGCCACCCAGCCTTTTCCATCTGCCCTGCCTCTCTGAACCATTCTACAATATTGCGTCCTTCCTCTCTTTCCCTATTCATAGTACTGTTGAGAACAGAACACACAGCTCACTTTTCTCACTTTGGCTGTGTAGCTTATTGACAACTTTCTCTTCAGCAATAGAATAAGGCTGAGCATGTCATGACATCATTGAGGCTCTTAACTGACAAATCATTTTAACTTATTATATGTATATGAGATATAGCTTCACCCATAGATGCCAATTTAGGATTCGGCCTAAAGTGTCCATTAGGTATGTAAAAATAATTGATCAGTGTTATGTCAGTCTCCTAGGTATTGAATATTTTACTGTGCTAATGCTTCTTACAGTAACAGTAGTATTAAATCAGGTACTTAATATTATGATTCATAAACAGCATGAAACCTAGATACATTAATCAGGGAACTAAATTGGAAGTTTAACAAAGATTTATAAACTAACACACTAAATCTGAACTTTAAAAATGTAAGGTTCATTAATAAGAACTTTTCTATGCAGCATATATAAATCAGGGCAACCCACCTGAATCTGAAAGTTAATGTGCATAAATCAGAACCCTGAAAGCTACTGTGAATAGATCATGTCAAATACACTGCAGTTAGGAGCTTTAAAAATGGAACAATTATCTTATTTATCACATCATTGGTATGAACTCTAGAAGTGGAATCTTTAATACGATATTTTATTGTTAGTAGACGGAATCTTATTGTGTCAGGGGTTCATTTGTGGTGATCTGTGAACAAAGTCTCAAGGGGAAGAAATGGTTTCTTGTTTATCAATAAACAGGGTGTTGATTGTGAAAATAAAACCTACTATAAGCAATATTGAGGAATGCTCCAAAATGAAGAATTCTACCAAATATTCTATTTCCCTTTCTCTGTCATATGTATCAGCAGCAAGAATACTGCAATATGTTTGCAAATAAGTTTAGTAGCTACAATATCCTCATTCACTGAAGCAAAATAGTATTGTTTTTATACACATCAAGTTGTTTTCTGCAGAATTGACTGGAGCTCTGACTGTATATGAGAGTTTCTTTGTTTTTAAGGACAGGGCCACACTTGCAGTGTTCCATAGTGTTTCTGCTGTATACGCTAAACTAACCTTCTGCTTTCAAATGGAGGATATCTCAATACCACATAGAAGTAACAGACAACTGCCATTCTGTTTGATTTCTCATGGAGGTGAGGACTCGTCTACTATCTCAAGTACTTGGACAAGACCTCTGATAATGAATGGGACAAAAATCCCCAATATTATTATTATTTCCATACATAGAAGAAGCATGTAAACAGGGTGAATAAGATAAGCATTACACTAAAAGTTTGTTGGTAAAAGAAGAACTGGGTTGCATTCTGATTTCTCTTCATTTGGACAAAATATCAGCAGATCCCACAGGATTACTTTTTTCTAAAGATTACTGCAGTGTCAAATCATTTAGGATTAATCTATTTTATTGCAGAGTAAAGTCTTGCTTCCCTAATAGGTTGAGGAACCTCAGTGCTGCCACTAGCTAAATAAACATGGAAAGCCTTTGCCCTGAGCACAAAGCAGCTGTCATGTGGCATGCTTAGCAAATGTACAAAGTGCACAGCTGTGTGTATGTGCCACCAAGGTATTATAGCTTTTTGCCAGTCCGCAGATAGGTTTTTGAAGAAATCATCCACAGATGTCTCTGAGAGAAGGCAAAAGGGAACAATGGAGAGCAGTCAATTCTTTTTCAATGAATAGATATAGTTTATTCCTTTGGTATATCAGCTAGAGAGGCCAGCAGATGTATAACCAGGAATGTGTTCCAGAGTCATTTTTATGAAATTTGATGAGATTGTTATTGATTCCCAGATACCACATCATTTAGGTCCATAGCATTGTGGTTTGCTGGACCAAGCACAGAACAAGAATATGGTTGGTTGGGGATGGCTCAAGCCATTCAAATTTTTTCTGGCATCTGACCTTCAAAAAATTTCCAAGAATCATAGCAATATCATCAGAAAAATAAGCCTGAAATCCATCTTAGAAGGACCTATTTGAAGACAGCTAAGAATAGAGTTTTTTACTTCTTTTGTAAAGAGTTTTCATTAATTAAAAGAATCAACAAGAATGTTATGAAGTAAACATGTTCTTGTAAAATGTGCCTTTTAAATTAGTATATCAAGTGACTAAGTTTAATTTCCTGTTTTCATGAAAGTGGGTAATAGGAAGAATTTCCAAAACCCGTCTGTATGCATTTCTCCAAATAAAAGAAAAAGTAATGCAGTCCACCAGAATGTATTCAATATGTATAAGTTTCTTTGTATGCGTGTCATGTACTGGATAGCCTACACTCCACAAGGCTCACTCTGAGGTAGATTAAAGTTTCTTTTTATGGATAAGTGTAAGTAACACAACATACTTCCACTGAAGATGCTGAAACTGGTAGGCACACATATCTTTTTTGAAATCTTTTTTATAGGTTATCAATACAAACTTAAGTGTGCAAAGCATGCATTGGTCCCTACCATATATCCACTCATGTGTTGATTCCCTGCCCTTTTTCCCAGGCTAGTGCTGGCCACAATCACATACAACCTTGACCAGGATGACCCTTTCTGCATATTTCTCTAGCCCTATCTCCTCAGTGTTTTATTCTCGTATTATCCCAACACTGCCAGCCTTAGTTTTGAGTTTTCGCTCTACATTAGCATAAAACAGAATGTAACAGACAGCAGCCTATGGATTACAATGATGCAGCAGTTCGCAGTACTTAAGCCTGGATACATTTATACAATGGTTAAATACAAAGTAGCAGTAAGCAAAGAATACACATTCATCAAGTTAGTATTTACATGGCAGGGAGCATATAAACTCAATGACCTGACCATGTGTAACCTTTAGGAAAGACAGGTCTTCCCCAGTGAGTGGGGATGGGGACATACTTATTAATTCACTTAAGAAAGAGAGAGAGGTGAGGAGGAGTTGTGTTTGCCAGGGATAAGAATTATGATCCTAATGTATGAATTTAGGAGGAATTAGAATTCCTTAGCATAGACTTTGTGTTATGTATTTGTTTTATTTTGTATATTTACCCAGGCCTGTAAAGTTACATCCAGTACATCTGATTTAAATTTTCAAACTGACTAAATCGTTCTGCTTATGTTTACAGCGTTTATCATTGGCTCCATAGAATCCAAGGAAGTGGTCACATAGGTTCTCCATACTCATGATATATCTGCAGAGAAACAACTCAAGTCAGCATGAGCTTACCCAGTCTCATTCAGGATTCCGTCTACTCAGTATTTCCTCCTTTTTCATCAGTATGTAATAACAGGATAGGGGTGTTCACTTTCAGCAAGAAGGCTCAGAAGCATAGTTTTTTAGTATGTGGGCCATGAAGCCTCAGTAGGCTTTTGTGGTTGCCCAGATATGATTAGGTCTATTCCCTCTCCCATCAGGGAAGCTAGCATCAACCCCTCTCTAATGTGGGATAAAATGCAACCACCACTCTAAATGCAAATAAAGACTCTGGTTTTCCCTGCAAAATGAGAATGGTCCTCCTGGCACAGCAGCCAACCCCCAGACAGGACAAGGGGTTCAGAACTGCTCATTTTGCTGGGAGTTTAGGGGCAAGGGCCATGTTCTCATCACCCTTTCAAAGATAGAAACATGTTCTCTTTGTTCAGAAGCACACTCTTAGCAACTGCAAAAAGGCCAAGAAATAAGGTGCCTTTTTCATCTTAGTTCCTATAGGAGTTGAAAGTTGGTGGGGAGATTGTAATAGTCTGTGTTAGAGAATTTCCAAACATTTCTTGGCTCTTCCATTAGATATAAAGGCCTTCTATTGAAATATCTGAGGGAGAAGAGGATCAGTGAAATCCTGTGAAGGGTGTGGTTTGAAACTGTGGCTGCAAAATTTGAAGAGATAAGGCTATATGATGGGTGCCCAGACCAGTGGATCACTCCCCATAGAAAAAACAAAAAACAAAACTGGGGGTGGAATGAAGCTCCTGTCCTTCCCAATTAATATTTTTTTCCCCATTTATTATTGGAAGAACAAGTACACTTGAATTCAGTAGTTGTATCCAATAGAAGCCCTTAGGAATATGTGCTGATGGGAATTGAAATTAATAAAAACAGAATTATGATCCAGGCATTAAAACTTAGCACAAAGGAGTTTAAAGTAGGAAGTCCAGTTCCAGTTAGGGGAAATGGGAACAACTTAGGGATGAATGGAACTAAACAGAACTAAACAGAAAGGAGTTCAATACTGGATGAAACAAAAGTGGAAGCTAAAAGTCAATACATTAGAGAATGGCAAAAGAAAATGAAGGAAAATTGAGAAACTTAGATGTTCCAAGCAGAAAGATACAGAAACCACAAGGAAAAGTAGTGAAATTGTAGCATGTAATAAAATAATATTGATGGGAAGTAAAGCCATGATCAAGAAGGAAATTGACTTTGCAATATGGTGAGTAAATAATAATACGGTAAACAGCAGAGACATCAAAGATTGCTTTTTAGAATGTCAATCTGGAAAAAAAAAACATCATGTTAACAATAGTTGTTTTTTAAAAAAGGGACTGCAAAAGTATTTCTGAAGAGGCACCCAGCAGAACATATAGAAATCAAGGATGGAATTCCCTCTGTTCACAGAAGGATTCCATCAGCAGAATGGAAGGGACAAGACTTGCAGCAATTTCCTTCCGCCTGCAACATTTCATATGTTTGGAAAATTGCTCACCCTCTGGACTGGATGAAATGTTCTGGTGTGGATACAGGCAAAACAGTTGAATTCCACTTTAGGGAACCTCTGGAAGAAGAAGGCAAAGACTATTACTATCCTATGATTCTTTCATCTGATGAGTGAATATCCTAGAATCACAGAGTTGGAAGAGACCACAACAGTCATCGAATCGAACCTCCCACCATGCAGGAATGCACACCCAAAGCACCTCTATTCAGCCAGTGACTGGAGTGAAGGTGAAGGTGACTCTACCATGCTCCAAGGCAGCATATTCTAGGCCTCCTTTTCGCACGCAGTTTCTTATGCGAGAGGGTCCCTTAAGCGTCTCGTAAACGGGAGGAGCGGTCCATATGACGCACTCCCATTTATGCGACGCTCAAGAGCCTAAAGCAGACTGCGCATGCATTTTCTTATTTTCAGCTTAAAACCAAAACTGGAGCATGGTCACGCAATGCTCCTGGGGCCCGCGTGCACTTACTTGCCCTGCGGTGTGTCGGACGAGTGGACTGGTCATGCTTCCTCCCCCAGAGCAGCCTACAGCTCCCAGGCTGCACTGTGGAAGGAAAGGGTGATGGTCGTACGAACAGGAAGCCAGCTGTGGGAGAACGGAGGAGCGATGCGAGTGCCTCGCGCAAGAGGCTGCTTGCGTGAACGGCACCCCCCACCTCCATGAGCAGGTAACGTGCAGAAAGGGCCCTACTGTCGAATGGCTTTTACCATCAGAAATTCTTCCTGATGTTCAGGTGAAATCTCTTTTCCTGTAGTCTGAATCTAATGCTTCATGTGCTAGTCTCTGGAGCAGCAGAAAACAAGCTTGTTCCTGGTTGAGGTTGACCAGACTGCACTCAGCTCTCCAGAGTACTTGGTGAATCATTGAACATGGTTGAATGGATTAGATGAAATGTTGAAGTCAGCTGTTGGTTCTCAGTAGGAACCAATCCATCTAGAATTAGATGTAACAGTTATATGGTACTGATCAGATATTATCAGGCCATATACACCCCACACTTTGATATGGTTGAATTGGTGAAATATAATTTAATTGGTAAGATGTATTAATTGCCTTTGATGTAAAATGTAGCCTGAAGTGACTGTATGGCCAAGCTGGACAAGAGGAAGAAGCTGGCCAAGCACATGCACTGCAAAGTAGGTCAGAGACCTGTTAAGTGTAACTGCCTATGCTCCTGCCTAAGGAGTTAAGTTTTCTCATTCCGTCGCTGACTTGTGTAGTCATGGAAACGAGGTTCAGAAGTTTTTCCCAGCCCACGAACTCAGAGAGGAAGATAAAACTGCTGTGCCTGTTCTCAAAACAATGTGTATGTTTAGTCTAAGTGATTTCTGTTCCCATGTACTCTGCTTGTTTTGTACTGTCTTTAAGAACTGCCTGCCTGCCTGTCTGTTCTGGTTCTGTTCTGGTACTGTTCTGTTCTGTCTTTTATGCTGTCAGAGACAGAAACATGGACATCACCTAGACGCTTTGTTTTTGTATGTATTCCAGCTTTGCTATCAATAAACAGCGTAGTTTTTAGCCTACCTGATGGCCTCACTCTGGTTTATCTTGGGACTTAAGAAGTTTTTGGATTACTTTTAAGCACTGCTGAACTTTTGGGTCAAGCTAGTCCACAGCATGCCCCTTGGAATTCCTCAACAAGACCCCTTTTAGGTGTAGCCAGGTCATTGTCAGGAAATCACGAGGTAATTCCAGAGATAATAGGCTTAAGCTACCCTTAACAACTCTGTCTTTTGGACAATAGTGACTGGAATGTTCCCACCAAACCATTGATTATTTCAACCCCTCTTCCCACCAACCTATAAATCTCTCCATTATCTTCACACCTGTCCGACCATTACAGGGCTATCACAACATCCATTATTCCTTTGTCATCTAACTCTAAGACTGTTAACCTATTCTGGACCTCATTGTCCACTCTGCGAACTCCATTATTTACTTGGCAGGAGAGCCATTCACACCCTTCTCCTCCAGGCAGAAATTGTATATAACTCCCTCCCCAGTTTTAGCCAATTAGATGCAGTATATCATCATGCTGTCACTCGAAATCCCAATTGTGTACTGTCCTTAGGCACAAATCTAACACACATCACTGCTTCTTCGCTGATTTCTGAGACTGGTAAATATTACCCACTTGTCCTAGATTTTGCTGTCCCAAAATCTTTCCTCCCTTTTTCTTTCAATTAACTTGTGTGAGTGTGAGACTGTTTGGATCTTGTGTGTGTAATCAATTCTCCCAATAAAATGAATTTGAACTTACTTTTGAATCTCTGGCTGGTCCTTCCCTATGAAGACTCTGTTAACATTGATGGAAAGATCTCACTAGGTTATCCCCCTCTCGCAGACCTCCTAGTTTGAGCTAATAGTTCCCCTCTTTGCACAATGCTACTGGCACTGGGGCAGGACCCCTGAGTCACTCGGGTAACACAGAAAGATACGGGAGTAAAACCAAATGCACTCAGTGTATAAGATTCAGCTGTCAGATGTATTCTTCTGATAGTAAGATATTTGTAAAGATAAAACAATATTTTATATCTGGTGACTTATTTTTTGTTATGTGAATTATTATTACATACACCATTATCTCTGACATATAATGAATTCTCCAGGCAACCAATATGTGTTGTAGTTGTGGGGTACAATCCTATACATGTCTTCTGACTCATTCCCAGACAAGTATGCATACAATTGCATCCCTAGTCATCTTGATACTGCCTCCTTGTGTTTACTAAGAGACTGTGGTTATGTTTCACTATAAAATCTATGATCAGTGATCAGAGGCAACTGAAAATTATTGTTGCTGATGTTTTCACATGGCCACACATTTTTGGCGATGATAAATATTAGTCACCAATGGCAGTTCAAAATATCTGTGGTTCTTTATTCAAAAAAGGCAGGCCTTTTGTTACAAATCTTTTGAAAGAAGATGCACAATTTTTAAAATGAGGATATCATTTGGGGAAACAGAACAACATGCTATAGATTGGGTTCTGAACTGCTTTAATCGCTATTGATCAGACATTTTGTAAGAGGTCATTCTGCACAAATACTGAAAGCTCTTCTTAGGCATTCATTTAGAACCAAAATACCATGTAGGTAGCCCATTGATTGATTGATTGATTGATTGTATTTATATCATTGCATGTATCTCAGAGTCAAGAATCACCCCATTCCATGCTTGTAACAATCTTAAAATATATGTTAGGACAAGACTGGGCTCATCCAAGCATCCAGGAATCTTCATGGTAAGAGAGATTCAAATCCTGGTTTCCTAACCAAGATAACTAATACACAAAGATCACTGGCTTTCAAACCTTAATTTTAAATGAAAATTCCTTATATGTATTTAAATTAAATAAATATATCTACATAAAATCTGAATATTAGCCATTACATTACAGCTGGCTGGAGTTAGAGTCCAACATTATTTAGATAGTCTATATTCTCCATGCTCAGCAAGATGAACATGATTTTAATTTCTTGAGTGCTTAATGGTATTTCTTTTGGAGAAGTATTCACTTTTATGTACAGTTGGATTTTAAAGTGGATACGGCAGGTTGAATAGCCAGAATTTACAGGTCAAATGCTATGGTCAAACACTACTACAAGTAGATTGGAGGACTGTAGGACTAAAAGTCAAGTGTCTAAGAACTTAGTTACTCTGAGGGCATCCCTCACAATAATGACTAGAAAGAGAAAGAAGGATGGACAGTAGAGAAGAATCATCTGATAGCCTGAGACCAAAAAGATATTTGGTGAGAGAGGAATTGAACTTCACTGATAAAAGCAGCAGTGGCACAGAGGAGAGAAGAAGGATAGCATATCATCAAAGTCACTGCTGAGCAAAATATCATTCTGTTGCTTTTATTAAAATATCACCAGTGTTGAAGGGCAAAGATGCAAGAAGTATATGTCTCTCCATGATGCCAAGCAGAGCAGGAAGGCAACAAAAGGAAGACATAAATAACATACAGCCTGCAGACTGGACTGTTTGCATAATACTCAAAATACATAGAAGATAAGCAAAATATTCTACCTTGGAAAAGTAAATCTGGGATTTGATAATTTCTCATTTTAAAACATAAGTCAAATACACATTAAATATCCACTGTGCAAGGAAAATATGTTAAGAGTAATGTGGTACTGTGATTTCAAATACAAAATTGAACATATGAAGCAATCTGTATACAAATATAGATTACATATTGAGGACTAATGTGGTGTAATGATTTGTCTGTTGAACTAAGACTCCAAGAAAACAGGAGAGCCTTTTCCTCATGTTTAGCAATGAAACAAACTTACAACACAAAATGAAAAGGGGGAGGGTTGAAGGAACATAAGAAAACCTAACTGTAAGTTTTTTTGAGAAGAATACTGCAATGCACTCTGCATGGGTTGCCTTTAATATTGAATTGGAGGCTTCAGGTAATTTAAAGCTTTATCACATTGCACTGTTATAACACTATTATTCTACTTTAACTATCACAGCAACATCGTGTGGAATTTTGGGATTTGTAGTTTACTGAGGCCTAAGAGCTGTCTAGTGGGAATTCTCAATGCCCCCTCATAAACTGCAAATATCAGGATTCCATAGGATGTTGGCATGGCAGTTGAAGTGAAATAATAACTCAAAAGCAGTGTATTGTGACAAAGCAATTGCTTGTGAAAACACATTAGAGAAACCAGAGTACACCAGTTTTTAAATAAATTGCATTGAGTTCCAACACGTTTTCAAACTAAGTTCAAGGTGTTGGTGATGACATGTAAAGTTCTAAAAGACCTTGCTGGAACTGAAATACTGGAAAAAGCACATCTCCCAATGCCTGTACAATTCTGGCCAAGGACTGAAGACTTTGCAGGAGTACCCACTCTATCCCTGTGTCCTACCAGTGGAAGGAACACACTATGTGTGGTACCCTGGTTGTAAAATGATCTCTTTTTAGAGGTCTAATTAATGTCAACACTAGTCATATTCGGTACCTACTCTTTGGGGTCTAAGGATCTTGCCAAATCTTGCTCACAAATATTTTGTTTTACGTATTTTTTAACTTTAAGTTGTTAAATTACTCCTTACTGTTTTAAATTGAAGTTATTTGTATCATCTCTTGAGATCTTGTTATCTAGAGAGGCATAGAATTATTTTAATAAAATAATTTTCTAATATATTGAGGTTCGAAGAATGACCCAGTAGGGTGTAGTGATTTTGAGTGTTTGACTAGGGCTCTGAAAATCCAGAGTTCGAAAATCCTCACTCAGCCATGGAAAGTCACTTGATAGCCTTGGGCAAGTCAAACTCTCTCAGCTTAAGAGAAAGGCAAGGCCAAACACCCTTGGAATAACTATTTCAAATAAAACTCTATGATACAGTCTCCATAAATTATATAAACATATAGGCTTCTCCCACTTACCTGACAAGTTAGGGAGTAGAGTACTGTCAGAAGACAGAATTAGTTGAAAAGCAGAACCCAGGTACTGTACTGTAAGGAACATGAAGGACTTACAGAGGGTCACTTGGGATCCACTTTTTCCACATTGCTTGTGGAAAGTCTCTTAGCCAGCTTAGTGCCTTTTCCCTTTCTGCTTGTCAAGTGGCATGCATGTGCAAGCAGTTCTAAGCAAGCCTCTGTGAGCAAGAAGAACTGATAAAAGAGTGAAACACCTATCAAATGAATGTAACTTATCCTTAATTCGGAAGTGTCAAAAGATCAAGTCTTCAGACCACGACGGGTCAAAAGATTGCTGCTTCTTGTATTTGTATTATTTATATTCATATTTATTGATATAAATATTAATACAACATTACTTCCATATCCTATATTTAGAAAATATGTATATTTGTGTATCTCGAAACATTCTTGGATAAATTAGGCTGCACTATGTTTCAAGGGCACTTATTTAAACAAAGGAGCTGCTAACCCATGGACCATACACATATGTAGGAAGATATAATTCTGCAGAAAGGAAGGGTTGGTGTATCTGTCTGTTTCCAGTCTGTGTCACATTTCTGTGCATCATGTTCATTCTATTGTGTTTGCACATTGCTGTGGAAAATTACATTAAAATACTTATTTTAAAATACCTAATCTTAAAGATGTGTTAGTTCAAAATACATATTTATAAATGTATTTTATGACAAACTACACATTTCTATAACATTTTGACAAGTTTTCTGAGGCAGCATGTGTAGTGCAAATATGGAAGCCAATGGACACCAGTGTTCCAGCTGTGAACCTCCTGTAAAACGTATAGCTAGAGGGTATGATTTTGCAAGTTTCCTTCTGAAGAAAGACTAACATGTTTAGGACTGTGAAAAGTTTTCTTAGGGATCATTTATCAACATGGTTTTCACAGCAGTTTCATTCTGGTTCTAGGGCATAAATCTTGTTTGTTCATTTGTGGACTAATGCAGTGAAATTCACACTTCAGTGTTGAAGGAGATTATTAGCTGGTTGTTACTGAAAGTCAGATGCTATTGTACAAATGACACTGTATTTCTATTCAATATGTGATTTATTATTCTCGTGTATACATACAACATAATAATTTCTGATGAGATAATGCATCTGACGCCTTTCTTTCTTAAATTATAATAATTGAATATATAATCTGGGGCTTTATTTCATTTAGTGATATTTAACCTTTTGAATTGTAAGTATGAAAATGGTATGGTGATCCCTTGCCAGAGTGGTGCACGGTGTGTTTGTAATCATTTCTTTTTTTTCTCCTTATTCTCTTGACAATGGACAGACCCATTTCCCCAGCATTAATTAAAATGCCTCATTCAGAAAAATCTGTCTTTTCCTTCCCAAAGCTCCCTGTGCATATCGAGTGATCAAAGGCTGGAGTTCTTAATATGAAATGTTATCTTTTAGGTGCAGAAAGCAAACAACAAACATAGCTGTGATCGAAAAAGCTCCTTTTATAATGCGATACCAAGCTGTGTACAAAGGGAATGTGGCGGGCAATTTTGTTAGCATGCACAGCCAATGTTATTGATAATTTTTTTAGAAAAAGAAAAGAATAGCCCGACATATAGATGATGCAAACTGACTCCAAAAAATTATCCTCAAAATTCTCTTTCACAGATTGTGATGGTAAACATTTGGGATATCAGATATTCTCCAAGTGCTCTTATGTTTGATACATAATGGGAATAACCCTAGTAGGTATAATTTCTGAGCTACCAAGAAACCTTGACACTGAATAAATAGATGGGAAGTGCAATCAAACAAAGACAAGTAAATAAAATTAAAACACCTAGTCATGCTTAAAGTAAAGCCATTAAAATGAATTGGACTGAAATCAGTCATTTTAAATATTACAACTTGTATTTCCATTGGGAGGGAATTCTATGAAGACAGGCCATTGCTAAGAGTGCCCTGTCAATACTGCCCATCTTTCTAACTGCTCTTTAACGCAGGCTAATTGTTATGATGGCTATGGGACCCAGGAAGGGACTCCCCAATATCATTTAATATCATTTAATTTGGCCCTGGCTAGACCACGCTCGGCGGCCCCGCTGCATGTGTTTGGGTTGGTTTCTGAAACAAGCACATACTGGCTGCGGCTGACTAATTGTTCAAATTCCATTCTTCATTCAAGCCAGCATTTCCCAAGCCTCACGTAGCTTCAGGGGACTCCCATAGCCATACTCCACAATAGTGGCGCGGGTTCCCGCCAAACCATCCCTTTGGAGAAGGCCATTAGCTCACCGGCCACTCTTTTGTCTTTCAACGCTAATCCGATCATGCTGACAGTGACCTCACCAGATCTTTTTGTCTAGCGCCAAAACTGTTTTGTTCCCCACTTGGTTTGCCATAGCCGACAGGCATGTTTCACCCTATAAAAAGTCCCCATTTTGGGACCTCATTGGTTCCTCTTGAGCTGCCATCCAGACTTGCTGCCGGTTGGTTCAAGAGTTCCCCTCAGCAACCAGCACTGACCCCTGTCATTCATCGCTCCAGATTCTGCAGGACATCGCGATCAGGTGTCATGTCACCCGTTGTTCCCCCAAGTCTCTTTTCCTTATTCTTTTAGTTAGTTAGTGTGTGTGTGTTTGATTTACCTTGCTTGTGTTTAATAAAGTTGTTATCATTGTAACCTGGCCTGCTCATTGCCCGGAAGCCATAGACATTGGGTTACAAGGTCTCGCTAAGTTACCCTGCCTCTCGCATGTCAAACCAGTGCTCTGAGTCTAATTTTCCCATCTTGATCTTTCTAATTGGCAAAGTCGGTCGCCCCTCGCGGGATCCCCAGTTTTCAGGGTAACAAAATGAAGACAGCTTCTGAGCCCAGTCTCAAAGTAGGCTGGTTTATAAGACCACAGCTAGCCCTTCCTAGGTTTTAAACTCAAATTTTTAAGAACCTAAATGTCAAATACAGACAACGTTTTGAGTTTGGCCTGATAACCAGTGCAACTGGAGTGGGAATTTATGTGATATGTTAAAAATATCAACAGGCATAGAAACAGTCACATCTTGCATGAGCCAAAGTTTTAGGTCTTCTTTAAAGGCAACCTATGTATAGCACATTTGCAGTACTTAACTCGGAATGCAATAGTGCTTATGAGGTTAGGTTCACTTTCTTTGGGTAGACTGCAGCTGGTGTATGAGCCTAAGCTAGTACTTCTGGCTAAAACCACTACCACCCTTAACGTGGGGGTAATGTTATTCTACTATTTTCAGAGGTTGGATTCAGGACTATCTGAACATTTTTTTTGGGGGGGAGCTTTGTGAGAGAAAGAGTGGCACCTGAAGGTCAGCTCAAACAGTGAAATCAACAAATCACAGCCTTTGGAATATTAAGAAGGGGGCTTTGGGAAAATAAATAGAGTGGTTTGATGGGATAGCTGATGCTGGAGTGATGTGAGAGGAAGTCTGGAGTTTGGAGGAGCTGTGGTTGGCATGTTTGAGATAAATTCTTATGCCTGGAAATATCTATTGTCATGAATATTATTGCTCAACAAAAAAACCTTCCCATCCAGATCTCTGGCCAACATAGCTGATCAGATTTGCAGGATTTAGTATTATCTTTAAGTTTATAAAAGTATGGAAAGATTCTACAAGGGTAGAATTACAGTCCCCTGGATAACACACTGAATCAGGAATGAGCTGGGGGGTGTCTGGATGAGACACATGTCTTCTCAACTTCAAAGCTGAAGATTCATAAATCATAATCAAGGTCAGCTAGACAGAAGCTTCTCCACAAAAGGATTTAAAATATGATTGTCAGATCTTTTTATTAATATCATTATTATTTTTATTAAAATTCCATATAGACTAAAAATTGTGAATATCGAGTATCATTTACATGTTACACAACCTTTATCCATATCATTCCCAGTCATCTCTTACATAACTTTATTAATATTTTCAGTGCAATACTAAATAATTATTTTCTTCCACAAATATGCTATTCGATCTTCCCCTTCTCCCCCCTCTACCCTACCCCCGTACACAAAACAGTGTATTTTTATATGCCATCAATTCATATTTTTCCCTTCCTTCTCTCTCTCTATCCCTTCCCCCTCCCCCTCTAGCCTTACTTTCCTCATTACCGTTTTCCCCAATCCAATCTCCTGTATGTTACTTATTCTAAACTTCCTTAGTATGAAAAAAAATCTCTTTTTGCTATCGTAATCTACCTTAATATTCTCTACTTAATCTATATTCCACCCTTAGTATAAGAGTTACCCTTTCCAATCTTCTATTTGCCTCTAGATTTTAATCTTAGTTCTCTTTCACCGATTTAATAATTTCATTCCATTGCTTTTTAAATTGTTGATTTGAGTTTCCTTTCAACCAGTTGGACAGTTTTTCCATTTTGATGATATCCATTATTTTAATCTTCCATTCTTCGTGAGAGGTTCTGTTCCTTCTTTCCAATGCTTTGCGTAGTTCGATCTTGCTGCTGTTATTAAATTTAATAATATTTTCTTTTTCGTCTTCATTTGACTATTCCTTTCAATCATGATTAATAAATATATTTCCAGAGTCATCTCAAATTTAATATCAAGAATCTCTGTGATACTGTCATGGATTTTTTCCCAATTTTTATTTTTATTTTTTATTTTTATTTTGCTATTGGTGATGATCACTATGTATGAAAGTATGTTCCTGTTGTTTTTCCGCACTTCCAACATTGGCCATTCCCTTTGTGCATTATTTTCATTAATTTTTGAGGGGTCATATACTACTAATGGATTGTCTTGTAAAAGTTCTCTCTTAAGCTTAAGCTTTGAGTAAATTTTATGTCTTCACTCCATTCTCTTTCCCACATTTCTAGCTCTATATTGTGACCAATTTTCTGGGCCCACTTTACCATGAAATCCTTAATTCTTTCCTGCTCTAAATCTTTTTCTAATAAGCATCTATAAAATTTTGAATTTTTTTTTTCTTTTCATTTTTTGGTTGAGAGGTTATCATTTTCTCTTGAAATAGTTTCTCATAATATTTTGCAAACAAATTTTCTCCTGTTCTGTGATCAAATTCTTTCCTTCTTTTATTTATGTGATTAAGTTTCTTTCTCTCTTTTTCTTCAATCTATAGGAGAGCCACTTTCCAATTTTATTAGCATGTTCGAAGTGATAACATTTCAAATACGTCAATTTCCTTTCTATTTCCTCTGTCATCAATTGAGAGATTTGTTTTTGAATTATTAATTTCATAGTTTATTCTCTTCTTATCCAAGTTTTTTTTTTAATTCCTCTTGGTTTTTTTGCAACTCCAGTGACAATCTTCTAAATTTTTCCTCTTTTTTCTTTTTTTTGTTAAACTTGTTGTAAGAAGCCTCACATTACTGCTTTGCTTACAATATTGCCAAATAATATTCATTTGAACTCCTGCTTTAATGTTTTCCTGGAAAAAGAATTTTAGAGTCTCCTTTGCCTTTTTAAAGATTTCTTCATCTTTTAAAAAGTTGTCATTTAGTCTCCAATTAAACTGCTTTTTTACTTCTTTAGGGATCAAAGATACCGGGTTATGATCTGACATTAATTTTGGGAGTATTTCTGCTTTTTTTATTTCCTTTAATAAATTCTTAGATACTAATATCATATCTATTCTTGTTAATGATTAATGGATGTCCGAGAAGAATGTATAGTCTTTATCCATTGGATGGAGAAGTCTCCAGGAATCTACCAATGTTAAGTTTTCTGTCAGTTCAAAAAATGTCTTTGGCAATCTCCCCTGGACTTTCTTCTAATTTTTCTTTATAGTTTGTTTATCTTTTTCTGTGTCTAGTACTCCGTTCCAGTCTCCATCCAAGTTCAGACTCTCATATTCATATTCTTGGATCATATCATTCAGTTTTTGATAGAATTCTTCTTTTTTTTTGTTGGAGGCATATATTCCCACAAATAATGTTTTCTTCTTGTTGATCTGAATCTCCATTCCAATGATCCTTCCCTCTTCATCTTTAAATATTGGTTTTGCTGGAATCTTTTTATGAACATATATTACTACTCCTCTTTTTTCTTTTCGTAGAGTGCCGTGAAGCTTTCTCCTAATCTTCTATTCTTAAAATATTTTTCATTTTTCTTAACTGTATGGGTTTCCTGAAGGCAAATAATTTCCGCATTTATTTTGTCCAACTCATGAAACACCTGCCTTCTTTATATTGTGAATTTATACCGTGAACATTCCAGGAGACTATTTTCATCCTAACTTCTTTTTTCTTATTCTTCGCTTCCTCTGAGGTATCTAATATGAATTCGTCCTCTTCTCTTCTCAAATCTTCTTTTTGATCAGATAAACTTATAGTATCTACTTTTCTTTCTTGTTCTTTTTCTTCTTGTTGAATACCAGAATCTTTTTTGTACTTACTATTCTTTACCACTCTTTCTTTTTTCCTTTCTTCTTTTCTGTCCATATGCTCTTCTTGCATAATTTTTTTATAAAATTCTTTTGCTTGGTCTACTGTTGTAATTGTTTGTGGTTTATCTCTAAAGTAAAAGAAGATCTCTTTGGGAATCTCCCACCTGTATCTTATGTTTAAT
The DNA here is from genome assembly GCA_948474755.1 of Ctenosaura bakeri. NCBI lineage: Eukaryota > Metazoa > Chordata > Lepidosauria > Squamata > Iguanidae > Ctenosaura > Ctenosaura bakeri. Next base: position 182,441 of record CAOLHI010001864.1, on the reverse strand, counting down.
CTTTATAGCTGTCTTATTAGGAAAGAATACTGTCTTCTCTGTCTCAGTATTGATGCTAGGATGTCTTTAAATATCTTTATCTCTTTGTCTTCCATCATCAATTTTTCCCTGTAATTCTGTTCCCGTACAAGGTCTTTGGTCTTCTCTCTAGTAAAATAAAATAAATGTCTCATGGTAGTTGTTTCTTTTTGGCAATTGGTAATACAAGAAATATTTTCTCTATTTCTAATTCAAATTTCCCCACTCTTTGTCCTAAAATCGTAGCTAACATTTCCGTTACTATCTCCTATAGATTTTCCCCTGTTTGTTCTGGAAGGCCTCTTATTTTCACACATTTGTTTCTATACTTTAATTCTAGTTTCAACAATGCCTCACTTTCTTTTTGTTGATCTCTTCTCAGATTCTTAGTTTCTAAATCAGTTTCTTGCATGTTCTCTTGTAATAACTCTACCTTCTCATCTATAATTTTCAAATATTGTGTTAATTTTTTTGAAATTTTGATTTATGTTTTCCAATTATTTTTGAAATCCTGTTTCAGTTCTGTTTGAATTTCTTTAAGAATTTCTTTTAACTCACTTCTTAATTTTTGGATTTCTTCCACAAATATTCTAATATGTGGATCTGTTATTTTACCTTCCAGCAATTGTCTTCTTCTCTGTGTTTGTGTTTGTAAGAGAAGCTGTGTTGTCTTTTTCTGTCCATTTCTTTGCTAAACTTTTTATCTTGTTTTCTGTTTTACTCCTTCCTCTTACTTATATTTTATTCTAATTGTCTCTTGATTCAAATAAATAAATCCCTGTATTTTCTCCTCCCCCTAATGTTGTAATATTTCCCTTCCTATATTTTTTCTTTCTTCTTTTTCCTCTTCCTCTTTCTCCTTCCCCTTTTCTTTTCCTTTACCTTCTTCTTCTTATAGTTTAACTTCAATCAACTCTTCAAACTCCTCAGTTATATTAATGTTCTGGTTCCTAATACTTTAGTATTATCACTTGAAAATGTTACTGAAAATGATCCACTAAAGTTTGTTTTGCAGTTTTTCTAAAAATTGAATCAATCATATATACTCAATCTACAATTACTAATCATTCATCCTCAGTTCATCAAAACATTCAGTTAATTCTAGTCAAATCTAATCAGCCTTCCCCTATACCTCAGTACATTATAATTAAATCAATCCATTCCCCACACAATTTCTTCTTCACAAATTATATTTTCAAATCAAAATTACTTAATCAATTAGTTACTGTTGATTTGACCTCTATGTACCACTTCCCTCTAATACTCTATATTCCTCTAAAACCTTATAAAATCCTTACCAATTAATTCTTATTGTACTGCTTATTTTTCTATATACATAATAAAATGTATGTATTATATACATATATATATATATATATATATATATATATTAAATTAAATATATATGTGTATAAATGATCTATATATGTACAAATGATGTGAGTTTAGAACAGAAATTTGAACAGAACCTAGACTTGTTAAAATTAGATCTTACAGACACATACAAATATATCATTTTAAAGAATTTACTGAAAAGCAGAACAAAGAGATCATGGTGTCTGTACAAAATCTCACAGACACTGCCATAAACACATACAGGTGAATTCTGATAATTGAAAAAAATATACTATTTCACAACATGATTTTGAAAAGGTACAGGGGAGAATTATGATGACTGATTTTAAATAAAAGGAAACACAAATTAGACTATGAACTATGCCAGAGATGCTGATTGATTTTAAGCAGGCAATTTTAAAAACTATTGCAGATCTTAAAAGCAGCTCTACTGAGTGGCTTGATAAAGAGATTGAAATGATATATAGACAAAACTCTGCTTATGCACAGAGGAAAAAACTTCCAATAGATGTGATAAAGCATCAGAGATGAAATATTGGGACCTCATTTTAAGAAAACGCTTAAAATAAATGAGAATGAAATAATGAAATGATTATGTTTAAGGAAATTCCAGAAAGAATGCTGAAGAAATGTAGAGATTACAAGTTTTCGTGGAAGTGCTCAGAAACAAAAAAATAGCCTTTCTCTGGATAGTCTAAGGGAGTTTGATAGTCACTAATGCTAGTAATGCCACCTTGAGTACGCTTTTGGGAGAAATGTGGGTATAAATGGAACGAACGAACGAACGAATATATATTGAAACTACTAGATGCTTATGCTTTTTAATCATTCTTCATGTGTAGCACTAAAATGCAAGGGGAAGTATGCAAAGCACACAGTGGAACTGAGAAGTTAATAGACTACTGGAGATTCGAAGTATATCTTGTCACATCTAATACCAAGAAACATTTCAGCTTGGTTTCATGAAAAAAATCTTTTCAGATTGGTAGCAAAACATTTTACAAATAGAATCATGATACATTTTCCCATCTGCTATTCATTCACGTTCATGTTGTATAGGAAAAGGTGTAGTAGCTTGTCAAAAATTGTCAGAGCACATCATGTAAGTACTATCTTAATCAAATGGCAATTGTGAGAAACTACTAATCATTCAATAAAGTATATGGTTCACCTGCTGATCTTTCTGAATTCAGGGATCAGTAGAAGATATATGGCAGTCATCAAGCAGGAAGCACTATAAGAACTTTCAGCCTCTACCTTGTTTAGATAACCATGTTATGCACCCCTATTGCTGTGTCCCCCCCATTTTTCTTTTCAGTTAGTTCAGTGGTCAGACACAATGTAGCTGCTGTAATGTCTTGCAAAAATAAACTCTCTCTCTCTCTCTCTCTCTCTCTGATGTGCTACCTGACAATTAGTTATTTTTTTCCACAATATGATGAAAATTATAATTAAATTTAATATGTTTATGTGAGATCTAAAGAGCATTTATGTGCAATTTACCTGGAACTTATCATACATTTAGAAAGCCTGGTTCCACTGTAATAAATTCAGGAAAGGGTTAGAAAAGGGACACAGAAAGTGCAGTCTGAAGCCAACATGTGGCTCCAGGGGCATTGTTACGTTCCCCAAAGGCCACCACTCTATTATTCCTCTTTCGTTCTTTTTAAATGGTTTTTAAAACTTCAAAATTTCCTCTCACCCTCAGCAATTTTGCCAAGTCTCCTCCCATTTCTGACTTTCAATTTAGTTCTTCTTCTTTTTTTTTAAAAGTGCCTTCTAGACATGAAGGATGATTGATTTAAATTAAAAGAAAACAAAAACATTAAGTATGAATAGTTTGCTTTAAAAAAAATGTTCAGAATAATTTGGGATGAGGGATGTCGAGGGATGTGGCCCTTAGATCCAGTGAGGAGTGTGAATAGCCCTCAGATATTGAGGTAGCTGCCCATGTTAAAGGTTAGGATCTGAATTTTCAGAATCATTGAGGCCATAGTATTTCTGATTTCTATGTATGGTTGCAAAAGTTGAACAGTGAAGAAAGCTAAACAAAAGAGAATCAAATCATTTGAAATGTGGTGCTAGATATACCATGGATGGTCAAAAAAACAAATAAATGGTTCATAGAGCATATCAAGTCTATACTCAATAGAAGCAAAGGTGATGAACCTGTGGTTCGAATTCTTTTGACACTTCATGGACTGAGATAACTAATTAGAAAAGACAATAATGGTTAATAAAGTGGAAAGCATAAGGATAAGATGAGGAGTCCATTACAGGTGAACAGACTCAATCAAGGAAAGCTATGTCCCTGACTCTACAAGACCCAAGCAGGGCAGTTGATAAGCCAGGCTCTTAGATGTCTCTCATTCATAGTATTGCCATAAGTCAAAATCAACTTGATAGCATATAATAACAATAATAACAACAAGCAGAAATATAGTAGGCCATTAATTAGTTTCAGGGAATAAAATCTAGAGGCAGGAATGTGTAAATGAAAAGAACCCAAGCTTTCTGGGCTCTCAAACTTTCTTGTGAAAAATTGTTTTGACCTTATTGTGGATTGGATTATGTGCTGCATATTCTCATGGAAATCTGAAGACTTGTTCATGTTCTCTTCTAAGTGAACACAATTTGATGCACATTTTCCAAATGTACACACATTCTTCTGTTAGCTAAAGCAGATATGTATTTTTTTCAAAAAAAGATCCATTAACAGAACATACTTTTGGATGTGCAAAATGAGTCTAAGGGCCTTTCCACACTACATTGTTATAGTGCTATTATTTCACTTTCAATATCCTATGGAATCCTGGGGTTTGCAGTTTAGGGAGGAGCATTTAGAATTCTCAGCCAGAGAGCTCCTTGGCCTCAGTAAACTACAAACCCCAGAACTAGGGTGGAGAGACCCTAATTTGTAAATGTGCAGATACATAGAGATCATATTCAGGTCCACATTTGATTCTGAGAGGTATGTACAGCATAACTAAAGATCCAAAAAGAACTGAAACAATTTTCTCCCCATTCCTCCTGCTACAGATTTCCTTCCCCTTCCCTGGAAGTATTGGCAGTACTTAAGACCGTGAGAATAATTGGAAGTCTAGATTTTCCTCCTATATCCCTGTCTAGCCATTCTACCTTAGTTTGGTCAAGTTTTATGGAGCAGAGGGTGAGTTAAGAAGAGTTCTCCTGAGCTCTTCAGGCATTCCTTCCTTTTTGGAATCTCTCTGTGCATTATCAACATACCTGGTCACAAGGATATATCATATCTGTAATGCAGTTTCAGATATTATTCCAAAAATGAGTGGCAACTCAGTTACACAACCTATCTGAAATAAAGTGCTATGGACTAACTGTGAGAAGATCAGTTTTCTACTGTTGTAAAATACAGACTTCAGGGTGATCAGACGGTTAGATTACTTTACTTCACTTAAGTGTGTCCAGGGAAACTGGGTATTTCTGTTTCTTTCTGTTCCTCAGGCTAGCATATACCTAATTTTAATTTAATTTTTTTTTTGCATATAATTTTTAAAACCTGCTTCTTTTAATCTAAAATGTTTTCAGGCAAATTGAGTTCTAATTGCTTATAAACAGGTTCCAACACAACTATTAAAGGAAAGTTTTTTTGCCCAAGGTGTCTAAAGATAATTATCTGACTTCATACAAATTAGTTAACATTGATCTCTTTGACATTTTGGGTATCTTAAAGTTTAAATCTGGTTTATTAGCCAAAAGATATTTATATACCTTTATGATCATAATGATTTGTGATACAGATTGATGGATTTCCTGATGGATTTTTAAGAACATTGATTAATTAATCCACTAGCAATTGTCGCCAGTATTAATAAACAGCACCATCTTCTAAACATGAAATAATTTATTAGCAGACAAGAATCTTATAGGAGAAAAAAAGACCTTGAATGATGGAAGTTTCAGTTTCTAAGGAAAACACAAGTTGTATTTCTGGAAAATGAGCATTATTTTAAATTTAATATGCACTTTCATGAGATGAATTGATTTAGTATTTGCAGTCATTTTAATCTACTTCTAAATTTCACTTGTATTCAGTATTATATCCAAAGGGAGATAGGTAGTAGTCTCTTTGGCTGAGCATATGGGGTTTATATTATCCATTGAGCTCAATGAGATGGACTCCTAACTAATGCAGTAATCTTGTGTGCTAATTTACGTTAGCTATCCATACAACGATACCAATCGAATAACCGTAGAACTAAATTGTACAATATCAGCTTCTTAAGTAGTCTAACGCTTTATTGTTTCTGTGTGTTTTACATTGTTGTTGTGTGCTTTCAAGTTGGCAACCCTAAGATGAACCTATCATGGGGTTTTCTGGGACTGAGAACGTGTGACATATCCAAGGTCACCCAGTGAGTTTCTGTGGCTGAGCCTGGTCTCCATGTCGTAGTCCAATACTCAAACCACTACATCATGCCTTGCTACACTTCTGTAAGATTGTTGTTGTTGTTGCTGTTGCTGTTGTTGTTGTTGTAGTATCTTCACGTCATTTCTGACTTATGGAAATCCTAAGGCAAACCTATTACAGTGTTTTCTCAGTAGGATTTCTTCAGAGGAAGGTTGCACGGCCTTCTTCTGAGGCTGAGAGAATGTGACTTGCCAAACTCACTCAGTGGATTTCCATGGATGAATGGGGATTTGAACCCTAGTCTTCAGAATCATAGTCCAATACTCAAACCACTGCACCAGCTGGCTCTTCTGTACGATGTACTGTACCCATGTTAGTCCTTCATGGAAAAGCATCAGAGGCAGAACAACAGAAACTGAGAAATAGTGAATTTCCTAACATCATGCTATCAAGTTCATGGAGGTACATTAATTGTTCTTGTTATACTTCATCTTTGAGCAAGTGTTTGGGAAAACACAACCCATAACACATTTAAATACATCAAATCTGATGGAATTCATTGCATTTTTGCCTTCCAAACACAAAAGAGATTCACAATATAAAAGAATATGTCCCTTATGCTCAGAATTTATATTCCTTTCCCAAATCATGCATATCATGGTGTGCATTTCCAAGCCTATTATACTGAAATGCAGTTTGGGGGCTTTCTTCATATGCTGTTTACACCCACATGGGTATCATATCCTATAATTATATTTTCCTTAATCTCCTTTATTATTTGTGCTTACAACCTTAATTTCCCCTTAACTCCTCTATCCCCTAAACTGCTTTGCTATCCAGAGTAAATACTATCCAGTAGTTCATCTTGCCTCTGCTATGCAATCATTCTGAAATGTTAAATTTTAAACTCAGCATTGTCTTACTAACCAATCAATTGCAGCCTTTGGTGCTATTTTGATCTTTCTCCAAATGAGTTTTTTCTTTTTTTTTATCCCAGACTTTGTCAATTGCCTCACTTTAAAAAAAAAAAAAATCATCCTCCCACAACTCAGTTCTCCAGACTTTAATACATAGAGGAGATCAGTGGAAATCCATGAGGTCTTGAATATGACAGAGAAAGGATCTAACACTTCAACAGTAATCTTTAGCCCCAACTTTCATTGTAAAAAAAGGCCTAAGTGTGTGTAAATCGAGCCTACATATTCTTGCATGGTTTACTTGTGTGGCCATCTATTGGGAATGCTTTGATGTGCATTCTTGCAAAGCAGGGAGTTGGACTCGATGGCCCCTGGGGTCTCTTCAACTCTTCTATTCTATTCTATTCTATTCTACTTATCACTCCATTTTTCTCTTCTTCTCTGTTGCCTGCTCTAAGTATGAATTTTTAGATTGCAAAGTACCAGATGTTGTGACTTCCTAAGGCACCATGAACCAACAGCACTACAGAATAAAATAAATTAATACTCTGTTAGGAAATAGTGCTCCTTGTAATTCTTTTAAGAGTGTGCATTTGGTGCAAAGCTTTCTAGGAAGTAGGGATGGAACAAAAATTTGTCAGTTTCCTAATAGGGATTGAATGTAGAGTTCCTGACCCCTGGAGAAACTTAGGCAGGAAGAAAAACATGTTGTGTCAGAACTTTGTTTTTGTTCCAGAACAACATAAATAGTGCAATTTCTGAGAACAATACAGGCTGAGAAATGGCAGCTATGTAGTCAAAATCTACATTCACCATTTTTGGTACTGTTTCTTGAAGACCCTAAGAGAAGCATACAAAATCTCATTGGAATAATACAAGAATATGGAGAATTTTCAGGATTTAAGGTAAATAAAGAAAAAACAGCTTTGTTAATGAAAAACATGACAGATAAGGAGGAGAGGGAACTAGCACTTGCAACTGGATTTAATAAAGTACAAAAAGCAAAATATCTAGGTGTCTGGATAGCAAAAAGAAACAATGAGCTATTTCAAAACAACTGTGAGAAAAAACGGAAAGTGATAACTAAAGATTTGGAAAGGTGGACTTCCATGAAATTGTCAATGATGGGGAGAATAGTGGCTATCAAGATGAATGTACTTCCAAAGATGAACTTTTTGTTTCAAAACTTCCCCATAATAACAAACAGTAAACCTTCATACAGTGGAGGAAAGACCTGACTAAATTTATATGGCAAGGGAAAAAACCAAGGATTAAATGGAATATTATGATGGATCAAATATCTCGAGGAGGAATGGGACTTTCAACTATATTATAAAGCTGCAGCATTCACATGGTTAAAAGATTGGATTGACTTACAAGATACAAGAATGCTTGCACTGGAAGGAGCAGATTTGAGGATGGGATGGCATGCCTATATGTTTTATGATAAAGCAAAAATTGATAAAGATTTTTTGCACCACTATATCAAAAAATATGGAATGAATATAAGAGTAAAAACGTAAGGCACCTACCCATGTGGGTATCCCCTCAAGAAGCCTTCTTTGGAAGATGGATGGAATCAGAGAAATGGCTGAGATACGAAAATATATTAGAGAAATCAATGACAAATATTTATAAGATCAAATCAAGAGAAAAATTGGAACAGGAAGGATTATCATTAAGCTGGTTTCCGTATAGGCAGTTAAATGAGAGATTTCAGATGGACTTGAAAACTTATGGAATAGAATCAAAAGAAAAGACAGGAGTGATTAAATGGATCTTTGATAATCCACCTCATTTGTTAGCCCATATATATCAAGACACTTTAATACAGGAGAGACAGGAGGAGACTGTGAAATCTGCAATGATTTTCTGGGCGCAGAATTTTGGACATTCAATTCAACTAGACGAATGGGAACAGAGTTGGAGAAGGACACAGAAATTTACAACGGCTCAGAATCTTAAAGAGAACTATTTTAAATTATTTCATAGATGGTATATGACACCTGACAAGTTAAAAAAGATTTACAATACAGGCAAAGGAATGTGTTGGAAATGTCAGAAAGAGGTGGGAACAATATTTCATATGTGGTGGTCATGTCCCAAAGCAAAGAAATATTGGAGTGAAATACAGAAAAAGATGTGTGAAATATTGAAGGTTCAACTTGTAAAAAAACCTGAATTTTATCTGTTAAACATGACAAATGTTCTTGAGAATACTAGTATTAAGAGACATTGGAGATTAATACTGTATATGATAATGACAGCCCGAATAGAATATGCCAAAATGTGGAAATCTCAGCAAATACCCACAATTGAACAACAGTGGGGGACGTTTATTGAAAACAGAAATGCAGATATTGCTTCTCAGAAACTAAAGGGGAAATTGGATGAGCAGATAAAAGCAGAATAGCAAATTGTAATGGGTAATTGCTGGGAACTGCCAAGTGAAAATGTCTGAATTATGGTTGAAATAAAAGAGGGATAACTGTAACATAACATGAGTGAATGAGGGAAATGCAAGATCAAACATGTAGGATGAACATAGAATTGTGATGCTTAAATTTCATAAGTGAATAGAAATTCAGAAAATGAAAACTAGATCAGAGTGGAAGAACAAAAATATTTCATGTAAAAGTACAATTTAAGATGATGTTTTTTATTTGTGAAACTTAATAAAATTACTTATATAAAAAAATCTACATTCACAGAAAAGCTTTTTTTCTCCAAGGGGGCAATCCTCACCTGCTTACATTGTTTTTCACCATATCCTTGTGGAAAGTGCAGAAAATGCAAAATGAAGTTGTGCACTATACACCATGCAAACAACATGATTAAGTGTTCCACTTTACAGTTCCAGCCTTTGCTGGTTTGCAAGATGTGCAACCCAAATGCTATGCAGTGGTAGAAGAAACGTAGGTGGACTGTACCTGAAGGCACATCAGGTTTTGTTGTGCAACACTGTTGACTTTGTAACAACATTCTTGTTGTGTAACTTTTTTGTTATGAAAGATTGCTGTTCTTCTACATGAAAACAGCAACCTGCACAACAAAAATGCTCACAACAAAAATACTGCACCAAATCAGCATGTTGCATGGCAAAACCACATGGCTATATGTTGTGCAACATTGCTGTTTTCTATGTAAAGAACTGCAATGTTGCACTACAAAAATGCTGCACAACAAAAATGCTGTGCAAGCTCAGTGATATTGTACAACAACATGGTTTTATTATGCAACATTGTTGATTTTGCACAACATTTTTTCATGCAATATTTTTGCTGTGAACCACTGCTGTTTATTACATAAAAAAGCAATCTTGTACAAACCACACATGTGGCTGCCTGAAAGCAGTCTTCGCTATATCAGAAGCTTTGCAGTTTGCAGGATAATTTGTGCAGTCTGCCAAAAGAGCTATTGTAGATTTCAGAAAACTGTGCAATGTTCTCAGGAACCTGCACAGCTTTCATTGAAAAGATGTCGTCTTCCATTATTGTGAGGAGAAAATTCTTGAGTGTCTAGACAGTATGGGGTGAAAAACTGTTTCATTGTTCTCAATCTCTATCAGGACTTGGAGAAATCAAGATTTACCCAACTCTACTAGGAAGCCAATTTATTTTGTCAGTCTCCCTGAGTAACATTTAAAACTTAAAGTAGAAACCCATCTCTAAAAATTATAGCACAATATTCAGCATCCAAAATTGAATTTTCTCTTGTATATCTACTTCTACTAAGCTGTTTATTTCCAAGATAATGTTGCATTCTTTATTTACATTATTTAAAAAGTCCCTCCTCCGCACTGGAATATTACACTGTAGTTATGGAAATAAAGTATAAGCTCTTCTGTTTCATTTTCAAAACTGACCACTTACAGGATTGGAAAGCAAAGCAGGTATACAGTGTGGAGATGAACTCCTAAAAGGAATGGATAACTATCAGAGAACCTATTATTTTCATAGAGGAAAATTATTACTTTCACATTTTTTCCACAGAGGAAAATAATATCTACAAGATTGCAATTAAATGTTTTTGAGGAAATACAAAACAAATCTGAAATTCAACAAGAACAGCAGTGATTCATAACTCTGAAAGACATTACTAAAATGCTTCGAATGATGCATCACTCCAGGATGCAATGGGGTCTGACAACCACCCATTCTAACTTTCTACAGTGATGCACTGGAGGCATTGGAGGAAATGGTGGTTAATAGACACAGCTATACAGGCAATGAGTAGAGAACAGCTTCTGTGGCTCACTGCCATTGCTAGTGGGACTCAAAATACCAGGAAGACCCCCTAAGGTAAGATGGGAAAGAGACTTGGCAAAGGCAAATGTGCACACTTTAATGTGGGTTCCTGCATGGCAGGAGATTGGACTGGATGGCTCCTGTGGTCTCTTCGAATTCTGTGATTCTATGACAATTTACCAAGGGCCACCTTAAATCTAGACCCAACCCTATGGGTCACTGGAAGATCCATCTACAGCTTCCATAACATTTTGTTAACAGAGTGCTGAGTTTATCACAGGTTATATTTATCCTGGATACAATATTACAGTGCTAGTCAAAATGCTGGTTCCTGGACTGGTGTTCTTCCCTGAGCCATTGGTTGTTGGTCCTAGGTGACCTTTCAGAAAAGAAAGAAACAATTATAGCTGATGGACTCGGTCCCTGGCACACTGGGGAAAAAAATTACTGGTCCCTCATATCTAATAGTCTGAGAAACAATACAACAGGATGTACAATGCACATACACCACATTATATGTATTGTTCAAAAATCTGTACTTCATTATTGATTGCCTAATATGCTCTGTGTAGTAGTGTTAGATTGATAATTCTGCAAAACTAAAAATACATCTCAGGCAGTTGTGTGCTTAGCTGAACAGCCCAATGTACCTGAATTATTCTTCAACCAGTTCTCCACCTCTTATTAGTCCTTTCATATTAAACAGATTAGTTTCCATGTTACAGGAAACTCTTTGTGAGAAAGCATTTTGTCATTAATCTACATGTAGCCAGGAACAGGAACTCATTTCTTCATTAACAACCTCATTTCCAAGGAGGATTACTCATATATGCAAAGATCAATGACGGTATTATTAAATCTCATGGCCCTTTTGCTTTCCTCTAAAAAAGCTGATATTGCCAATTATTTTAGAGATATGCACTACTCCAATTTTAGTGGAATATTTTTGGCTTGAAATGAAGAGATATTGAATATTTTATACCACACTGGACCTTGAAACACTTTTTAAACTCTTTAATATTTTACTTAATACAACTGTGAGCAGAGTCGAATTATCTAAATAATAATCTCAATAGTAATTGTGTCAACTATAGGAATACAGGCAGAGACACATGTGCACATCTAATCACTCACCTATATATAAAATGTAGTGGCATACATAACAGTTTATATGTTCTCCTCTCTATTCCTTGAGACAAAACAATGAGCAAATTTACCCCAGCTGCAAATACTATAGTTCTACAGTTATTCTTACTTTGACATGCTTTATTTCACTCCCTATATATTAAGAAACTGCCTACGGGCTCCTTCTCACAGGATCTATAACCAATATTTGCTCTGGTTGACTGTGTATGTTAGCTCATTCGCTTTTCCGTTTAGTTAAATTTACCTCACGGTTTCTTTCCCCAGTGTTTCCATTTCAGTACTGATTATCTATAAAGCATTTCTAACTTCTTAAATTGACATTGGGAAGAGGAACATCAGCAAAGCCATAATCTTTCTTGCCTCCACACAGTCAAGCAGAGGGGGGAACCATTCTTTTGGGGGCCTTCATATTGGCAGTGAGTAAAGCCAAAACAAACAAGAACAAAATGAACATTTCTCTCTCTCTCATTCTCTCTCTCTCTCACACACAGAGACACAGAGAGAGAGACATTGTGGGGGGAGGGGGAAGAGTTCATGGAAAGTGACACAACTTATCACTACACAGCACAGAAAAAGAGCAAGATTCCTCTTTCCTGTCAAGAAGAAATAAAGTGTTTCTTTTTCTGTGAGGAGCCCAGTGGTGGTGATGGCTCCCATGTCAGTGGGACATTAGATCCATGCCAGGTTTTGGCTAGGTTTAAGGGGAGTATCCAAGATGCTTGAACTAGATAGGAATAGATTTCAGCACCTTGGAGAGCTCCTTTAAAGCTTGTGTTAAAACCTGGAGTGAATTCACTATTTCACTGATATGGAGACCATTAGCCACTACAACACGGGCCCACCCTCTTAAGCCATGCTCTCACTGCCATGTGACTCTCATGATGTGTCCCAATTGGAAAAATGAGGTTCGAAGGAAACATTTTAGATATGGTCCGTCAGTGTCCTTTAGGCTTTTTGTCATTGTGATTCCTGATGAAAATGCTTCCCGTACATTTCTTGAGGACAGGGGTTCAGGGAAGAGGAAAGGCTTTGGCCAAACCTCAGTGTCAAATACAGCAAGGTCTGTTAGTGAAGCTTTTACATATTTTTTTCTTTAATAATATTTACAGAGGATTATACATACATTCTCAATCCAGAAAGGAATAAAAATGTAGATTAAAATAAAAGAGTCTAACAACCACCGGAAATGTAAAACCCAGAACATCAGCTGAGAGCTTCAAAAATGCAATTCTAGTCAGAAGGATTTAATGAAAATTGCTTTAGGACATTTCATACAGTAGTTGTAATTAAGAATTGTTAACGTTGTTACATATGATGTTTCTGATATTTTTATGTGTTTCTGTTTTGTATCCCTCCACTTTCTTTCTTTTTTCCACTCTATTTTTTTATGCATTGTTCCTCAGTGTATATATTGTATAACAGTGTCCTGGATCTAGCATGGCATTGAGGGCAGCATCAGGATTTTCAGCCCTTCCCCTTCCCTCTGCAGCCCTCACACCTGCCTGAAAGTCAACTGCAGAGATTCCTCCAGAGCAGGGATGTAAATCTTCAAATGTTTTGTCCTCACATTACTATGGTAGGTTTCTTTTTCATGCTGTAGAAGAAAACAAACACTCTGCAGTATTCTCTCCGTTTCTGAACATTACAAACTGTCAGAAGAATTATATTGCACAAAAAAATCTGTAGTTTTTAAATACAATAAATGTTTTCTGCACAGGAAAAAAGGGTTTTTTACAAAGAGAACAGTTCCTATTGTTACCCTGATTTCTGGGGGTCCCATGAGGAACACCTAAGTGCGCTCCAAATTACAAAGTTGGGAATTAGTCAAAAGAGCACAAGCTAGCAATACGAGAGGAAGGGCAACGTAGCGAGATCTTTTACCCAATGTCTACGGGGTCAGGCCGAGTCAAGGAGCAAACAGAAGTAAATAATAATTGTTGTTTTTATTGACTTACAGTCAAACACATGTATGCAAAACACTCACACAGAGATCTATAGAAATAAAGGTTGGAGTTGGATAGAGGGATTTTTAGAGGAGGTTTTGGTATGGGAAATACTACACCTATCCTGAAGCCCGGGTAGTCTGAAGAAGAAGTTCGTGGAAATGGAGTTTCTCAGCACGTGGGGCTGAGGGGAAGGTTCGCCAAATGAAGCGACAGCAAAGAGAGATGGAAGCCAGGAGCGATCCGAGGAAGTGCTCAAAGTCAGTGGTTCTAATGGGGGAAAATGTGGCCGTAGGCTAGTCTGTTATCGGGGATAACAATGAGTTTTGGGCTGGAGACAAAGCCTCCGAAAGGTCAGTAATTTACATGATTGAGTTATGAAAGAGATGTCAATAGCTCAGACAGTATGCAAATGTGGAGTGCTTGACAATTGAATATTTGGCTCGTCAAGCTGCCTGCTCAGGGCAGGGAGTTCTTTGTAAGTAGTGTGCATACATAATGTGGTACTTGCCTTGAGGTCTCCTAAAGCGGCAGTCTGGCTATTTTTGGCCTGCCTGTATTTGTTTGGAATGTTTCAGCTATTAGCGGCCGTGTGTGTGCTTGTCCAGGGGCCTCACAAGCACGTGGAGGAAAAGGGGTAAAGAAGGCCAAATTATTGATATCAAATGATATCTAATATCCCACAAGTCCAGGCTAGAATCTGCAGTAACACTATTTTAAGCAAGAAACCTCTTTTCTTCTTGTTGTTGTTTTGTTTTGTGCATGTGAGTGTATGTGTGCACATGCAAAACAGGTATTTTTCTATGCAGAATAATTCCTCTGTCACAATTTGGGACATTTGAATATGGGGAGAAAACTGTCCAAGATTCTCACTGGTCTATTATTCTTCCCAAATGGATTTCCTGACTGTCAGGAGCCCTATTTTTCAACCTGGGAATGAATAATAAATATTCTTTCCATTTCTACTCCAAAATAGCTTGTTTTGTGCTTGGAAGAACACAGAAGGGTGAGTGAATGTATCCTTCCATTTACTCTAGATTTCATTCTTGCTTGAATGAAAGTTCATCACTAGATCACAGATGCAAACATCTGTATAAAAAGCAAAAGTGAAGAAAAATGATAAGTGTTATTATGTATACAAAATGATATATTTTTTTCCATTATGATTAATATTCTTGAACTTTGAGACCAATTAGACATACAAAGGAAGTAAGTGTATCTTATTTTTCTCCATTCAAATACAGGAACTCCTGGTGTATATGTGAGCTTTCACACACCAGCTGCATGCTGCCCATCATGTTTTTCGTATAACACTCTGTGAAATGAGTTGTTACTATTCAAATTTCACAGGTAGAAACTAAGTCTTAAACATGATTTCAGATGTTATTATCTGGCATGAGTATTCAGGACAAGAACAGAATGCACAAAAATCTCTATATATTTCAATTTGCTACCATATTTGCTTTGTTTGACACCTATCTTGCACCAGGATTATTTATTTATGTATTTATTTATTTATTTCTGTATTTGTTTCATGCCATTCAACCTGCTATGACCCTCTCATTATCTTGCTGAGATCCTATTTTAGCTATATCAACATGCTATTCATCCAGAGGCAAAAGCTACTTTTTTCGCCCTGGCTGTGCAATGGCAACCAATCAGTGGTGTAGTGCACCCCTATGGTCAGTCAGTGGTTGTGTGGGTTGTGTGTGTGTATTGAGCCCCACCTGGGCATGGTGCAGCGTCCACTGCCTAGCTGAAGAAAAAGCAGTGTAGGAGGAGGTATTGGATACCTCCTTGTACATCATCCAAGTATTTATACTGACCTAACTCTCAGCATAATTCATCAAGAAGATTCCAGCCTGTGTATTGGAAAACCCATTTCCAGTATATACTTGACAATATCAGTTAAGGATCCATATGTAAGCTTAGTAGTGAGTTGTTTGCAAATCAAAATGAACTTACATGTTCTGAAAACAACAGAACATACCACACATAGGTAACTGGGTTCTGCCGACACTTAACTCCTTTTCATGACACAAAATATGGTTCCAGGAGTACTAGGAGTATTTGAGCAGGAGAACAGGGACAACCCTTGGTGTGGCCCTACAGAGTAAGAATCCAGGTTGAAATTTAATGGAGACTTACTTTAAAAAAAAAATCCTGCTACTAGTCACTCAACATACTATATGTACTTGTGAGTGCTGGATAAAAATAAAAGTGGCTTCACACACTTCTTCCTACATTTGTCCTTAGAACGCCTTCTTCTACTCCCCCTCATTCCTTCTTTCTATTTCTCATAGTGATCTGGAGAAACAGAAATATTTCATTTTGACACGAAACCATCTAACATGCCAATCAAAAGAAAACAGTCATGAAAGTTTGCCTAGTTCATACATCTTAGATAGCCTGAAAAACAGAATATTTCCACGTACAGAAGGCAATTAAAGATAACAGAACAGATGACTTGCACAAAAAAGCTGTAATTTCTTTATTAAATATTCCCATTTTATTTTCATTTATTTTAGTATATTCGTATTCTACCTTTCTAATCTTTCTAATCTCTCTCTTAAAACCAAAAAGGAAGTAGCCATGCTATCTGAAGGTTTCTGCAAGTTGTAGCTCCAAAAAAACAAAAACAACCCCCCCCCCTTTTCCTAACTGTGAAAATAACACATACTTGACAAATATGAAGAAGAGGGAAATGAGAGACAAAATCAGTTCTGCTTTGGGTCCTGCACCTCCTCGGGACTAAGGCCCTTTCTGCACTTGAGTGTTATAGTGCTCTGATTCCACTCCTATGGAACTCCTCTGGAACTCACTCGGGACTCCTATGGAATCCTGGGATTTGCAGTTTCGCTATAACACTCGAGTGCGGAAAGGGCCTAAGTTAGGCTAGAAGGTTAAGGTTTTTGGTTTAAAATCTATGTCACAGACACCAGCATGGTGTCATGGTTTGAGTGCTGGATACCAGGGTTCAGTTCCCTGCTCAGCCATGGAAACCCACTGGGTGACATTGGGCACTTCACATACTCTCGGCCCAAGAAAACCCTGTGATAGGTTCACTCTAGTGTCATAATAAGTTAAAAATGTCTTGAAGCCATATAACAATAACCAACAGAAAGAGCCTATGGTGGGGCAATGTTTTTAATATTTAAATTATTAACTGTGTTTTCCTATTGTTTAAATATTCTGCTTTTAATTGAGCTCTGATTTAATTCTTTTTAATTTTTTCTGTAAATAATGTTTTAACTTTACCCTTTTTAAATCCAGTAGGTTGCCTTGGATCCTGCCTAGAGAGAAAGGCAAGATATAAATCAAATCAATAAAATCCATTAGGAGGTGCAGAAGAGAGATTGTAGGGAGGGATAGGACTATTCTATCAGTTCAGCTGATGGATCAACATTTTTGGACACTCCTATTCATGAGCAATTTTAACACTCGATGATCATGATTTTTTAAAAATCCTAAAAACTCTACCTTTAAAACTGCATTAAATTTGTTATTTTTGTTGTTGTCACATACCTTTGTCAAATCAGACTCACAACCATTTCTGCACTATGCTGTTATAGTGGTATTATTCCACTTTCAACATCCTGTGGAATGCTGGGATTTGCAGTATAGGGAAGGGCATTTAGAATTCTCAGCCAGAGAGCTCTTGGGTCTCAGTGATCTACAAACCCCAGAATTCCACAGGATGTTAAAAGTAGAATAATAGAACTATAACAATGTAGAGCAGAAATAGCCTCAAGTCAAATGGTATTCTTGGGAAGATTTATTCAGAGGAGTTTTACCACCACTTTTCTCTTAAAGTCAGAGGGTGAGACTTGCTCAGGGTCACCCAATAGGTTTCCATGGCTGAGTGGGGATTCAGACCCAGGTTCCCTGGAGTCCTAATCCAACACTCAGATCTCTACTCCATGCTGAGTCATTCTGTGAACTTCTATATATTAATGACTTGCAAAAGAAAAACTTACATGCAGTCTTCTGTTAGTAGGTCTTTGTTATGGTTTCACTGGCAAAATATATTAATTGGCATAAATGTAAAATATACCCTGATATAGCTGCATGGTCATGCTGATCCAGAGGAAAAAGCTGGCCACACATGTGCATTGCAAAATAAGATCAGGAAAGACCTCTAGGTGTAGCCAGGTCATAGTAGGAAATCACCAGGAAACTCCAGCAATAATGGACTTACATTTAGCTTCCAATGACTCAACCTTTAAGAGACAATAGCATCCAGGATGTTCCCACAAGATTGTTGATTGTTTTAACTCTGCTCCCTCAGACCAAACAAACTTCTCTTTTGTCCTCAGACCTGTCTGACAATTACAGAGCTATCAAGGCTACCATCAGCCCTTTGTCAAGTAATGCTAAGGCCATTAGCTCAATCTGGACTCCATTGTCTATTCTTTGTATTCCACTGTTTACTCTGCCAGATAGCCATTGCCACCTTAACCCTCAAGGCAGAAAAAGACTATTTTTGGGGCCAGTCAACTCTAAGTATACCAATTGCTGGCCACCACTCTGCCACTCTGATTCCCGTTTGTGTACTGTAATTATACTTCGCATCTAAGCCACATCATTTCTTTGCTGCTCTCTTGATTGATAAATATCATCCACTTCACCCTGAAAATCTCACAATCCAAAATTTTCCTCCCTTTTCCTGCAGCTAGCCTTGTATGATTGTGTGACTGCTTGGATCTTGTGTATGTGATTGAAATTTCCCCCCCAATAAAACAAATAAGCTTACTTTTGGATTTCCAATTGGGTCTTCTCTGCACTAGTACCGGTAGACATAGGTGTAAAATATCTTGTAAGGTTACCCTCCCTCTCACAGGACTCCTCTTTGAGCTAATATTCCACACCTTCTCGTGGAGGCACTGGCATTGTGGGTGGACCCCTGAGTCTCCCACGTATTACCCCCAAAAATGGGAGAGACACAGGATCTCAAATCTGTATATTTCAACTGTATCTAATTTCTAAGGTAAGGTAAGGTAATTCCTAAGGTATTTCTAACAAGTATTACCTAGGAGAAAATAAAATCTCAGGCAACACATTGCAGAATATGGGTAGAAGTTGAAGGTACTGGTCAAGACAGTTTGGTGGGTTCTTAAGAGGAAAATAAAATCCCAGGCAACAGGATCTCAAATCTTTCTAACAAGTATTAGCTATGAGAAAATAAAATCCTGGGCAACGCTGGGCACTTACACTAGTTTATACTAAAAATGAAACCTGTATTCCAACCACATTGAACTCTAATGCAGGAATTCTGTTGCAGGAAGATCAACAAACGGGAAACAACATGAATACATGCCATGATTAGGAGAATAGTTTCTAGTTCAAGGGAAGGTATAAAGCAACACTATTCTGCTTTGATCAGACTTCACTTGGAATACTGTGTCAAGTTCTCGGCACCACAATTGAAGAAAGATATTGACAAGGTTGAACTTGTTCAGCGTTGGGTGACCGCAATGCAAAAAGGCTTGTAATTCATGTCTTATGAGGAGCAGCTTAGGGAGCTGGGTAAGTTTAGATCAGAAAAGAAAAGGTTAAGAGGTAATATGATAGCCATGTGTAAATGTCTGAAAAGATGTTGTATGGAAGATAGAGTAAGCTTGTTTTCTGCTGTTCCAGAGACTACGACATGGAGCAATGGCTTCAAACTTCAGGAAAAAAAGAACTCACATAAACTTTAGGGAAAACTTCCTGATGGTAAGAGCTGTTCAAAAGTAGAATATTCTGTCTCAGAGTGTGGTGGAATCTCTTTCTTTGGAAGGCTGGATGGCTATCAGTTGGAAATGTTTTGATCATGTTCCTGCATGGCAGGGGATTGGACTGGATTGCTTTTGTGGTCTCTTCCAGTTCTATGATTCTATGATTACAATTTTAGACATGCAAACTAGCACCTCCTAAACATATTGTTTGCAAAGATTACTACATCTAACAGGGAGAGGGCCACATGACCCACAAACATGCTGTAATATCAATCCGAACAACAGCGTGCTTACTGTTTGGGCACTCATTGCTAGTTGTCCACATAACTTTCCAGATTCTTATTGCATATTTAGTATTCAGACAGAAAGGAAATGAATCAGCCACGAGCATGTCTTATCATCACAAATATTGTGATGGGGAACCATGGACCTGATAAAGCCATTTGGACTGACAAATAAAACAAGCTATGCATGCTTGAGAATGTTTAATTTTAACTTTAAGTTTCATTTTACCAGTAGATTTGGCAGCCCCAAACCTGTTTATTCCAGACAAGAAACACTGCAGACTTCATCAATGTTTTCTTACAACCACACATATCTGAACCCCTATGTCTGAATACCGTGTTCAGTTCTGGGCACCTCATTTCAAGAAGGATATTGACAAGCTGGAACGAGTCCAGAGGAGGGTGACCAAAATGGTGAAGGGTCTGGAAGCCATGGCCTATGAGAAACGTCTCAGGTTGCTAGATATGTTTAGTCTGCAGAGGAGAAAGTTAAGAGGGGACATGATAGCCATGTTTAAATATTTGAAAGGATGTCATATCAAAAAGGGAATGGGCTTGTTTTCTACAGCTCCAGGAACTAGAAGAACGAGCAATGGATTCAAACTGCAGTTACTTCACTGGAAAACCCTATCCTGGGGTCTACAATTTTAATATTAAAATATGATTTCATGAGCCTGAGAGGTCGCCTGGATGAGCATGTAGGCAGCAACGGCCGCACTACTGAAACCAGGTCAGGCCATTAAAATCCCCAGCCACATAGCCCCAGGAGACCCCAAGTTGTGCAAACCCACAGTAAGCAAAGGGTCCTCAGCCCCTGAGAAGCCAACTTTAGGGGATTAGCACATTTGCCCCAAGTTGAGCAAAATACTATCAGGCAAGGTCCATTTACATGAAGTCACACCACAACCCAATGCAGCCAAAGATCCTGAGACTTTGGCAACACCTTGTAATCTCATCATGCAAAGGAAGTTACCATTGTGAAGCTTCTTTCTCATTGCAACACCATTGTTCTCGCCGGGAAAGGATTAGCCCTCCGGGTACTTTTTCCCCTACAGATAGTCCCAGTTTTTGAGCGGTTCCTCAGATCACTCCCAGTCATCCCAGCTGATCATTTCTTTGTCTGTTGAGTAATCCCCTGAACCCTCTCCATGCTGAGCTCCACTTCTCCGGTGTTTTCCCTGGACCAAGGACTTCAGGAAAAGGTGTAGTATTATTTTATTTTATTTTATTATTTATTTGTATCCCGCCTCTCCATATGGATCGAGGCGGCAAACAACTTACAAATAGGATGCATTTCAAAACATTTCTATACATGCCCCCAACAAGCTGGGTACTCATTTTACCGACCTGCGAAAGGATAGAAGGCTGAGTCAACCTTGGAGCCGGGCAGGATCGAACTCACAACCTTGTGGCTTGCAGTACTCGCATTTAAACATTGTGCCACCAAGGCTCCTGTTATCCCAGTTACAACCCCTTCAATATTCACCTATCCAGTTTCCTCTCTTTTGCTTCTTAATAGGTCTTGAGTGAGTGTGTGAGTGATTACTTTGATGCGTGAGACTTTCATTCAATAAAATCATTTATTGGACATTTTCATTTGGTTTTTGGCTTGGCCTGATCCTGTAAAAACTGGGTAAAAAGGCCCCACTAGGTTACTCTGCCTCTCGCATTGCTATTGCTCATGTTCTGGCTAGTTTCCATTCCCCATCACATGGAGCACAGTGAGGTGTCCCCCAAGGGACCCCAGAAATCAGGGTAAGAACAGGAAAAAAGATTCCACCTGAACCTCAGGAAGAACTTCCTGATGGTCAGAGCTGTCCAGCAGTGGAATTGTTACCCTGTAAGCTGGGGTCCCAGGAGGGGTGCCCAAATTACCAAATAAAAACACAAGATGGGAGAAATTAGACACGAGCACTCTCTTAAGCTAATGAAAGGCAGGGTTCAGCTAGGATCTTTTACCCTATGTCTACAGCGTCAGGTCAGAAGAGCAGTCAGACAGTTTTTAAAGCAACAAATAATATTTTTATTATGGACAAACAACATGAAAGACACGACATACACTAACTAACTGAGAAATAGAAATGATGAGTTTAGGGGGAATCGGTAATACGACACCTGGTCTCGTAGTCCTGGAGAGAAGAGGAGGTTGAGGGGAGGAAAACTCAGCGCAGTTCGCTGAGGGGGCGACTCGCTGGACAAACTGACAGCAAGGCAGGATAGCAGTCTGGAGTGTTCCGAGGAAGGTTCGGATTTGGGGACCTTTTATAGGGTGGATTTTACCTACAGGCCATGCCATGCTCGGTGAGAACAAAGGAAATTTGGAGCTGGACAAAGGCATTGGAAAACATCAGGTTTTACATGATGGGCTTAGCACTTGATGACAATAGTACGGGCGTCTTTGTAAAGTCGCACTGAGCAAGGCCGGTTTGCAAGAAGGTGTTCCCTGAAGCATCGGAGAGGCTTAAGTTGCCTGCCTGAATGAGGTTTGGAATTTACAACCATTAACGACTGCGCCTAATACGTGGCTTGTCCGGTGGACCTCTGCAAACACGTGGAGTAGGGTGGCAGAGAAAGGTCAAGTAAAGGCCAAATTATTTGATATCAAGAGATATCTAGTGCTCTCAACAGACATATCATAACCGTGGTAACAGAATATGCTGCCTTGGAGTGTGGTAGAGTCGCCTTCTTTGGAGGTTTTTAAACAGAGGCTGCATGGCCATCTGTTTGGAGTGCTTTGATGTGTTTTCCTGCATAGCAGGGGTTTAGACTGGATGAACCCTATGGTCTTCTCCAACTCTATAATTCTATGATTCTATATCATAAAGAAACACAATTATTCTTGGTTTCATATTGTAGCCCAGAAGTGACCTGAATAGGAGACTGACTCAGGGCTGGCAGTGCCAGGAAAGCCAGTTACAATAACAGTGAAACAGTAGTGTAACCAGTGAAAAGGGTTTATATGGACAAAAAAATCAATCAGCTTTCATATATTATCAGGCTTTGGACTTTCAATAAATTTCATCTCAGACACTGCTCAAGTTAGGGAAAAGATTGTGAAGACTTTGTGGATAGGAACATTATTCAGCTAACATTAACACCTAAAAACTAGTGTGTCTATGTAATCAAGGAATAACAACTATTTTTCTATTTAAAACCTTCTCTGTGTACCAGAGACACATGTTTACAGAGATAGCAGCCATGTTTGTCAATGACAAGCAGGGCCTACTCACTTAGGAAATGACTAGGCTTCCCAGCCTTCTACATCAACAGTATATGAAGAAGAATCAGATCCACAATATTTTGCCTGTTTATTGGGGTGTCTTTGGCCATTTCCACACAACACTATTAAAATGCTATTATTTCACTTTCAAGTCCTGTGGCATTATGGGGTTTGTAGTTTAATGAGGTCAAAGAACTCTCTGGCTGAGAATTCTAAATGCCCCTCCCTAAAATGCAAACCTGGTATTTCATAGAATATTGAAAGTGCAATAATAGCACTATAACAGTGTAGTGCAGAAATGGCCTTACATTTTATATTTGAGGGTCATACTGAAAGAAATTCCTGTTGAATCATAACTCCTTTATGAACAACATGAGACATATGCAGCTACATAAATGTGCAAACTATTTGTCTGCAACATTGTACTATTAAAAATAGCTTCCTCAAGTCCATTATGTAGCTGCATCTTCTTTAATTTTTTTTCACCCATCTTCGTACATTACTGTCATCAAATGTCATCTCTCCATACACATTTCTGAGCCTTCTGTGGATGTTGGCAGCAATGCATCCTTCTTTGGACAAGAACTCAATGACCGCTTTTTTATTTCTACTTCATATCCATGATTATGCAAGACCTAGACATGCAGAAATCATGTCAGTCATTCAGTAAGAATTACTCTGTCTGGTGGTGTAATAGCATCACATTTGGATTAACAGTTTCAGAGAAAATGGCACACAGGCACTACTTTCATTATGACCCTCATATTTCCTTTTCTTGTTATGTCTTTTTGTTCAGTGAGGTTTTTTTTTTCCTCACTGAGTGAGGCAAACTGATTTTATAACTTTAAAATTATCTGCATACCAAAGACAAAATAATGCCAGTCAAGTTGCAATCAAATTAGATCATACAAGTTAATTAAGTTTTATCAGTGCCCCTCTCTTTCCAAAACGGTTTAAGAAAATAATATCTTTCCAAATGTGGGTTAATTGACTTGACAGTTTGCTTCCATGTATGAGGACTCACTTTGACAGACCTGCCCCATGCTTCACATTTGAAGCAACCTATTTTATAGGTTGCAAGGATTATACTGAAATAATTTGTCAATGTAAAGCAGCCAATAAATCTTTTCAAATGAGGTTTAGAACAATTGAGATTTGATCCTTTTCCCCCAATATCAGGCCTATGTTCAGGTGAATTATCCTGACAAGTGTCCCCCCCCTGCCATATTTTGTAGTATTATCGTCACTTGCATTCTTTTTCAGTTATCTCTCTTTTTCCCTATAGCATTGTTGTCCCTGGGAATGCATTTGCAGGATATTTGATCAATTTTGTACTACTCTCCAAATGAACATTCACTATATATGACAACAATCATCATCATCATCATCATCATCATCATCTTTATTTCTGTCATCTGTCTCATATTTCACTGAGTTCTGTTGTGCCGCTTCTAACCTCAGCTGACTTAAAGTCAAAATTAGACATTTTGCTCAAAGGCATGTGTGTGTGTGTAGCATGTGCCAAACTCTTAAGAGTGTTAGGTGTTACAAGTATGGTGGGTAATCCATTAACCTTTTACATGGTTAGTAACCATTTCTAAGAAACTTGGTCTGAAGGATTTTGCTTGTAAGGTTAGGATGACCATTTAAAGTCTGTAGATACAAATTAACTAAATACAGTAGCTACTTATGTGTACACATCCCTTTTGTAATTTTAGTCAGAGTATTTAAGTCATTCAATTCAATAATGAAGTCTTGAATTTTCAGTTCACAGGAGGACACAGTAGTTTCCCTGGCCACTTGGCTTACATTAAGATAACCTTTAATTTCATTATGCATTTGAGATACAAAGGATGATTCAAATGATACAGATTGTATAAGCTAGAAAGGCAGTTCAGGTTCCATAGATCCTTGTGTGGATTTTGGGCTTATTTTGTCTGCTTATCTTCACTTCTGTTATGCAAAAAACTGAGAAAACTCTGCACAGAATATTCAAAATGGCAGGAAAAAATGTTACTCATGAAAGGGACATAGCAGATTGAATTATTATTCCTGAGAACATAGTTATTTCAGAGCTTCATTTTCAAAAGCAATTCTGATAAATAAAGTACTGAAAATACAAACTTATCTGAGAAAGCTCCAATATGCCAAAACAAGTTTCCCACATTTATGAAAATTTGAAAGCCATGGTGAAAATGTAAAAGGATGCATTGGATAGGGTACTATGTGATAAAAATTCTCCAGTCACATTTTGCATATAAAACAATGCCTTGAACCTTCAGGCTCAGGGATTAGACAATGGATGCAAGTTTACAAACTAGAAATATTGCATGGGGCTCCATGAATGGATAGATGGATGAGTTGCCACTTATGCTCACATCTTCAATTTGAGTCCCTGGATTTATGCCAGAATACATCATGTTTTAAGGGTGCCAGGTCAGGACTATCTGAGGCACTAGGACTTTGAGGCTTAAACCTTATGCTCTTGTAGTGTTAAAGTAGTCTATGGTGATGTTACAAGTGATAGCCTCTGGTGGTATTATTAAGCATGATGTTAAGCATCATCAAGAGCTGCACAAAGTATGCTATTCAAACAGAAACTGTTAAGTCTGATAAATGAGAAACACACACTCACACACACACTTACTTTCAAGGCAGTGCTCTCATCATGAAATTCATCCCACCGTCCCTGAGGAGCAGAGAAAATGGTCCAGGACCTGAAATATGGGCATCTGTTGGTTATTCCATAAGATCCCACTCTAAAGAAAGACTGGGCTAGGTCAGCACAAAGTGGAAGAGAAAGGGAGTAGGAAACATTAAAGGCTCATGTGAGCATTCAGAAATTCAGTTGTTGTGAATCTCATAATGTAATGCAGAATATGGCAGGGTTGCCAAGTTAAATTTGGCTGATAGCTTGTTTTCTCATCTTGTGGAAAAATGCATTGCTGTTATTTGGCATTGGTGTTATCATGCCCTCCAAAATTTTAAAGAAAAAAACCAGGACACATATGGTCAAGCAAAATTAATGTGTGGTCAGGGTGGGAAAATTATTAATGAGGAAGAACACAGAAACTGGGAGAGGCTACCAGGATTTGTTTTTGCCTCAGTCTACTGGAAATGGCAGGATTAAACTCTCTCCTCTCCTCCTTGCTGAGTTGAGTGCAAACTACTTTTGCACTTGGAACTCTGTTTTCAGCATTTTCAGCAACTGAAGTAAGCTGAGAACAAAGCGGTGAAATGGAAGGAGGAGACAGAAACTACATCATTTTAAAAGCAACTGAAAAACTGGGATGCCATAGGATTAATTGGTACTGTCCTTAACAATTCAAAATGATTGGCTGTTATATGTTATTTGGTGTTATTCATATTTTGGCTCAAGCAGTTATTTTCTCGTCTTTTGGGGAAACAGTAAAATTTATTTAATCCTGGGATAAATAATGTGCATGACCTGTTAATATTTAAACATAAACCATTGTTACCCTGATTTCTGGGGGTCCCGGGAGGGACACCTAAGTGCACTCCAAATATTACTAAGTTGGGGGGAATTAGCAAGGAGCACAAGCTAGCAATAGGAGAGGTAGGATAATGTAGCGAGATCTTTAACCCTATGTTTACAGAGTTGGGCTGCGACAAAAACTAGGAAAGTTGTTCAATTAAAAGATTTTTTATTAAACTTTCCTTAATTAAGCAAACAACGACACACGCACTCACACACTCATTCAAGAACTATAGAAGCAGAAAGTGAGGAAAAATTGATGGGGTTTTCCGAGGATTTCTGGGGTGATACTCCACCTGATCCTGCAGTCTGGTAAAAGAGAAGATAGAGATCAAGGCTTGAGTTCGTGGTTTCCCAGCACGTGGAGGCTGAGGGGAGGCTCGCTAAACAGAGTGGCAGTACTTTGGGATGCAAGGCATGAGCGTTCTGACAAGGAGCTCAAACTTGGGGTTTTTATAGGGAAGATTGTACCTGGAGGCCAGCCCTCTCCCGAGGAGAACAATAGGGATTTTAGTGGAGACAAAGCCTCCAAAAAGTCAAAATCAGAATTGATGAGATTTGGCCAGCATTGTCAATTGTTAGACCAGTATGCAGATAAGGAGCACTTAGCGTTTGTACAGAGCAAGCAGTTCGGGGCTGAGAGCCCTTGCATTAGCTTAATGGTTGGCTGTATCTTGAGGGCACTACCAGCTGTGTGACAGATAGTTGTTTACTGGCCTAGACCTAGAGTGCATAATTAAGGCCATGTGGCCATGCCTGCCTACACTGGCTTTTCATGACCCTTTCAGACATGTGGAGTTCATCTTATGGAGTACCACGTGGAAATATTAACCATAAACAACATGAAATTGTAGACCTCGGGCTTGGGCCAGATAACCGCAGTAACACCATGCACTCCCATTTTGGCATAAATTCACTTTTACACTGTCCCATTGTTATTTCTGAATAAACATATTTAGAATAACACTATATGTCTGAGTAAAAACACAAAATAAGAAATCTAATCTAAAACTTGTTTGCCACAAGCACATGATCCTATTTAGTCATACAGGTGGATATGTGGATATGTGTAGAAAGAAAGCAGACTGAGGCCATTTGCGCACTAGCCTGTTATAGTGCTATTATTCCACTTTCAACATCCTATGGAATCCTGGGGTTTGCAGTTTAGGGAGGGGCCTCAAAGGCCCCTCCCTAAACTTCAAACCCCAGAATTCTATAGGATGTTGAGAGTGGAATAATAGCACTATAACAGGCTAGCGTGGAAATGGCCTAATTCTACACCCTCCAGTGTTGCATTCTTCACAAAGAGAGTGATATTTTGAAAAAGGAAGTCTCTGCTATATATACAACTTCCCCATGTGCTAAAGAATGCTGCAACATCTGGCTTCTGATTGTGCAGAGACACTTCAGTTGTTGAGGATGTGCTCATTTTTAGGTTTCCTTTCTTCACATGAATCTACTATTTTGTTTAACCTGATCCCACTTTCTTCCTGGGACTTAAGGCAGTTGACAAATGTGACAGGCCCTTACTTCTCCCGGACTGATGTGGCAGTTCCAAATCTGATAAGACACATTGTCTTTACCATGCAGCTCTGCCTCCCCCCAACTTATGACACCACCTTTGTGTAAAAAGGGTGAGGGTTTTTTTTTTTTAATTTATTTTATTTTCCAAACATTAAAATACATTGAACTCAAACATAACAAAAAAAAAAGAAAAGAAAATTCACATTACAAAATATATAACTTAAAATACCACAGTACAACATAAAACAACCACCCACAAAATATCCACTTGATTGGTCTTGTTTATATATTATCTAATTTTATACAGGATCCAGATTATACTCCATTTGATGTGCCAATATGTATCCTCTTAATTCTTTGAAATTCATAAGATACAAATCTTATTCTTGGGAATAGTCTAAGTTTTTCTATATATACACATATACATATTCAGAATACTGTTCTTTTTCATTCTAAACTCCTACTGCAAATATTTTATCTTTCCACTTTTCTTTAAAGAAAGATATAAGCGGCTCCCAAGTTTTCTCAAATTCCCCTATATTTTTATTACTAAGAAGAAGGGTTAATTTATCCATAACCATCATATCCCACAACGCTTTTTCCCATTCATCTTCCGTGGGAATTTCCAGGGATTTCCAATATTTTGCAAAAGTTATTCTGGCACAGACTATCATATAGAAAAGAATCTTTCCATATTTTTTCTCCATTTCGTCACTCACAATATTCAGTAGATACATTTCTGGGAGCATTAGATATTTAATCCCCAAAATTTTCTCCATAGTCCCATGAATATGTTTCCAATATCTTTGCGTATGGCTGCATGTCCACCACTGGTGATAAAAAGTGCCCTTCTCTGTTCGGCATTTCCAGCATCGATCATTGCATTTATATATCTTAGCCAATATTTCGGGTGGGAGATACCATCTTAAATGCATTTTGTGAACATTCTCATGCAAATTTTGGCAAACAGTATATTTCAATCTTTTTTGCCAAGTTTTCTGCCACTGCTCCAAACTTATCTCCCTTCCCACATTCTGGGCCCACTGTATCATCGGTTCCTTCATGACTTTTTCTTCTGTAAACCACTCCAATAGATGCTGGTATATTATAGAAATTGATCCTTTAGTCTTCTTGAACATCACCAGATCGAACCAGTTCTTTTCTATTTGAAATCCATTTAATTTCTTTTCTATCTTAAATTTCTCATATATCTGTCAGTATAGCAGCCAGTGACAATTCAAACTTCCTTTCTGCAATTCCTCAATTGTTTTCATTTTTATATCTACGCCTTTTACTATTGATATATCCCCATATGTCAACCATTTTCCATAAAATATATTTTCTCGCTTATAAAAAGCTTCGTGGGGGATATCCAAAGCGGTGTTCTTGGATATAGTCTAGATTTATATTTATTCCATGTTTTAAGTATAGGTCTTCTTACAAAGTGATTATTGAAATCTTGTAGTGCCATATCTTTGAGGAACCCCAAGTATGCATGCCAACCAAAAGCCAATTGCGTCCCCTCAAGTGTCAAAAGTCTATGATCATCTAGTTTCATCCATTCCCGAAGCCAATCTAAACAGCAAACCTGAAAATATAGATTCAGTTTAGGAACAGCTAGTCCTCCCCGTTTCTTTTCATCACAAAGTATTTTAAATGTAAGACGAGGTTTCTTCCCTTTCCAAATAAACTTTGTGAGATCTTTTTGCCACTCTTTAAATATCGATTCGTTATTTATAATCGGTATATTCTGAAACAGGAAAAGCATTTTTGATAACGCCATCATCTTGAACACCGATATTCTGCCTAACAGAGAGAGATTTTTATTCTCCCAACTCCTAAAATCCTCCTTTATTTTATTCCAGGTTTTCTCATAGTTATTCTTGAATAAGTTCGACTTTTTATTCGTCAAATATATTCCTAAATATTTCACCTTCTGTTTTATTGTAAAACCTGTCCTTTCTTTTAGTTGTTTTCCCTCTTTTTTTGGTATGTTTTTAACCAAGAAGTATGTTTTTCCTTCATTAATTTTCAAACTGGAGACAATTGAGAATGTATCCAACGTAGTTTTAAATCTATCAATATTTTCCAAGGGACCCTCGATGGTCAGGACCACATCGTCCGCAAAGGCTCTTATCTTACAATCCATATCCTGAATCCGCACTCCTTTCACCTCCTTATCTTCATTAAGCTTCACTATCAAGGTTTCCATGCATACAAGGAACAGTAAGGGAGATAACGGACAGCCTTGTCTAGTGCCTCTTTCAATTTTAAATATTTCCAACTGCTCTCCATTTATCAAAATACGTGCATTCTGATTCTTATATATCGTTTGAATAGCCGTTGTAAAGTTTTCCCCCATTTTCAGCTTAGTTATCATCTTAAACATATATTGCCAATTTACACTATTAAAGGCTTTTTCTATATCCAGGAATAACATAGCCAACTTTCTACTTGGTTGTTTGTCGAAAACTTCAATTATATCCAATATGAATCTCATATTATGTTTTATTTGTCTATTAGGCAAGAACCAAAAGGGGTGAGGGTTTTCAATGTTTGTTAGTAATTTTATGGTAGCAAGTTTTCTGTGTTACTTTATATACTGTATGCAACTCAAGCCAAGACAGTGTTTACAAAGATGAACTGTAATATTTATTAATATAACAATAAGAATAAAGTAGTGCATTAGAGTTCATATGCAGGTCAGGATTGATACATTTCCTCAGTGCACTTTTTAGACAATATGACAAGTAACTCTTTGCTCAGAAAAAGTTTAATTACATCTTTAGACTTTCCTAAAAGGTACAATTATCATGGAACAGGCCATTTGGCTAAACTCCCACTAAAAGATTAACCTTCAGTCCAGGTGACACTCTCTGACCAGATCCTACTAGGGTTCAATTACTCTTCTGCCCCTCACTAGGCTTCTACTGAGAACTAAGTCTCCCAAAACAGACTCAATTTCTGACTAGCTAAAGGATTCTACTCTTTAACTTCTTGCTAGGCTCTTGCTAAAGGAATCAAAATACCCACAGGTACTTGGCTTTACATAACTTTTTTCTCTTAGCCACAAGCTCCTCTTACACACTACTGGTCTGGGTTTCTCTCTTGCGGTGCTATTCTGGTTGTCTAGCAACCTGCTTCAAGGCTGCCTTGGCACTTCAGATAGCCACGCTCCCAGACCTCCATCACAAGGCAAAAAGAAATACAAGTTTTAAAAAAGTAGCTAAATACTTTTAAAAAAGCATGATTAAAACAGTATTAAGCTATCTATGGAATTAAAACTTTTTAAAACATACCTCGAAAAGCAAAAGATAGACACACAGAGAGTAATACAAGAAAAGTACATTTCCAGCAAACAATCAGCTCACAAAAGCCAGTGAGAAGAAGAGCTTTAACTTGCTGATAAAAATACAGCAAATAGAGAGCCAATCTGGTCTCCTTAAGTCTCTAAAACTTTGGAACATCCATGGAGAAGTTCTTTTTTAAACATGCCTAGAAGACAGAGACAGCAGCTACAGCAAAGGTAGGGCAAACACTGTCTCTTTCCTCATGTGTTCATTCCTGAACACCTTATTATCTATTTCAATTAATAATGTAAATGTGCTGCAGCTGACAATTCCAAATCTGTTCTGTCTAGCCATCTTTGGATGGTTTGTTACTAATCTATGTTTGTATGGTAATTCTAGGGGCCGTGAATATCCAATTTTATAGGCAATTTGAATAATTGATTCAAGTTATGCCACAGTCAGCTTTGGATTGATCCAGACCCAACTTGATTTGGGCTCCAAAACTGGATTGTAAATTGGGAATTCACTTCTATTGAGAAACTTAAATGGCTATAAACTGTTTGCCTCTTCACACATCTTGGAAGCATAGTCAACCCTCAAGAGGGGACTGACCTTGTAAAATTGCAGGCAGGTAGTTTCAGGAGTCTTTTTTTTTTCAGTTTACCAAAAAAACAATGCTACACTGTTATACTGCTATTATTCCACTTTCAACATCCTATGGAATCCTGGGGTTTGCAGTTTAGGGAGGAGCATTTAGAATTCTTAACCAGAGAGCCCTTTGGCTTCAGTAAAGCACGAACCCCAGAATTCACAGGATGCTGAAGATGGAATAATAGCATTATAACAGTGTAATGCGGAAATGGCCTCTGCCTGTGTATCTTTCTTCATGAATGCCTTAATTCAAGATAATGACTAAATTTCTGTTTGAGTATGAACAGAAATAAGACTTCTGCAGGAATTAAGAATGCAGAAGGATTGTAACTAGGAATGTTTGGCTAAGCCCCCCACCCTCCCTCAAAAGGATCCATGCAGTAGTAATGTGGAATGTTGAAGGAAATGATCTTTTGAAAATAGCTCCTACCTCACAAAAACACAATCAACTCACGCCCTAAATCGCAGTCTCATCCACTCAAAAACAGGTGGTGATTTGACCAAAATATGAAAATATGCTTAAGCCTAAGAACAGAAGAATGAGAAAAAATAAATTTTCCTATCTCACAAATGC
Source organism: Ctenosaura bakeri (assembly GCA_948474755.1). Taxonomy (NCBI): domain Eukaryota; kingdom Metazoa; phylum Chordata; class Lepidosauria; order Squamata; family Iguanidae; genus Ctenosaura; species Ctenosaura bakeri. The sequence goes on along the minus strand of CAOLHI010001864.1, from coordinate 149,671 downwards.
ATGTCTACACATGCAGCTCCAAAAGAATTAAATTGAATTTAAGCCTAAGGACACTGAGAGAAAAACTTTTCCTAAGCTATCTTTCACAGGCACACATACTGAAGCAGCTTCAGAACACAGGCACACACAAAGAGAGAGAGAGAAAGAGGCGGAGGAGGGAGACTGAGTATTCAAGACTTCCTCAACTGGAGCAAACTCTAAGCTAATTAATTGGGGGAAAGAAGGAGGAAAGGGAAATAATTATAGTGACATCACACACAAGCCCTCCTTGCAAACTTTGTGATTGGAAGAGCCATAAAATACCATTGATTAGAGCAATAGTTGTTGTCCACCAACTCTACTCTAACCTTTTCCCCATCAAACAACAAGCATCCTGGATTAAAGGGGGGGGGTAGGGAATGCTGTTGCCCAGGTTTTTTCTCCAAACTGAAATGTCTACTATTATAGTAGTGTAGACATTTGGGGCATTGCTTGCAAAGAAAATTTTCCTTGCCACCGCCATGAAATTGTTCCTTACGTCCCCAAATTTCTAGAACTTCCAAAATTTCTAGAAGTTCCAAAATTTCTAGAACTTAAAACTTCAGTTGGGCACCAGAAATAAAGTTTAGGCAACCAAAGAAAGGAGGTAGGCAAAGTTATCAAGGGAATGTGAACACAGAAAATACAACAATGCTAGCGCGAGAGGTTTCACCCTCTGCAATGCTGCTGGTAGTGTCTCCCACATCAGACAGGCTTTTGCTGAGAAACCAGACTAAGAACCTTTCTGCACCTTACCTACATCCTATTATATCAGCTGGCCTCTTCCACACTGCAATGAGGAAGGAAGCACTGTGATAGCGCTTATGTCCTTCCCAAACAGACCCAACTGATGGGATCACTGCATGAAAGGGGCCTATTACCAGATTTTTTTCTGGTAATAGTATAAAATGCTGGGGAGGCAACAGGAGTGGGACCACAATGACATCATGCGATAGCACGCGTTGTGGACCATCTTCAATGTGTCCCCATGCTGGAATGGGGCAAAAATGTGGAAACAGCCTAAATGTGCCAAACAGTAATGGAGAATGACAATTTCAAAGAGACACAACCAATGACACTTCAGCTAACTCATGTTACTACTTTGCAGAAGGAGTCACTGGTAAACCACTTCTGAATATCTTTTACCATGAAAACCTGATGATGAGATATTCCAGAAATCTGAGAGCTGAAATATTTTTTGGGGAACAGGACAGGAGAGTTCTTACCAGGGTGGGCAATATCTTCCTCTTCCCCTGGAAAGCCACCCTTGCATCATTCCTCAGTTATCCAGAAAGTTCAAGAGAATTTTGGTGTAGTACAACCTCCTCTGGACCCCATTTGGCCAGGACCCATACTAAGCTGGTTCCATTCCTGGACTGGAGGAAATCAGACCAAAAGTGGGTTTTGGCCCAAAGATGGGGTTTTTGCAAAATCTTCCAAATCTACTTATTTTTCTGCTGCAGCCTTTTCCACCATGCAGCCTTCCAGATATTTTGGATAACAACTCCCATAGCCATCAGCCAGCATAACTAAATGGTCAACGGTGGCTATGGATGATGGGAGTTACAGCCAAACACATCTCAAGGATGGCAGATTGGACTATGCTGCTCCACTGAATATAACCAGTAGAAAAATATGAAAAGGAAGGAAATCAAGAGAGACAGAGACAGAGAGACAGAGAGAGAGAGAGTGAGAGAGAAAGGTATCTGTTGTAAAACATTTGAATCCATTTAAAATGTATACTCCTCCACATCCAAGGAGGTGGGAAGCAAAAATATTATTTAGAAAAAAATATACAATAAAATCATTTTTCAATGGACTAGGGACAGACTACTGCATTAAATGAGCATTTAAATGCTTTTTTAGGAGAAAAAAGAGGTTTTCCTCCCACACGCTCATCTCAGAGAAGACAATATTCTAAGGAAATAGTCTTCTTTAGAAACCTGCTCTGTAGTGTTACCTCTTAAATGGGATATCAATTAGAATACAAAAGGAAAAGGCACTCAATCAGCTCTTTTGTGTTATCCTGTAATTAGCATGCATTCTCAAAAAATAATATATATGGAACAAACAACCACCTTAATGAAGCGGACTAGTATGTTTTGGTCATGAAAGTGAAATACTCACCTTACCACTGATGACACATACTGCTTAGAAGAGGACAGAACATGACTATCCATCTGAAATCTCTTTATAGTAGTGAAGCTCCTGAAGGTTCAAAATCAGTCAAGACTGTTCACAGATTAAGTTCTTTATTTTTACCCAACCCAATAGGGATGTATGTAACAATTCATTTTTATGAAAGAAAGCAAAAGGAAAGAAGGAAACCCATCTATGAGAAGCATGGGAGTTCTTTCCAGATCTGGTGGGCCTGATTGTGGCTATCAGCAACCTTGCAGCCAGTTCATGCAAAGATATCCTTGTGCAGGTATCTCCTGAATGGAGTGGTCATCTCTCATGTTGATGCATGGAATGGAGTACCCAACCACATAGACTTCTCTCATTCAAAGTGAAGAACGCTATAGTGTTCCAGAGTTCCTCAGAATGTAGGAGATGTAGCTCAAAAATCCAGACAAATGTTCCAAAATATTCAATTTTAGAGATGCTCAGAAAGGAGAAAATGTGACTTTAAAATATAACTTGGTATTCTGATACGTCCGTCTTTATTATACTACCTGGGAGTCTATCTGATATAAATCTAAGACTCTAGGTTCTGAATAGGCCTAAATTCAGATGGTACCAGCTCCCATTTGAACTTGGAAGCTAAACACTTGAAAGCTGTTCTTAGTTCTTGGATGGGAGACCATGAAGGAATACCAGGTGCTATATGCTTTATTTTAGGGGAAGGAACTGGTACAGCCACCCTATGAAATTCATGCGGTTGTATAAATCTACGGGTGACTTGAAGACACATAATAGGTTCTGAATATAGCATGCAACTGTTAAGGATGAGAAACTTTTATCCTCATTTTTATTGAACTTGAATACTCCAACCAAAGTACCTAAATAGATAAAACCCAAGACTGTATCAACATCTATCATTTTTCTTTTAATCAAAACAGACTGTCTTTTTATTGCCTCCACTTAAAGATTGCTTTGTTTGTATTCCTGAGATTTGCCAAATGTCCTCACAATCAGTTTTCCATGACTGAAGCTATTACTATTCAGAAGCTTTCCCTGTTTCTCTAGAAGCAATCTGCGACTTCATCAAAACAAGAGAATATTACATACAAGGCAACTTCTCTTGGATTATCTTGTATAAATAACATTTCCTTGCCAATAGAGCAGATGAGCTAAAGTCAAAATGCCCTCAAAGCAAACTCCATTGAGACTTCTCTGGCCATTCAACTTGGCCTCTAATACACAGGTTATCTGACTGAATGGCTCTGCTGATGGCAACCTGTTCTTTTGTCATAACCTCTTTTTACACATCAGTGTCAAGGTGACCACACTGAGACAGATTGGGATGCACACACAAGCATAGAGATGATAAGATTTGAATGTTTAGAAATAGTAATGCATTGAGCCATAATTTCTGGTGAGCAACCAAACTGGTATTGATTTAACTGACTATATTATCTTTTGTTCTCAGATCCCTTGTGGAATTTTGTTATCAACATGCATTAGCAGCACAACATTGGCAACATTTACACAATTTTATTTTCAAACAAAAAATGAATACTAATATTTTCCCTCACAGAACTGAAATACAAGCCTCAGAAATCAAACTTGAATTAACCCAATTTTAAGCTTCTAGTTGGCATATGTGAAATATGTTGGTGAAGAAAATTATGTACTATGACAGTGCTTTTGTTTTTTTAACCACTTGGGTGAACGCCACTGTAAAAAAAGATTTACTAAACATATTATCTAGTTTGGCCCCTGTATATCTGAAAGTATCTCCTATATTTCATGTCCTGTTCCTCAGCTGAGATATATGAATAGATGGAACATTTTCATTCACAGATGTAAGTCCAGGATGCAAATTTGAAATAAAAGCAGTATGTATGTATACATGTATATGGCTGAGCTACATCTCAACATGCAAAGCCTAGGTTACTTTTTTTCTCATTTTTGAAAAATATATCAACACATTTAAAAAAAAAACATTTTGTTTTTGTTTTTCAATAGGCGCAAGTAGTAGCAGGCTTCTTGGATGGTAACTTATGAGATTCAAGTTCAAGTTCCCACTCTGCCATGAAACCTTGAGCTGGTCACACTCTCTCTAAGCCTGACTTATTTCACAGGTTTGTTATAAGAATAAAATGTTGCAAAAGAGAGGAATTCATGCCAACCAGAAGTTACTGGAGAAAAGTTCAGGTAAAGGTGTGTCAGAAAGCAAGCAAAGACAGAAATAGACAATTTTCAAGAAGAAAACCTACACATAAGTTCTGAGGTCTCCACATCTTTGACCATTTCTGTATTTAGCTGGATTTAACACCACTGTATTTGAAACCACACTTAGAAAAGGGTATTGTTAATATGTGTGTCTAAATTCAATCTCTACGTTTCAAAAATCAAAAAGAAAAATCAAAACAACCTCCCAATGTGCCTGAATTCTTGATATTATTTTTGTATTAGTGCTCTATTTTGTTTTGTTGTAATGAGCACTTCAATTAATGCACATTTTTTGGCTGATGGCATATAGCTCTTTTTGGTAAGGGTTTTCTGGACACTGGAAAACAATTTTGGCCTGTATTTCAATTGCTGTGCCATAGTGTTCCTATTGTTAGTAAGGAACACAGTACACCTTCCAGGATAGATGGTTCATTAGCACATTCATATGCAAAATGGACAGCTTCCATTTTTAAAGAACTTAATTAACATGTAAATGAGAGTGGCTCACTTGCTCACAGAATAGCTTAACTGTGTAATGTACTTGTAAGGAGCTGAGGAGACATATAACAGAAATAGGGATATAAAAAAAGAGATAGGGAAAATGATTCAAATGGAGCACTGAAGACATTGATTACATATAATACATATTTTTATTCATGGACAATATGTCCTTTATTTTTGAATGCATACTTTCAGGGGGGAAAATAAAGCTTTCAGGGACTTGCATTCTTCTAAGTCAATTCCAATTCTGTGAGAAAACTACCAGGATAATATACCACATGGTAAAGTCAAAGAGAGCACTGCAGAGACATTTATATAGAGAGGTACAAATTTAAAATTAATTTGAAGCATTTAAGTAGAACCACTGATATATAAAAAAAATTGAATTAGTATCTGGACCATGGGCAGTATAAATAACCAGTTGAGGGTGTACTACTGTTCTTTCCTACATGAGAATGAACTCAGTGCCCTTACTTCTAAGAACCACAGTGTACAGGGTTTACTGTATATAGTGGTAGCAGACACTTCATACAAGATCTTCTAGATTAAATAAATTTCTTGGCATCCTTGTTCTCATAAAGGGAAGACAGGGTGATCTTGCCATAGTAACCAGTGGAGCTGATTCCTGGAAAGATCTAATACTAGAAGTGCATTTAGCCTGCAGAAATCCTGAACCAGCATCAGTAAACAACTTGCAAGCAATGTCCATAAAGACTGATCCCATGCCTGATTATTCTTCCCTTCTTTGGTTTCATCTTCTTCAATCTATAATGGCTCCTCTTTCCATCAAGGTCATTAATCAATCTCAACAAAGTTTTTAGGGACTTAACTTCAGGCAGACCAGTGGCAGAAACTCTTGACTGCAGCTCAACTTTCATTGTCAAAGGCCCTTTTCACACCTTACCTCATTGCGGCAGTGGGGAGCGGCGCTTGCACGAGCAGCCACTCGCACGAGCTGCTCATGACAGCCCTTTTTGCCTCCCGCATGGCCTTCCTTCTCGCGTGACTGTCACACGAGCGCCCCGCTCCTTTCTTCCGCAGCACAGTCTGGGAGTTGTAGACTGCGCGAGGGGAAGGAAGCGCGACTGCCCCTGCTCGCCGAAGCACCACACACAGATAAGTGCGCGAGGGCGCCGCGAGCATTGCGAGAGCGCGGGGCATTTTCAGCTTAAAGCCAAAAATCAAAACATGTGCGTGCGCCCTGCTTCAGCCTCGTGAGCATCACGTGAGGGGGAGTTCATCATACAGAGCGCCGCTCCCTCTCACGCAATGCTCAAGGGTTGCTCGCGCAAAAAAAAAAAAAGCACGCGAAAAGGGCCATAGTGTTGGCCAGGAGGGAAGTCAATTCTCTTTCTTTCTTTCTTTCTTTCTTCTTTCTTTCTTTCTTTCTTTCTTTTCTTTTTTTCTTTTTCCTTCTCTTACTTAATTTTTAAATCTTTTTCTTTCTCTTACTTAATTTTTAAATTTGTTTTGTTTTCCTTTATGTTCCTTTCTTTTATGAATTTGTAGTGTTTTTGGAAAATATTAACAAAAATATCTAAAAAAAAATTAAACCAAGTTTTGGATGAGCCATTGTAGCAGCTTACATAAATGCAGGAATACTACTTCCTTGCCTAAAAATGTTGGGTGGAAATAGACTTGCCTAAATTAGTACAGGAGGGAGCATACAGATAGCAGGAAGCAGATAGCAGTGTCCATGTGGCAACAGCATTAAGCCTATCAAGAGGAAAAGCAAGCCAGTCCAAGTCTGCACCAGTTCTACTATTGTGTCTGATGCAACAAGATTTTAACAAATAAAGCAAAACAAATGAACAGGCTGTATGCATGTGTGTTCTTCAGGCAGAAAAATATATTGGGTTGGCACTGCTCCCATTCCCTCTCTGCTGTGATTGCATTTCAATTATTTAGTTGTACATGCCTGATTTAAAAGCCAGTAGTAATATGAACTTAGTCCTGTGGTTGCTTACTACACAGAGATGTTTACAGTGCCACTATTGCTAGAATCAATATCAGTGAAACTTAACCACTGAGCACATACAGCTTAATTAAAGATATCATTTACTGCACCACATTTCAGTTGTTCAGACTATTTGTGGTATTTTTATAATTAAGACAGGAAACACTGCAAATTCCAATTCATAGTCACATTACACAGCATGAATAAGGTTGGTTTTATAATGATGCTGATGGTATATAGCGACCTATTCACTTGCATGTATAAATAACTTGGCATAATTCTTCTCTCTTACCCTAGAAACAGAAATGGGACTCAGTGTTGTAGTAAAATGAGATCCACTTAGAATTATATAGTTATTGGAAGAGAATCAGCAAAATCTTGGCTTCCTGCTATTAGTCATATAATTCCACATCTCCAAAGACCTGAATAAATATCAGACATGATTTTATGTAAGAAAACAAGAATTTAGCACTAATACAAATTTAGCAGTGGCCAATATGATTGGAAACAAGGCCCTCCAAAATAGCTTTTATAATGTCCAAAATGGCAAACTTTAACCATAGAAATATGGTTATTAAAATACCTGGAGAATCATAGGTACAGAATTGATCTATCTGGACATAAAGTCTACATCTATGTGATTAAAGATGTGCTTTACAAATACAATAGAAAGACATTTGACATTTGAGATGTCCTATAAAATCTCCTTGTTTCATTTAAGTACTAGAAAGTTTCTCTTTAAAAAAATGAGGAAAAAAAAGCATAAGTACAAATTTTGTTTGCAGAATGTTATGGATTTTTAACCCCGCCCCCCAAAAAAACACCCAATAGATTATTATCACCAGACTTATTTTGGAATCTCTCTAATTTTGGGATATCTCTATTTAGGCTACCTCTCTAATAGAAAAAAAAAGATGGTAACTTGAGAGTAGCATCCTTTTACTGATCTCAATAAATTGTCAATGATTTTTTGGGTAAGGAGCAGGAGTCATAGCACAAAGACATGGGGCAAGCAAGTGTTGGTGAGGACTTCACCCTCTGCCTGATTGATTTTGCAACTGCCACTTTATTTTCTTTCCCTTGCTTGAGTCCTGATCTTCACAAATACTTCACCATTCTCAGTCTTTGCATAATCAGAGGTGATCAGGTACCAATAGTAAGAATGAAAACCAGAGCCTTTGGTGAGTAGCACCCTACCAAGAGTGTGAGATTTGGTAGCCTTCCAACAATACTGAACCTTAAAGTTGGTTCTCCCCTACACTTTTGTACTGACAAGCAACTGCTCAGTGCCTTATCTGTGCCAGAAAGTTGATCTCAAAGAACCATTTCTCATATTTACTTCTACATCTAAAAGAGTGCAGGTATGGGAAGAGGACACAATATGATGGGAGAAGGTGCAGATCACTAATATGTTAATTCTTCTCTATGACTGTAAATATGGTAATATGGTAATTGCCTAATATCGCTTTATTGGGAAACCTGGTACTCAACTCAACTCTGACTCCAGCAGTCAGACTATGTCCATTTCATTATTGGGAAATAACACTCAGATCAGAGATGTAGGGTCTGAGCAAGAAATAATAATGGAAACTTAAATCAGAATTGTTGACTAATTGGAAAGCTGATCCAGGATTAAGGGTACAGATTGTTTCGGGCAAGTTTACACTGTCCTTGAAAAATCCAAGTTCTTTGCTTGTTAAAGTTCCTGGATCTCACACTGCACCTAGATGCCTACAGCTTTGGCTTAGAGAGCTTTTGAGAGTTTAAGATGGTATACCCACTGAAAGGTTTGCCTTAAAGTTGCCAAAAATTGCAAATGACTTGAAGGCACACAACAGCAACAACAGCAACCCACTTCTTTTCCCCTTTCTTGGAGAAAGCAGATCTGGGCCATTTCTGCACTACATTGTTATAGTGCTATTATTCCACTTTCAACATCCTGTGGAATCCTGGGGTTTGTAGTTTAGGCAGGGGCATTTAGAATTCTCAGCCAAAGAGCTCTTGAGCATCAATAAACTACAAACCCCAGAATTCTACAGGATGTTGAAAGTGGAATAATAGCACTATAACAGCGTAGTGTGGAAATGACTCCAGATTATGTAATTAAATCTTGGTTTTCACTAGCTGCTGACAAATTCTAACTCCCACACAGCATAAGGATTCTGGCCTAATTATTCCTTGTGTCTTCACGGCCTGTATCAGTATGAAGAAAGTTGTAGAAACAACAATAACAATTTAAAGTAAAGGAGTGTTAGAGTGTTATGAATGTGTACAAAAAAAAGTCAGATCAGTTTTTCCCCCCTTGGGAATATAATCAAGGGTCAAAGATTGTGATTTTCTAAATTAAAATGACTGACTAGAATTTATAACATGTCTTTCCTTTAAAAAGCAGCTTGAAATAATAATAATAATAATAATAATAATAATAATAATAATAATAATAATAGAAGGAGGAGGAAGACCATCACCACCAACAATAAATGATAAAGCAATCTGCAAGAGGTCATAACATAACAAAAATTCCAGCATTTCTTTTTAACAGGAATTCCATTAAGAAAAAACATACAAACTATGTATACCGTATATATATATATATATATATATATATATATATATACACACACACATACATATATATATATACACACACACACACAATAAAAGCAAATTCCATAAAATAGCAAGAAGGAAGGACTTTTCACACACTCACATGAAGATCTCTTTATCAAATATGCTTTTGTCCACCTGTGTATACATGCAGTTGAGTCAGATTTCAAAAAGAATTTGTCAGTTGTACAACATCCTTAAGGTTCCTATTTTGAGTACTACTTCAGTCTATACACCTGTGCCTGATCCAGTTACTAGTAAAGAAAATTGATGTGAACTGAAAACTAAGGCAAACTTCCCAGCTCCTGACAATACTAACATTAATTTTACAAAGATTTCAAATTTAGTGAAATCACAGATGGAGTAAAGTGTGAGGATAAGTCCAGTCACCAAAGACGGTGGGAAAAGGGAATATCCACCCACTTCTTAAGTTAGCTATTTACAACATCTGTGCTTCAAATGCTCATTTCTGAAACAACTATGGCATCTTATAATTATTTCTTGAGAGTCAGCATGGTGTAGTGATTTGAGCATCGGACTACGATCCTGGAGTCCCTGGGTGTGATTCCCTGCTGGGTGACTTTGGGTGCATCAAAACTTTCAGCCCCAGAAAACCCTGTAATAGGTTCACATTAGGGTCACCATGAGCCAGAAATACTTGAAGGCACACAACAAGAACAATTATTTCTTCCACATACTGCCTGTGACATAAAAGGCAATGGTGTTTTAAAATGTATTTTGTGTTGAAGGACTTAACTGGTGTTTTTTTATTTATTTATTTCAGGAAATATGTCCAGTAATTCATTGTGCTTTTGAAGATGTCAGTTTCCTCAGGAAAAGTAAAATGATCCAACAATTGGATGAGTTCCAGGATTAGGTGCTGGCGGATTTTTGTGCAGCTTTCACAAGTAATTTGTGTAAATAAGGAGAAAGCAGAAAGTAGAAAACAATGGCCATTTCCGCACTACATTGTTATAGTGCTATTATTCCACTTTCAACACCCTGTGGAATCCTGGAGTTTGTAGTTTAGGGATGGGCATTTAGAATTCTCAGCCAGAGAGCTCTTTGGCCTCAAGAAACTACAAACCCCAGAATTCCACCGGATGTTGAAAGTGAAATAATAGCACTATAACAGTGTATTGCTGAAATGGCCAATGAAAGGAAGACTTGATTTTTTCAATTCACTGTGGACTGACTACCAAGGGGAATTCTCTAAGTGCAAGGTGATGGGAGATAGTGAATGGAAAGTCAACTCCAAAAGAAGTATAGCATTTCTTTTCAGTATATACTAATACAGATGCTTTAGCTTTAACATCTTTATTAACCCTATTTTTAGTGCAAAGTATGTGAAGCAAACATATCAACTATTTTATTTTCTAACTAGATTTGGGAAGCTGTTTTTTACTCACACTTCTATAGCAGTCTTTTCGATAAACTGGTATGATCTCTATTCACTTATACTGATCACATCTGATGGATAATAGAAAGGAATAAAATTTTGTTGATATTAAGAAAAGTCCCTGCTCTCTTACAGAATTTGTCTTTAATGGTTGGTAGTTGGACAAAACATTGGAAACTAAGCTGGCTAGTTGAGAACCTGGGACACTTTTACAGTTTAGCAAATTAAGGGGAAATGTAGGTTATTGGCATGGTGGGGATAATACTTAATGAGTGTTGATTTTCACAGAATAAGTTCTTGCACGCAAAACAAAAGACTTGTCTAATAGGAAATCAATAGAATTTAGCAATAAGATTTTTTTAAAATAATATTTCAAATCAGTGTACATTAAATGGGTTGATCATTTTTCCCTTTGAAAAAGGATAGTTAAATTATGTCCAGGCAATTGAGCTCTATGATTTTTTCCATGCTGGCTGCATGTATCTGGCTAGATATAAAAAATATAGTCACATATATGAAGAAGTATAATTTTAGATCTGAAGTCACAATGTAGCATGTTTGGGAATGTGTCTGGACTAGTGTTTCCATTCTACCAAGATAGCAGTTGTAAACTCACTTGCTAGGTCACTTTCTAGGTATATGAACTAGCAACTGTTTGAACCATCATCTGGCATTGATTCCCAGCTTTCAGATATTTTAAAAAGTAAGTCTTTAGCTTTTTTAGAAGAGTTGTGAAACAAAATGTGCAATCACTTTTGCATGCAATTGTTTTCTGAGAAACTAGGCTGCTCTTCCCTCATTTCAGTGTGCTTAGCCAATAAGTGAAGTCTCACAGTTGTGATTGATGTTTGTGACTCCATCCTCACCCAATCCCAGTTTTCAGTTACAAGTCTGCAGGAAAGTATTGCTTTTGGAGGACAGTCTAATTGAAGTCTGTTTTTAAGAGCAAGAGAAGTAGATACAAGGGAGGCATGTATGTTTGTTTGCCCTTATTTTCCCCTGCATCTTCCCTTTACAAATCAGATTACAGTCACTTTCAGGAACTTTCAGTGATATTTTCATGGATCTGTACCTCTTTGTCATCAGTAGACAAACAAACAAACAAAACTGACGGCAAAAGAAACCTTGGGTGATCTAATAAGAATACAGTAGAAGTGTCTATGCATAATGAAATGTTGTTGCTGCTGCTGTTGTTTTTATTACCATCCCTCATGGACACTTTACTGTCTTTCTTTTAATCACCATAGAAAGCCTCATAGAAAGATAAATTTGTTGATGAGAGGTATTCATGACTGAAGGTCATATAGTAAGTTCCGTGATCAAACAGATATCTGAGCATGGGTCTCTCTTCCAGGCCCGTTATTCTAAACATTCTGTATGCTAGTTTTTTTTGGGGGGGGTTTTAGAAGAGTAGTTACTATAATAATGGTACCACGGCTGAAACATAGTATATTTGCTGGTTTGACTTTCTTGGTTTTGAAAAAATGTGAGTTTCTTCAAACCCTGACTCCATCTCAGGCACTTCTTTTCTGGGGCAACTTTCTTTCTTGGAAGTCCTATTTCTCAACATCACAATCCTTCTCCTGATGCACCCCCTACACCCAAGGAAGGAGATAGGTGAGAAATAGGAAGGATAGAACCCCCTTATTTCCTTCTCCTTTCCCTGACCTCATTTGGACCCTGGGTGTCCATTCTCCCCAACAAGCCTCAGCCACGAGCGTACGTGCACACACACACACACACATTTTTATATCTGCAGTTTTTTCCACTTTTGTGAGGGTCCTACACCCCTAAACCTAGTGAATGTGGAGGGTCAACTGTAATAGAAAAAAAACTGCAATTATAAATGTGAAAATTTGCATAATTAGAATGTTGTTAATTAGTATGCACAATTATAATAATTTTCACAACATACACATTATAATGCACATTATTTGTTTAATATGCCAATTATTTGCCTGGAGATGGAATATGGCACCAGTAACCTGGATTCCCGAAAGCCTAACTGGGCTGATATTAACCCGATTTTTTTTTCCTTTCAAGTTGTTATTAATTTTTTTAAAGATCCCAGCACAAATAGCAAAAGCGCTGGGCTGGGCATTTACTGCAGCCACTGTCTCCTTTCTCCTGAATGCCTCTGTTCTTAGTGACTAAGAACATCCTGGAAACAAGAAAATGGAGGCCACAGCATCTGCTCAGCCACAGTCAGCATCACTATCCTCACTGACTGCTTCTCGGGCCATTTCCGCACTACACTCTTATAGTGCAATTATTCCACTTTCAATATCCTATGGAATCCTGGGGTTTGCAGTTTAGGGAGGGGCCTTTAAGGAGTACACTGCAACAGTGATGTGGCATTCTGTGAAAGTTTTGTGGATGTTTTATAGGCTGTTCTGATAGGGCTGTGTCATGTGTAATTTTGCTGCAGATAAATGAGGAAACAGTTTACCTAAATACACTCTTACTTAAGCATCCAAATAGTACTACTGCTGGTGTTATCCAGCAATATGGCAGATATGTCATAAGAACATTGAAGCCTTGGTCCTTTGTACAGCCAAACTGCAAACAGGATTGGGTTCAGATGTGAGAAAGGTACCTTCTGGTGGGTGCTTATTAATCAAGTGTTCCACAGATACTGTAGAGAGCAAAGGCTCCTCTCTTCTTTCTCCCCATCACAGATAGCGAGTCACAGACAGAAAGAATAATGTTAATTGAGGATATTCCATCACTGATTATGCATTAGCTGGGCAGCTGATGGTCACTGGAATGGGCATTAGTAGACACGTGATTCCCCTTAGTGGGTGGTTACTGTTCCTTCTCCCACTGTTGATCTAGCCTCAAGAGAAAGAGGGGAGCTTGATAGATGATAAGGCATCTAGGAGCTGCTCTGCAAGGGAGAGGGCAGATGAGGAGTTTCCATCTAGACATATCATAACCTTCATCACCACCATCACCAATTTTGTGTGAAGCCATAAAGAATCTAGTCTAAAAATCTGGAACGCACTATCATTTTAAGGCCTGTTTATCATTTAGTGGTCTTACTTACGGGGGAATATTATTATTTTACTTTCTAATACTTTCTCCCTTGACAATAAAAGCTTCTGCAGCAAAAAATGCAGTTTCATTCTGCAGATGGTGATAGCTTCACAAACACATCTATTGTTAGTTTGAAAGTCAAGTGATCATCTATGTAGGTGTATGTGTGTGGGAGCTGTGCAAAGAATTAGAACAGTTTGCTTCCATGTTGGCAATTCGTATGGAAGAGGAAAGTCCACATGAAGCAATGGTGAGCTCGCATTTTAAGTCATTTTGCTACTGCATACAGGATCCTGAGGAGCATACAGCTTATCAGTTTCGAAGCCAGAAAGGTTTTTTTTAAGCTAAATGTAGTATTTCTTTTCGCATATCCAGTATTCTATAAAAACATTCTACATGCTTATTTTGAATACCAACTTCACGCTAGATAAAAGAAATGTAAGCCATTTAACTCACATTTTACCACTTAATGATACCATGTAAAATGTAAATCAGATAGCAAACAACACATTCTATACTGTATGAAGGTTTAATGACTGCATTTGAGGGGGAAAAACAGTAAAGAATACCAATAGTATGTAAAAAGGCTTAGTCTGTAGCCCTGTAGCCACTTACATAGGGGTAAATTCCATTAAGGAAGGTCCACTTAAAGCTTACTTTCAAATCTCTGTCCTCCAGTGCAATTAATAAGAACCCTTATGAATAAAAGATCCATATGGGTGTGGACCTTTTATTTGTGGGCCTGCTGATTAACTTCATTGGCTTTGTTTACCATATGTACAGCAGCAGAAAGCTCAAGCCAGCAGAGAGCACAAATGACATGTGTTTTCCTTGATGCCATGTGACTTCCTTCAAACCAGGCTTAGAGTTGGAGAGTGATGCAGGAAGTGAAGTTGCTCTGTATCTATTTTGGTGTGTTTCTTATATAAGGGATGAAAAGAACATTCATTATTATTTGTTCCCAGTTTTGTTTTTGTTTTTTGTTTTTTTTAAAAAAAACAGGTTTCTTGACAGTCAGGAAGAATAATAGATGAGTGGCATCTTGTAGAATTTTCTTCTAGTATTTGATAGTCTCCAGGTGTTGCTGAGGAATTATTCCACATAGAAAAACATGGGGAAGGGGTTGCACAAAAATCCTGTTTTCTATGCGGGAAAAAAATTGCATAGGCGACAGTGCTGCATAAAAACATACACAGTTTTCCTCCACAAAACTTTAGGCTGTTCGAATACAGATAATATGCTGCAGAAGAATATTCGTTTTCTTCTGCGGCAGGGAGAAAACTACTATGGTTGTTTGAGCTCACAGGGGAGGACAAAATAATCAAGGATCTACACCCCTGATGAGAATATTAAAGACATACAGTACAAGAGAATAACATATAAATGAATGAGATTTGGAGGGCAAACAGCTCTGTAATGGAAAGAAACCCTGCTTAATATGTTTGGTATAATCTTGAATGGAGCAAGAACTGACATATGAATCCATTGCCATCTGTCCACAGTTTGCTAATAGAGAAGAATGCAAACACAGATGCTGAATGTAACACTGCTACATATTTATTCTCCATTTGTGTAAGAGAGCATCGTCATATTTACCTTTTTTATGTTTATATTTTTTTTTACAAATTTCTATAGTTCAAGCAAGTAAATCATTTGTCATCACAGATTTTGCCATATTTGCATTGTTACAGGATAGAAATATCAAATATAAACTGATTTGATGGGACTAGATTCAGATCTAGTCTCACTCCAAGAAGGCTTTTTGAAATGAATTAGATGGATATGATAATCATGAAAAAGCAACCACATTGATTGCAATGGGTCTTCTTTATTCTAAA
The DNA here is from genome assembly GCA_948474755.1 of Ctenosaura bakeri. NCBI lineage: Eukaryota > Metazoa > Chordata > Lepidosauria > Squamata > Iguanidae > Ctenosaura > Ctenosaura bakeri. The sequence continues at coordinate 133,977 of CAOLHI010001864.1, read as the reverse complement.
TATTACAGAGGTTAGATGCAGTCCGTTAGATTTTATCCATTTTGTGTTCCTTCTGAAGGGATGATTTTCCTAAGAGACCGTGCATGGAAAAGAAATATATCAGTGACACATTAACCTGCTAGAAAAAATGAAAAGGGGAAGGAATCAAATGGTTGTCTCTATGAAACAGTTATAAATTATAACTGATTTCCTGGATTTAATATTCAAAAGGCTATGACTGAATCATGAGGCACTATTAACTGTTGTAGAATAGTGTAGAAGAGAATGTAGTCTCCTTGAATTAACATCTTGAACTCTAAGAAAAGTTATGCACCCATAGTAGTAATTATAGCTCTTATGTGAAATAACCTTGTTTCTGGGAGTTTTTATTTCTATGGTAGCTGCATCCAGCCATCATGTGCTTTATCCCAGAGAAGAATTAAAATCTAACCTAAGTTTACTGTGTTACTCCTGGGAATTTCCAATGGGTATTCAATTGATACAATAACAAAAGCCAAATAATGACCTTCTCACTAATGATCATGTGGTTTTAAAAAAAATGAACACATGAAGAAAAAGGTAAACAATCTTAAGATAGAATTAGATTTGTAGTAGTGGATCATGATAATAGCACAGTTTTGATAGCAAATGTTTTCAGAAGTTTTTTCAGCCTGCCATTAGAAGTCCCAAGAAACAAATTACGCTGACCAAGGTAAGAGGGAGGAATAACTCATTTCAGTTTCTCTCATTTTCAGAGAAATCCTAGCTGATCTAAAGTAACCATTGAGAATAGCCAGGTCTGTCAAGTGTGTTCTTGTGAATTCCCTACTTTTCCCACTGCAAGTCTATTCTATTTGGAGTTCTTAAATGGAGATGTGTGTGTGTGTGTGTCTGCATGCACTTTTGTGTACGTTTTTCAAATGGGTGCATTCATAGATACAATTGCCCAGTGACTAAAACACAATAGTGTTCATTTTAGGCGTATTTGTGTCCTGGTGCAGGTCTGTATTTTTTTTTCATCCATGTACACACCATTGAAGAAGGACTGCCAAGTTTTAAAAATAGCAATAATGGACAGTCAAAATTAATGACATACAGAGTTGCCAATTAGGAAATGGGGAAAATAAAAATAATGTGTGTTTAGGGTGCTGGACTGTTGTTCTGTACTGCCAACCATATACCAAGTTTCCCCTTCTCTGGTGTTAGTGTTATCACTGAGAGTTGAGTTGTCCTGATATGCATTTCAGAGCCTTCTGACCCTACATTTACAAACTGTACATGAGAGTCTTTCTATTGAGCTAACACTTCATGCACCTGATGAAGGGAGCAGTGACTACAACAGCTTACAAGATAATAATTAAGTAGTCTCTAAGGTGCCACAAGACTACTGTTTTAAACTGCAAACCATATACTCATTTCTTCCTTCTCTCACCTAGGTGTTGCCACTTCAGATCAAGTTGCAAAGTAGGTTATCAGATATTAGTGTGTACATTCTCCTCCTCTCCTCCTCTTTGGTGAACCTTACCTAGGAATTAAGAAATCAGTAGCTGGCCACATTAGAGAAAATCGAATCTGGAAGCTTTGCAACCTCATTACCAGTCAGCACAAGAATGTCCAGGACACATAAAGGATAAGAAGACCCACCACAAGTCTTGCAAAAGGGCTTCTACTGAAATCTCTGTTGACATACACTGCCACAGAAAGCTCTGTCTGTTTCAGTGAGTAAGGGTTAACTGTCTGGTTGTCTGCACTGCCATAGTAACCAGTTGTAAAAATTCCTAGCTGTTTTCCCAGCTTGCAAGTCAAGATAAGTGCTTGCTGGGATTCTTTCCTGCCTGCGTTCTCATAACAACTTTTCCTGCTAACCATAACAAGTATTGCTGTGTCTCATACATGTATTGCTATGTCTGGAAAGAACTATGTTCTCACTGTGTGTAACTTGTTGACCAGCCTATACAAAAGGGGCTGCCTAGAATGGGCAGGTTCCACTTTTCCTTTCCATTCTGCATTCTCTTTGTTTTGCTGTATGCTGTTTTTTCCCTCTGCTGTATTCGATGGATTTTACTTAGGTTTTTGCTAAACATGTTCTTTTAAGCTTTTGCTCTACAATAAACTGAGTAGTAATTATACTACACTGCGTGGCCTCATTTACTGGCAGCTTTATGAGACTGTTCAAGTTTTTTCCTTGCTTTTAAGCACAGCCTGACTGTGGGTCATGCTCATGTTTATGGCATACTACCCCAGCTTTTTCTGACAACCTCCAGGTACTGCAAGGTCTCAAATTCCACAAGGACCTCCACATTGTTGGAAATATTGTGATATTAGCACATGAGAGAAGGGATTTTATTTATTTTATCAGAGGAACAGTACTCCTCAACCTCGAGTGGGAAAAACAGTCACTGGTCATGTTCACCATAGACCAACCCCCTGGATTTGGTGTGTAATTGAAGGTTGTGAGTTGACTTACCCCAAACCACAAGACTTTTCACAAGCCATTTAATGATCATATGAGATAAACTTTCTAGTCTTTAAATAAAGGATATTCAATATAACAAGGGACAACAGGCCATGCTGTGTTGAACATGTTTTTTTCTTTTTTCAAAACATGTGATGTCGTTAAATGAACAAATATATAATATATATTTGGATATATATATATATATGGCCAAAATTTGTCTCTAGTTTTAGATTCATTCCAGGAAGTGTGGATCAGAAACATGTATATATACAAGCACAAAATTCCCTCCCTCTCTCTTTCTCTTTGTCAGGTTCCTTACTCCCCCTCTATAATGTGACATACAAGTTATTGTATTTGTTTGATTACCAGCCTTCCCCAAAGTGGTGTTCTCCAATTCTTTGGACTAAAAAATAACTATCAGCCACAGTCACCGTAGTCAAATGACCAGAATGATGGCTCCTGATAAAGAGCACCAGGTTGGAGAACAAGCAAGAGGTGTTCAGCATAACTATGTGAAGGAAGAAATTAACACTGGATTGCTGTTTAGGAGATGAGCCCTACTTTACATTTAACAGACAGCTTTGTCTCAAAAGGCAGAATCAAGTATTAAAGAACAGATTCCATTTAATGCAAGGGTTTCCCTCTTAAGTGGGTGGCTTAAGATTCTTGCAAACTGAATCTGTGTAGAAACTATTCGTTTGTGTGCTTGGTAATAAGATAATAGCATGCACTAGTCATTTATAATTTTCGAGCAACAGTGCTTTTTTCATATTAAGACACTGAAATGGAAAAAAGGAGATAAAATAGATTTCCGTTAATTATATAAAGTAGAATACAGTGAGGGTAATCACAGATATCTGCTGCTAAGAGGTTGCTAGGTAAATGCCATTAGGGTTTTAATAGCAAAGAAGCCACTTCATCAACACTGAATATCATTACAGATTAGTTCATAGAAATACAGCTTAAAATTCTGAAACTGTAACTGAAAACTACCAGCTTATTCATGAAGTATCTAGATCCAATGCAGATATGGGTAAGCATGCATATTCACAATAAATATTGGTCACCTAATAATATTATTGTGATTACTGAAGCATCAAAAGGACATCAGCTAGTCAGAACCAATTTGAAGAGTAAGTGGAAATGTATGTTATAAAATTCCCAAAACTGACTGGAGGTGCTTGAGAAATTAGGGCCATTTCCGCACTAGACTGTTATAGTGCTGGTATTCCACTTTCAACATCCTATGGAACCCTAGGGTTTGCAGTTTAGGGAGGGGCATTTAGAACTCCCAGCCAGAGAGCAATTTGGCCTTAGTAAACTACAAACCCCAGAATTCTACAGGATGTTGAACGTGGAATAATAGCACTATAACAGTATAGGGTAGAAAGCCCCCAAAATCTATTGCTCTTCTCAACTAGAACGGACCCATTGAATCAATGAGAATGTTATGGAAGAGATACCACAAAGTCGCTCTATCATCAACAGCCCTGCTCAGGTCTCGCAGACACAGGGCTGTGGCTTTCTTGATTGAGTCCATTAGCATTATTGTCTTTTCTAGTGAATCACGCTCTCTCATGACAGGTCTGAAGTATAAGTGTTTCCGTTTAGTCATTCTCGTTTCTAGGAAGAGTTCAATCTTGATTTGGTATAGGACCCATTTACAACCGATCCTCCAGATTTGCTAAGGTTAGGAGACCAGAACCCTTGAAAAAGTGAAAAAATGGAAAATATAAAAATGGATGTATGTGTGTCTGTGGAAAAGTGGACAAGGCAATGGTGGGGAGGATGGGCACCTTAGGTCCAAACCAATCAGCAAAGTGGAAGGGAAAGGAAGGGGAAGATTGGCATGGTGGTCCTATACTTCTTCTCGCACACCCATCTCTTTCATTGGGTGTAGGAGGCATAGGAAGAGAGTTTATGGTGCTGAGAAATCAGGCTATGAGACATCCTTAGTTGGCCAGGCAGTGGCTGGTGAGTGAGGAAGAGGACCAGAGGCAGGTTGTTAAAGGGTTGTGCAGCCTGATTGGGGTACCCAAGAAGGAAGGTTGCCCCAGAGAAGAAACACTTGAGGTGAGGGGCAGAGGTTGAAGAAACTTGCAAACAGTCAAATATGTGAAAGTCAAACCTGCAAATGTGAGGACTGACTGTGTTTATCTTTTTAGCAGTCCATGATATCCATAGAACTCTTGTCCAGCACCACATTTCAAATGGGTTGATTTTCTTCCTATCAGCTTTCTTCACTGTCTGGCTTTTACAACCATATATAGAAATTGGAAGTATGATGGCATGGACAATCCTAACTTTAGTATTCAATGATATATCTTTACACTTCAAGGTCTTGTTTGGTTCATTCGTAACTGCCCTTCCAAGTCCTAATCTTCTCTTGATTTCTTGACTACAGCTTCCATTATGATTAATGACTAGGTCAAGAAATAAGAAATCTTCCACTACTTCAATGTCTTCATTGTCATCTTCAAAGTTATGTACATCATCTGTGGTATTTATTTTTGTTAATGTTCATCCGTAAACCTGCCTTTGCACTTTCTGCTGTGACTTTCTTCAGTGCTAGTTTCAAATCTTTTTCTGCTAGTGGTAAGGTGTCATCTGCATTGCTTAAATCGTTGATATTCTTACCTCCAGTTTTCATACCTCTTTTCTCCACATCTAATCCTGCTTGACATATAAAATCTTAAGTGCACAAGTTAAAGAGAGAGAGTGATAAAATGCAGTCTTGCATGACCCCCTTGCCAATTAGAAACCATTCTGTTACTCTGTACTCTGTCCTGAGTACTGGTTACACATCAGGATAATCAAATATTATGGGACACCCATTTCTTTAAGAGTGATCCATAGTTTGTAATGATCTAAAGAATCAAAAGCCTTGCTATAATTAATAGAACAAAGGCTGATTTTCTTCTGAAATTCTATTTTACTCATTTACAGTAGACAAATTCAACAGATAAAGCTCTTCAGAGAGAAGAGCTGTCCAACAGCTGGGAAAGAAGGAGCTGGTTTCCCTAATTTACCATCACAAACATGGGTCAATACACAAGGCTTCAAAACCAGACTTTTAACAGTGAAATCCTCCAAGCCTTCTGCCTGGATGGTCAAATCTATCATCTTCATGTTTTTTTTTTCATATTTAAATATTTGAAATCCTAAATCCTGTAAAGAAATTTGCAGATTTTTGGCAAGTTCTTATTTAAAATAACAACAAGAACACATGTTTCTTACACAGCCCTGGGGAAAGGGGCTTAATTGTTACCTTGTGACCAATCCAATCTTCCTCCTCTGGATAATGGACTGAATCCTTAAAAAAACACATCATCATTATTATTATTATTATTATTATTATTATTATTATTATTATTATTATTATTAATGTATTTGTATTTCCCGCCTCTCCACATGGATCGAGGCGGCGAACAGCATGAAATACATTATACATTAAAAGACATTAAAAACATACCCAATCCTCCCCACCCACCAACCCAGCTAAAACCAACCCCTAAAACACATAAGAATTAACAATTAATTAACTATTAAAAGAATAGCAGGACAATTGGTGGGAGGCAGTGGAAGTACTAGTCTTGGAAGGCCTGTCGGAAGAGATCAGTCTTGACTGCTTTTATAAAGCAGTCAAGACTGGTAATATGCTGGGTCTCCTCCAGCAGGCCATTCCATAGCTTGGGAGCGATAGAGGAAAAGGTCCTCTGGGTAACTGCAGCCAACCTAGTTCTGACTGGCTGCAGTAAGTTCTTCCCAGAGGACCTTAATGTGTGGGGCGGATTATATGAGAGAAGGAGATCCCGCATGTAGGTTGGCCCCAAGCCATAAAGGGCTTTAAAGATAATAACCAACACCTTGTACTGTGCCCGGAAACTAATAGGCAGCCAATGTAACGACTTCAGAATTGGAGTTATGTGGTCAGTTTTAGGTCTACCGGTGTCCAACCTGGCTGCCATATTCTGAACTTAAATACAGAGTTTATCTTTATTTTAAAACAATTCCAGATTCTGTCCTTTTGGTTTCCCTTCTATCTTTAAACCTCAGTGACAGTTCTCAGCAGTATGCTAAGGATAGCAACCTAAAAAGTCTAATGAGTATATATAATCGTAGATATGTATCGAGAAATAACTTCACTAAATTCAATGGGGCTTATCCCTAGTTAAGAGAGTACAGGATTTCAACCTGAAGCTTTTACACAGACATTTCTCTGTCTCAAATGAGAGAATTATAAGTTATACGGACTTCATTTTATTCTTTTTGTACATATACATCATCACAATCTGTTACGATTCTTGTATCCTAATATATATGTGTGTGTGTGCATGTGCGTCCTATATATCATATTCTCTACACAGAAAAAGATAGCATATTTCTTTCTTCTACTCTGCAAAATTCTAGAAGACACAACAGAACAAAAAACAAATAAAACTAGATTAAGCCTCAATTTAGAAATGGAGGCACTCCCAATTAATAGTTAACAATCACAAAGACGTGTTCATGAGTCATATGGGAATGTTACCAGCCAATTCTTGGATAGCTACTTAGAGAGCAGTCCATCTATATCTATATCTTTATCCAGAAAGCTAGAAAAAAGCTAAGTAATCGCATCGGGATGCCAATCTACATGCAGTTCTTGCAGCAGTCAAGACAGTGTCAAAATAAATAGCTTCCCCTCATTTCTCTCAATCATGGCTACAGCTGTTTCCTTTCCCTGGATGATCACAGTCTGTGCTTATCTTCTGCATATGCTCTAAGATGATATGGAAATAGCAAGATGCTATCTGCTTTGGTGACAACAATGCACTGGCAAGACCTAAATATATATCTTCTTCTTACCTAAAAGAAACAGGTGCTGTTATGATTCTGATGTCCTGGTACCTGGATGAGATAATTATGTCAATGAAAAGCAGCTGAACAAACCCAGCTTGACTGAAACAGATGTGATGCTCATGGAAATGAAAAGTGCTTCAGGGCCTGGCAAAACTTCTGACCTCATACACTGCTGGGAGGGGGAAGGGAGAACAAGAGAGATGGAGGGAAGATGATTTCTGCAACAATCTATTCCAACATGGTTACCAGAGCCTACCAGGATAGTCTTTTGGTATTATTGCTATTGTTGTTTGTGCTTCTTGACAATATCAGATGGAACCTTCAAAAATGTTATATTGTTTAATTTGTTTTAAAATGCTTCCTTCATGTAGACAAAACCTAGTTTGGGCCTTCTTATGTACATGTCTGCCCAAGAACTCAGATCTTCTGCAGGGGCCTTCTCTGTGCTATATCAGTCAAGACAATATTCTATGGGAAAATGCAAGAAAAGGCTTTCTCTGCTGTGGCTCTGCTACTATGGAATACCTTCCCCTTGGAGGACCAATTGCCACCAACAACCTCTCAACCTGCTCTCAACCTCAAACAATATTCAGAGTTCCTAAGTCAGTAAGTCATGGATGCCAGAAGTATCCAGTGTCAACCAGTCCAGGGTCAAAGAAGCCATAAATCAGAGCCAGGTTTCCAGGGAAACATGGTAGCTGAGTCCTTAAATAATCTTGGGGTTGTATATCCTATAAACACTCTTTTACAAGCTGAGCTGTCAAAAGGAAGACTGAAGTTGTACTCAGCAAGGTAGCTGGTGGTTACAACTTCCTCATATTGGCAGCATGTTCAGCCAGCACCCAGATTCCAGGCAGTTAGGAAGAGTGTCCAACTACTGTGCTCCTCTTAGCAGCTTGATTACAGCTTTGCACTTTGTCTGCATGGAGTGGTCTGGGCCAGATACCTGAGTCTCCACCTTTCTCTGAGTCTGGTGGGGGGGGGCTTCTCCTCCAGCTTCCCTTCCTTATCTCACTCTGACCTGAACTGCTGAACAGAAGGTGGAAATGGTTGGCTGTCAGACTTATGCTGTGAGTCCTCCAAAAATATGTCTGGTTTGTCTTCTGGTGGGCAAATCTAGAGGACTCTAAACAGGGTTGCCATGAGTTGGAGTTGACTTCAGGGCATATAGCAACAATTCTGCAAGCAGAGATGACACCAAGTACTCCTCCAATCTCAGCTGCACCATCTATTTAAGGAAATGGGCACATTCTTCTTTGCTTCTCTTCACAGATTACATCTTCCGTCTATGGCACAGCTTGAGCTTTTCCATCTGCCTGTTTGGGGACTGAATAGGAATTATGTGGTGTACCCCAACTGGTTTTGGAGCATGTCTTTTTGTCTACTCCTTGTTGCATTTTCATTGTGGATGTTCCTTTTTTTGGTTTTGTTCAACTGGCTGTTTTTTCTACCACAACTTGTGGGGAGCAATTATGCCACCCTGGTCATCTTCCTGAAGCATTGGCTAGTGAAGGAACCCAAACTTCACTAATTTTCCTTGTCAACTGGAGGAATAGGCAGTGGAGGTAATCTTCTCTTGCCACAGGTGTGGTTATTTTGTTTTCCTTTTTGGGGGGCAATTACACCTGGGCCTCTAGGCATTTCTGGCTGTGAATTAAGTTGAATCCCCCAAGACAAAGGTCCAGATGTTAACTGGGAGTGCCCAGATGATACTGTCTTCCGTTTCTATCTTCCCACCTTTTCCTATGCTGCTTCTATTTTTCTTTTCTTTCCACAAAATCATTTTAAAAGGAGAAAAACTGTTCAACACCCTTTGATTGGTAGGTCTGAAAGCCATCTGTCTGGAAGCATATTTGATTTATTTTAATGATAACAAGAGTTGATATTGCTATGACAAATGATAAGTGTAAACAATTATATTTAGTCACCTCTCTGAATTCAGTATAAATTGTCAAAACATTCCCTCCAATTATAAGAACAAAACTGGGATCTTCTGTGAGAAGGAAAGTAGCACAATGACATTTCCAATGATACACAGATAAGCTGTACCTCTTGTTGTGTTTTGGTTTGTCATGTCTTCTGTGCTAGACTTACCTCACCACTGACTTTATAAGAACCATTTGAAAGATCTGATTCCTTCCTTCTTGACTCAGTGCCTAAGATTGCCAAAACTAAGCTGGGTTGAGCTCTTTTCTCCTCTATTGGAGGAACTTGAAATTTATTGGTAATCTGTTTCAAAACGTGCTACAGTCTTGACATGTGGAAATGTTTATTAGGCTGGCAAACAATAAATCATTTAGTAATAGAATCCCTAAGATATTCTTGTGTCCCTGCACTGTGAATCACAACTAAAAGCTACGTTAAAATATTAAACCAACATATAAACAAGGAAACTACATCAATAACAATCACATCTTCAGGACTTTATTTAACCTAGAAGCACAAATCTTTTGAAATTACTGTATGAAGCTTGGAAAGAAAACAAATCCCAACAATTTAGGACAGTATGAACAGAGTGTTGCATTTTGTGGGGATATTCAGTTGAACATTAAGATGTACAAAAGAAGATACCTGACTACCTCTTGAGACTGTAAAACCCACAACTTGTATGAGCATATTACATTAAGAGATCGAGTCTAATAAACTGTATAATTACAATGATAATAATCACATGATAACCAATTATTGGACATTGTTAAATGAGTGTCTCTGTTAAATCAGTCCTAACACTACTCATTGATGGTAGTAATTTCAATCTGCAGGGGAATTTGGCTGCCTGGGTCCACAAGACTGTTACAAAATTTTATAAAGTACAGGTTCTGAATTCTTATATAATCATGTGGTTGGAGGAGCTAAATCCATAGTAGTTTCAGCTTTCAAACATTTCAGATGTTGATTTTTACAGTATATGAAATTATCATTGTTACTAGAGAAAAACTGCCAAAGGATTTCATAATTGTCTTGTGCTTGCTTTTTCATATATAATGTGACCAGTTCTGTTTCATATTCAAATGGTGATAAAAGTCCTTTGTGTTTAGGGCAGACCTTCCCACTGAAGATTCATTGAATGAAGCCTATAAGATTCAACAGAAATCTTTTGTTGATGGCACATCAGATACACTACTATAAAAATATGCTGGTAGAACATATCAGACATGCAAATGATGACCAGCTCTGCCAGTGGAAGAAAAATATAGGAATGGAATGACTCACATAGGTCAGGAATGACAGCATTGTACAGGGAGAATATATTTATTTTATATCCACGTGGTTGCCAGAGTAACTTCTAGCAGGGCAGGCAACTTTGGTGTGACCAATTTTTACCCTTTGCAACAGGTCACACCTTCAGATTTTCAGATGAAAATTGGCTGAAATTCATTCCCAGAAGTGACCAGAGGACATCTTCTCATTTTAGCTTCTTAGGGTTATCCCTGTTGCTGAGGGGTGGATCTGGGCATTTGGAGTGAAGCTGGAGCACTTTGGTGAGGTTGGAGGGATCTTGGGGAACACAAACAGGGTTTAGTACACATGTACACAGTACAGGACCACCTTCCTCATTCCTACTTCTCACCATGACTCTACTAGCCACACATGCACCACTCTACTTGTCATGGCATGGGCTCTGCAGCATACCAAGTGAGCTTGGTTGAGTGGCCTGATGCTCATGGTTGTTTCATGTGTCTCTCCCCCTTGCTCTGTGTGCTTTCCCTCAAACTCTGGGTAATTCTTAAGGATCCTGAAATTGATCAAACAATACCTTGTGGCTCCTTGCAGTGGTGTAAAGTTGGCTTCTAATTAGAAACTAGCAGAAATTTAGTAATCAGCACTGTTAGCCTATTTTAAAACTTCAGATATTGCATTCAAGTGTCATGTAACATTTTGCCTCAATGAATGCATATAAACCAATGCTTTTGGAATCATGTGCATGCTTATTTTGTCCCTCTGAAATGATATGACCCAACCATTTTTAATAGTTACAGGGAGAGACAATAGACTGGTCATGTCAATTTGAACCAGTAACCCCCTGAGTGTGCTTGTGCCTGCATTACAGAATTTCTGCTTGTTACTGATGCTTAGTTTTAAGGGTTTTTTTTTTTTTTTTAACCATTGAAGAAGTAGAGAGAGGCTAAATAAAGTTCCAACCAGGAATTCTCACAAAGATGCTCGTTCTTAATTTAACAGTCCAATGGAGCTCCTTGAATTGTGTTGGTGGTTGGTGCTCCATTCTGTGTTTCTTTCATGTCCAAGACATAATGGACACCTCAGCTCAGCCTAGGCGATCAGTTCCATCTGTGTGGCATATGGCAGTCATCAGCTGCATGGTCATTGACTGGAGAATTTTTGGAGATGCTGTGACATGTCTATTATCCCCCCCACACACACACACTTTTCTCTTGTGTGCTTCTGTGTTTTGAGAATGCATACACAATGAACATGGAGTCCGTTTGCCAGTGTAACTATGGCAATCTTAGAATAATGTGAAAATAGGATTGCTCTGCCCATGCAAGAGATTGCATTAACACATGAATTTGAAACGGAACAGGTTTTACACAAAAACATAGGTAAAAGATCTTGAGGAAGTAATTACTTTTGGCACCTGGGAATACATTTGGAAACATGCTAATAATTTTCTCTCTTTATGTAAAATTGGAAAGAGGACTGAAGATGAGAGTAGATAGTATGTGACACCCAATAAATTAGGGTAGATGAATAACAATTAAGGCCTATAATGTCAGAAAGAAATAGGTACATTGTTCAATTCATGGTGAATCTGTCATAAAGGAAAAGTGTACAGGATGCAGATTAAGATAATTATTCAGAAAGTCACTACATTTAAATCCCCTAGGGGCCTAGTTTGTTTGTTTTGTTTTGTGATTTTGAATGCTAGTCTTTGCAGTGCCAGCAGAGATTTCTTTCAGCTGTGAGAAAGAGGTGAGGTAAACATGCTGTGTAGGAGAAAATCACAGGCAGAAAGCCCATTGACACTAAGGGTCCTTTACAGTATTGATGATTGAGGAAAGGGATCTTTGAAAATTCCTGTACAAAAGGATCCACAGGTTGCCTTACAGTTTAATGTCTGATCAGAATTCAGTTATTTATCAGATTTCACACTTCATTGAATGTTGGAGGTACGTGGCAGTTCAAAGGTAAGATGTGTGCAGTTATTTCATCATAACTGTACCCACATTGGGGAGGTAAATGTTTGACGATTTTGTCCTCACAAGTGAAGATAAATAATTTCCATAGTTTTCTCCCTACTGTGTACAAACAGGATATCTGTGTGTGTGTGTATAGGTGTATGGGTATAGAAAGCAGCAATCTTCAACTAATAAAATATTTACAAAAGTGTTCATGTTTTTATTGGTCAGGAGTGTTATTTTCTGTGAAAAAATAGCAATCATACATACAAATATTATACATGCACACACACAAACATCTTGCACAGAAAAAAGCAGCCTTGCGCGTGCATGCACACACACACACACATCCTTGTGGCTATTTTTTGTGCAAATTTGCTGGTTCCTTTCACAGAAAACAGGACTCCCTCCCTCCCTCCCTCCCACACACCCTAATGTGGCTGTCAGGAAGCAGTGTTTATTGTGCACAAGAACCTTTGGGGGGGCAGGAAAAAAAAACACCATTGTTGTGCAAAGAACCCATGTGTATTTTAAAAATCATAAAATCATAGAAATGTAGAGTTGGAAGAGACCACACAGGCAATCCAGTCCAACCCCCTGCCATGCAGGAACACCCTCAAATCAATCCCGACAGATGGCCATCAAGCCTCTGCTTAAAAACCTCCAAGGAAGGAGACTCCACTACACTCCGAGGCAGCAGATTCCACTGCCGGACAGCCCTGACTGTCAGGAAGTTCTTGCTGAGGTTCAGGTGGAATCTCCTTTCCTGCAGCTTGAATCCATTGCTCCTTGTCCTGGTCTCCGGAGCAGCAGAAAACAAGGCCCCTCCTTCCTCTACGTGGCATCCCTTCAAATATTTAAACATGGCTATCATGTCCCCTCTTAACCTCCTCTTCTGCAGACTAAACATACCCAGCTCTCTAAGTCTATCCTCATAGGGCATGGCTTCCAGGCCTCTCACCATTTTGGTCGCCCTCCTCTGGACTTGCTCCAGCTTGTCAATATCCTTCTTGAATTGGGGTGCCCAGAACTGGACACAGTATTCAAGATGGGGTCTAACCAAAGCAGAGTAGAGTGGTACCAGTACCTCCCTCGATCTAGACACCATACTCCTATTGATGCAGCCGAGAATTGCATTGGCTTTCTTGGCTGCCGCATCACACTGCTGACTCATGTTCAGCTTGTGGTCTATGGAGACTCCTAGATCCCTTTCACACGTACTGCTATCCAGCCACGTGCCCCCCATCCTATATTTCTGTATTCCATTTTTTCTACCCAAGTGTAGGACCTTACATTTCTCTCTGTTGAATTTCATTTTGTTCGCCCTGGCCCAGCTCTCCAAACTATCCAGGTCATTTTGAATTTTGATCCTGTCCTCTGGCATATTAACAACCCCTCCCAATTTGGTGTCATCTGCAAATTTGATGAGCATGCCCTCTATTCCTTCATCCAAGTCATTGATAAAAATATTGAACAGCACTGGGCCTAGGACAGAACCCTGTGGCATCCCACTAGTCACTTCTCTCCAGGATGAAAAGCAGCCATTCGTGATCACCCTTTGGGTTCGGTTGGTCAACCAATTACAAATCCAAATAACAGTAGCCCTGTCCAGCCACATTTTACTAGTTTCTTTGAAAGAATGTCATGGGGAACTTTGTCGAAGGCCTTACTGAAATCAAGATATGCTACATCCACAGCATTCCCTTCATCTATCAAGCTAGTAACTCTATCATAAAAAGAGATAAGATTAGTCTGGCATGACTTATTTTTGACAAATCCATGTTGACTTCTCGTGACTACCGCGTTGCTTTCTAAATGATTAGAAACTGACTGCTTCATGATCTGCTCCAGGATCTTTCCGGGTACTGATGTCAGGCTGACTGGGCGATAATTATTTGGGTCCTCTTTTTTCCCTTCTTGAAGATGGGGATAACATTTTTTCTCTTCCAGTCTGCTGGAACTTCTCCTCTCCTCCAAGATTTCTCAAAAATTATAGCAAGTGGTTCCGAAATGACCTCTGACAGCTCTTTTAATATCCTAGGATGCAATTCATCTGGCCCTGGAGACTTGAATTCATCCAATGTGGCCAGGTATTCCTGTACCACCTCTCTACTTATTATGTGCCTCATTTCCTCTGCTTCGTTCCCTGCTCCCCAACAGCCAGGTTGAGTGCTTGTATCCTTTTGGGAAAAAACTGAGGCAAAGAAGGTGTTAAGTAGTTCTGCCTTTTCTCTCCCCCCTGTGAGTAATTCGCCATCTTCTCTGCGCAGCGACCCTACTGTCTCCTTCTTTTTCCTTTTGCTGCGGATATATTTTAAAAAAACCTTTTTATTGTTTTTAATGTCTCTGGCCAGCCTAAGTTCGTTCTGTGCTTTAGCCTTTCTGACTTCCTCCCTACACCTCCTAGCTACCTGCTTAAATTCTTCTTTGGTGGTTTCCCCCTTCTTCCATTTCCTATACATGTTTCTCTTAACTCTTAGCTCAGCTGAGAGTTCTTTAGTCAACCATTCTGGTTTCTTCAGATGCCTTCCATTTTTCCTCCTTATTGGCACAGTTTTAGACTGTGCCTTCAGTATCTCCTTTTTAAGGAACTCCCATGCCTCCTGAACTCCTTTCCCTTTCACTATTCCTGACCACGGAATTCCAGCCAGCAGCTCCCTAAGTTTACAGAAGTCCGCTTTTTTAAAATCTAAGATGAGTGTCTGGCTACACTTATCTTCTCCTTCCCACTGAATAGCATTCCAACAGGGCATGGTCACTCCCCCCTAAAGATCCAACCACTTCTACCTCATTCACAAGGTCATCCCTGTTGGTCTAGACCAGATCTAGAATATTTGAACCCCTTGTGGCCTCTTCCACCTTCTGGACCATGAAGTTGTCTGCAAGACAAGCAAGAAACTTGCTGGACCTTGCTGTCTTGGCAGAGTTTGACTGCCAGCATATATCCGGGTAATTGAAATCTCCTATTATTACTGTATCTCTCCTTTTTGAATGTGCAGTCATTTGGTTGAGGAAGGCGTCATCCAAGTCCTCAGCCTGGGTTGGAGGTCTGTAGTAAACCCCCACCAGAATATCCCTGTTGTTTCTCGCTGCCTTAATTCTTACCCAAATGCTCTCGACCTGGCTTTCTGGATTTAAGTCCTGGATCTCTTCACAGGTGAAAACATCCTTGACATACAAGGCTACTCCTCCTCCTTTCTTGTTTGGTCTATTTTTACAAAATAGGCTATACCCCTCTATTCCTATATTCCAATCATGAGACTCATCCCACCAGGTCTCAGTGATGCCTATCAAATGGTATTTATTTTCTTGTACTAGGAGTACAAGCTCATCCTGCTTGTTTCCCATACTCCTTGCATTAGTGTAGAGACACTTAAGTCCCTGGGCTTTTCCTGCAAGTCCTGTACTATTGTTTCTACTACTCCCGCCATTGGACGCTTGTACTACTTGTCCAGTATCGTTTGGGCCTTTTCCCCCTGTGTTGTCTGAGTCCTTGCCCTGAATAATATTGTCTCCCTCCCCAGTGGAACTTAGTTTAAAGACCTCTTAATCTTCCTTGCAAGTCTCTTTGCAAAAACATTCCTGCCAAGTTTTGTGAGGTGCAGCCCATCCCTCTCCAGAAGCCCATGGTCATGGAAATTCAGGCCATGTTCCAAAAACCCAAACCGTTGTTGGCGGCACCATGTGCGGAGCCAGTTGTTGACCTCTACTATTGCCCTTTCCCTACGTGCACTGTATCCTTGAACAGTGAGGAGAGATGAAATGACCACCTGCGCACCAAGGTCCTTAAGCTTCGTCCCCATACACTCGTAGTCCTTTGCAATGTGGTAAAAGCTGATCCTCGCAGTGTCATTGGTTCCGACATGAACCAAAATGAGGGGCTTATAGTCAGTGGGTTTGACTAGCCTGGTTAGCCTCTCCGTTATGTGGTTGATCCTGGCCCCAGGAAGACAACAGACCTCTCAATTGAGCTTGTCCATTTTGCAGATTGCTGTTTCAGTTCCTCTTAGCAAAGAGTCCCCAACAACCAGAACTCGCCTCTTCTGAGGCTTTCCCTGGGCTCCTCAATAAGCGTGTTTTACTAGGACTGCCTGAGCATTCTGTTGAGGTTGGGAGCGTTGATCTAGTTCCTGTTGCCGAAGTTGGATTCTTTCTTGTTGACATTCTGTTCCCTCTGCGTAGTGCTATATTGTATTAGTTAATATTGGAACATCAGCAAATAAAACATACAGAACAACAACCACAACCGAGCAGCTAATTTGACAAGAGCATATCAGTCTTCTAATCAATAACAGGCATCTGTTTTTTGTATGTTAGCTTTTCTAGGAGAGCAATTGTCCAAATTCTGTTCATTCTGTGCGGTATAAGTTCCCAGTGTCATTATGGTCAGGAAACAAACAAAGCTGAATATACTTTCCAGCATTAATACACATATCTATTTATGTATGAAATGAGAAACAAAGATTTTTTTTATGAACAGGAAAGAAAAGAAATATGGAGAGCAAAACATATGAAGAAAGATTGAAGTCAGTCATGTTCAGCCTACTGAAGAGACAACTGAGGAGTGACATCTTTGCCCTCTTTAAATAACTGAAAAGCTATCTCAGAGAGGAGGTACAGGTTTGTTCTCTTGCTGCCCCAGAGGACTAATGGTTTTAAGGACCAGGACTAATGGTTTTAAGTTGAAGAGGATAAGTTTAAGTTGAATATTGGAAAGAACTGATTGGCGGCCAGAGGGGTTTGGCAATGAAACACATTACCAAGAATGGTGGTCGGAGTCTCTCACTCTGGACATCATCAAACCAAAGTTGGACATAGACCTGATGGGGATGCTCTAGCTGGAGTTCCTGTACTGAGATGGGGTTCAAAGGCCCACAGGCTTCTTCTAACTCTATGATTCTGTGAAACAGAATTTAGCAGAATAATGGAGAAGATGCAAAAGTTACAACTGATAGGTAAATCTGCCAATTCATTCTTTGTGGAGCTTTGGCTCCCTGTAGCAGTTCTTTTTCTCTGTGTGCACCTTCTTTATTTTTCTTCAAATGGCAAGAGAATGCTCTCCAGAAGGGAAATGTTCTTCTTGGTTGAGGTGCTGGTGCTTCATTTTCATCAGGAGCACATTTTTATAAAGCTAATGGCTCTTAACTTCCTATTCATTTCCCCTGAAATTTTGGATCACAGTTGAGGTACTTCACAACAGAATACTGGGAAAATAATTTTTGCCCAGCTACTATGAAGACTACAGCTAAACTCACTGAAGTTAGGACCAGATTGAGTGGTGTTAGGAGAGACACTATAGTCCTTGCTAAATGAAAAAGTTATAGCTTTTTGACCCTGCTTTATACCACTGCTGTTAGATCCAAGCAGCCACAAGTAGTGGCAGCCTAAAGCATTTGCAGGCTGCCAGAGATTAGTGGATGCTTGTAAACTGCTTGCTGACCTCTTATCAACTTTCCACAAGCAGGAGAGGCTATATACACTTCCTGTAATTATTTAAACCCCAATAAAAAATTTAGAAGAAAAAGGAAAAGTAAAGAAATCAGAGATTCAGAAAGTCAATACCAGTAAAGAAAAGATACATTGAACTAGACTTGAAAGGCCTGTAGCCAGAAATTTTATAGTGTGGGGAGCATAAGGGTACACTGATCATGGTGGAGAAAACATAAGTCAGTGTGAAACAGCAAGAACCTAAATATAGCCATGGCATATTTAAAGCTACTTTGGTGAATTAATTTAAATTGAATTAGATGTAAGCGCCAGGCGCCCAAGTGATTGTCTTGGCCCAAAACAGAGAGGTTATAGTTGTCTAATGCAGTATCATCTGGCCAAACAATTTTCCGTGCTTCACAAACATAAAACTGGAGCCTCATTAAAAGAAGTAATTTTTACTTCTAGCTATATGGAAGATAACTTAGAGGACTCTAAACTGTAGGAGGACTTACAATAGGGCAGGTGTAGATCTATGCTGTTCCCTATTTCTTTTCAAGTTTTCAGTTAGTGAAGAAGACCCAGGAGAGGATGATGGAGCAAAGAGAAACTTTGTAGCGGATTTATTGTGACCTGACTCCCTTCTCTGAATTCACAGTTCACCTTCTTTTTAAGGAAGAAGATACCACACATTTATTAATTTATTAGAGGAAATGTATCATATTAGAGGAAACGTATAAACAAGAATCTCTTCAGTGTTACCATCTCAAATCCTCAGGTACCTTCTGGGACCATTGCCAAGTCACCAGTATCTCCTTCCTGACATTTGAAAGCCAAAACCCAATGCTAGTGGGTGTCCTTGTGATGTGACAGGAACAGACACTTGCCTTGCAATAGCGAATGTGCTCTTATGATGTGACAGAGCCTGGACAAACAATGATTGAGAGAAAGAGTGGAACTGCTTCCGGGTCAGCTGACTATGAGAGGCTCAGGTTCAGAATGCAGTTAACCAGGGAATATGGCAAGCTGGAACTTCAGGGGCTGGGATGAGGGAGCATTTTTTGCTATGCCCAGACAGCAGCCAAAACTATAGTTGAAAACTGTGGCAATTGCTGCCATTTGGGGTTGGGATCCTCTCACCTTATTTACAGCATGCTCCAGGGTCTGTAAAACAGGGTTTGTACAACAACCACAGTTGTACAACAAGAATTGCAATGTTAGGATTCCATCCTCTTCCTTGGCAAGATAGACCCAAGTACATGTATTCATTGGTTCACACCCCAATTATATCCTTGTGCTCTTGGCTTTTTTGGAACATTGAGGTACATTCAAGCTCAACAGATAGACAAGTATTGTTCACATTGGGGCAGGAAGCTCTGCCACCAGCTGGCAGTGATGCACAAACTTTAAAGCCACACAAAAATCAAACTTGTTTCTCCTTCAGTGTTCCTCACTCTAAGGTTTGTCTCCGCATCCAAAGAGTTAGAAGAATCATAGCAATTCTGTAAGACCTCAGGAAGCACCCTGAAAACTTGCAAGCCAAATTGATATTTGCTGGGGCCTTTACATCAGATTCTGGGAAGCTGGTAGATTCTGGTAGTGGCCTCCATCCTACGTTTTCCAAATTTGTTTTTCCAGGTGTTTCACTGTGCCACACCCAATGTTTTTCAACAAAGCTCCACAGAACAATTGGAGAATAGGGCACTGTACTTTGTGAAAGCTGATGATTGTTGCAACTTAGCCACTGATGGCTACCTCAAATCTAGATGCACCACTAGAAAAGCTATAAGATGGCTTTTGTTCTGAAACAGTTGCTCTCCACTAAGATCATTTTTGTATATCATTCTATCTGCTGTGTCTTTCTTTCTTTCTAAATTGCTCCCCCTTCTTCATATCTCATCAGCAAAAAGGGAAATTGGCAGCAAATTACTGTAGTTTCAGGAAGAAATATACCTGGTGGAAAATTCCATTATATGTAATGACTGTAATAAAAAGATTAAATAAAATGTAATAATTTGTGCAAAAATCATATATGGGAGATTATTTCAGTCCCAATAAGGTTGTTTGAAAAATAGGGATGTCTGAAAATTTTGTCTGGTTCGCTCTGAGATAAAAACTTCCAAAAATTCTTTAGTACAATGACTTTTTAAAAAAATGAGATTAAAGCATTTCAATGCAGAGAAAGCAGAACTAACTGGTTTTCTCATCCAAGCAAAGGGTTTTGAACATTTAGGGTTTAAAAATCTGGCTTTGAATTCTTATGTGTTTAGCTGTATTTGTAGTGCAGAATTAGGGATACCAACTCTTTTTATGTAACAAGCTCTTCACTTTTTTTCGGCTATACTTTGAACAGTTGAAACACAGAACACTGTGCCCTGGGAATAGCTGAACCTATTGAATTTGGCTCATGTAGACAGGTGAAATTTAATTCTGTTCAATTCTAAATCAGAACTTATCAAAATGAAAACAAAAAATGATAAATGGGGTGGAGACTGAGTGAAGAAGAAATAATGACAGCTTTGCTCATTACTATTGGATTTGTTTACTTTCTTTGAAACATGTTACTTATTTATTCAAGCATTGTTTCTGTTATACACATCATCCTTTGCTCTGAATATTATACTGCAGCAGTTGTGAGGAAATTATAGAACTAAACATACATATTTCAAGATTCAGTATAACTTTGGAACCCTTTGGACATCATAGTAAGAAAATATGCTGATTTACATTGATTGCTCAGCTGGCAATATTATCTGCAAAATAGTGTCCTTACAGTTTTCGCTCAGTTATCTGACAGATTAGGGACCAGAGCACTGACAGAAGACAGAAATGGTTGAAAAAGAGAACCTACATACTGTACAATAGGGAGCACGAAGAACTTACGGAGGCTCACTTGGGACTGACCACATGCACACTGCTTGCAAAGGCTCTCAGCTGGCTTAACACTTTCTTCCCCACTCTGCTCACTTTGCATGCATGCGAGTGATTCCAAGCAAACCTCTGTAAGTGAGAAGAACTGATGAAAGAAAGTACAGTAACAGTGGAACCTGTCAAAATAATGGAATTTGCCCTTAATTTGTAAGCATCAAAAGAGTGAGTTGTCAAATAATGGCATGTCAAAAAATGGTAGCTCCTGTATTTTCCATAGCAGTGGCCTACCACAAATGTTAATGTTACAAAGATAATTCTAAACAGACATTGGAACATAAGTAAAAGGGCTTAATATGTTTTTTTAACCATTAGTGAACTCAAAACTGTACTCCATTTACATTAAAGCTGGGTGGGGAAAGTTTTAACATGTTAACATGATGATAATAATTAGCATAAAATCATAGAAATTCAGAGTTGGAAGAGACCACACAGGCCATCCAGTCCAACCCCCTGCCATGCAGGAACACCCTCAAATCAATCCCGACAGATGGTCATCAAGCCTCTGCTTAAAAACCTCCAAGGAAGGAGACTCCACTACACTCTGAGGCAGCAGATTCCACTGCCGGACAGCCCTGACTGTCAGGAAGTTCTTCCTGAGGTTCAGGTGGAATCTCCTTTCCTGCAGCTTGAATCCATTGCTCCTTGTCTTGGTCTCCGGAGCAGCAGAAAACAAGTCCCCTCCTTCCTCTACGTGGCATCCCTTCAAATATTTAAACATGGCTATCATGTCCCCTCTTAACCTCCTCTTCTGCAGACTAAACATACCCAGCTCTCTAAATCTATCCTCATAGGGCATGGCTTCCAGGCCTCTCACCATTTTGGTCGCCCTCCTCTGGACTTGCTCCAGCTTGTCAATATCCTTCTTGAATTGGGGTGCCCAGAACTGGACACAGTATTCAAGATGGGGTCTAACCAAAGCAGAGTAGAACCATAGGATTGATAGATAAAGTATTTATAACACGTTTTCATGCAAGGGACTTATTTTGTCATAGATGCTTTCAAATGAGCAGTTGAGAAGTTTAGGTTGCCTTCTCTAACCCTTTACTTTACAGTGCCATACAGATCTCACAATTTCATTGTTGGCAAGGGATGTTCTAGGACAACACCTCTACAAATTCTGTGGTTGGGAAAAGCTGTCTTTAAGCATGGCATCTAACAACTTCTGCAATGAATGTTGGAACTGATTTGCTGGATCTTTTCTCTTCTTTCCACCTCCCACCCAGTCTTGGCAACATGAATGCTGTTCACTGACTCTTCAAACACTACAGGCCGTTTCAGAGGAAAGAAAAGGTATAAAACTTGGAAAAAAATCCTGTAAAGACACCACTAATATGCCTTTAAAATAAATTTTAAAAGTGACTAGAAAATATTATCCTTCTAACAAAACCAGCCTTCATTCACTTCCTATGTTATTTTTAAATGATACACAGTTACACCATCATTACCAGAAAGTAACTTGTTACAGGTTACTGTATTACTTTCATTTATTACTTCCTATCTCTAGTTCTAAATAGATTTCTTGGATACTTGTTTATTACCCACAGTTGCTCATTAAGATGAGTTTTGGCTAAATTGTGCCAGTTGCTGACAACATCACAGCATATATGCACATAATTGAATATGCAACATGGAATTTGAAGATATCAAACCATTTGCTTGTGAGGAAATCAAATGATGCCAGAGGATCAAAAACTGTGACATTTGGACAAATGTCTATGGCACATGACAGTTTAACAGGCTGTTAGCTCTGACCTCATATAATTGATTTCTCTGTATAATCACAGAGAATAGCACTGTAGCTTCCCATTTCTGTCTGCACTTTCTCCATTAAAGCAGTGCCAGCATTTTATGCTGTGTTGTCCTGTTAATCATCTGACAGCTATTTTCAGAACTACCTACCACAGCTGTTTGTGACTCTTCTTATTAACATTAACTATTCAGACATTTAACAATGAGAAAGCACTTGCCTGTATGAGAACAGATCCTGCACAGGTGTAGGAAAGAACAGCTTTATTGATTTCAGTAAAACTATGTTGATGTATACCAGCTGTGGAGCTGGCTTATAATGTTTGGCTAGTGAGCAGCATAACCACAGTGATTAACTCTCTATTCATCTCATAAGTCTCTTTTGAACAGATGCAGTCATTCAGGATAATGAACGTGAAATTGTGGGCGCTTTTTGTGTATCCCTTAGTATTTGGTGCATAGGAGATCACCCAAGTCATCCATTCATTTTTGATGGAAGCCAAGGCGTACAATGCAGAAGGGCAGCCGTGTTGCCCCAGAGAACACATCACTTGTCCTGTTTAGTTTATTCAAATAGAAGTGTTATGCCTATGTTCACCTTGTATTTATTGTGGAACTAACCATCTTTAGAAATTCTAATGATTAATGAAAGTCAATGGGCATGATGTGAATTTTTCCTTTTGGACTTGTAATGAGCACTTCCATTGTTATTTATTTGTATAGTGGCAAGAATGACCTAGCTTAAAATGGTCACCTTCAGGGCAGGGAGTATATACTGGATAGAGTGGCTTGGGGCTGACATGCTCTTGTGAGTAATCTGAAACTCCTTCTGGTTTGGAAAAGATGTCCATATCAGTTCCAGGAGTTCCCAAACTTGAGTCCTTTGTGCGTTTTGGACTTCTACTCCCAGAAGCCTCAGCTAGCTTGGCCAATGGTTAGGGATGCTGGGAGGTGAGATCCAAAACACTTGGAGGACCGGAGTTTGGGCACCATTGCTTTAAAGGCAGTTCATCTTGGAGATATGGTGACTGTAGCTTTCTTTCTGCTTGGAACCAAGGTGATATTGGCCCTAATGCTTTGAAGACCATTGTGTTACTAATGCCTAGTTTCTACTTTGTTAGAAGCCCAGACATTATTTAGGATTATATTTTTCTATGCCTGCTGCAGTTTTAATCATTTCAATAATGGTATGGACAGATTTAATTCCATATTATAGACTGGAGCCTGCATTCCAAGATGTGGGGACAAGATTAACAAAAAGGAATATTTTTTCCCCATAGATGATCTGAAATCCAACTGTTAGTTCAAATTAGGGTAGACCTATTCACTCAATGGGATTTATTGTCATTGAGAACGTGAACGAAAATATAGCTGATTTTCTGGATTACTCCAAGGAAGATACGGATATCATGATGTAGTGCATTGGACTATGATCCTGAAGTCCAGGATTTGACTACCCATTTAGCCACGAAAACCCACCTCAGGTGTGTCACATGCTCTCAGTCCCAGAAAACCCCATGGTAAGAACCCATAGGGTCCCCATAGTCAGAAACGACTTGAAAGCACATGACATATACACAGTTTCAGCTACTAAAGTCTTGGACACATAATACAAAAAAATTATAATGTGGTGTTGGAATCTTTTTCTTAGTTAACATAAAAATTAACAACTCCATACAAACACCTACCTATGACAACCTTTCAAAAGAAGAAAGAGTAGCTCCAAAGAACCTCCACAAAAGAATATACAAAGTCATAAAGCCTGCTGAACATAGATACTAAACATGTACTTTACATAGCAGAAGGCCAGATAAAACTAAAGGATGGAAATAGTACACAACTTCCTGGACAAAGCATGACTCAGTGAACACACTTTTTAAACCATAAAAAGCTACAAATAGGAAATGCTTAAAATGAGATTCTGATTTTCTTATAAATCCCATTGTTGAACCGTTTTACATGTTACCAAAAATCCACAAAGACAAGAAATGCTTTTGTCTCAGGTAATGGCAATAGCATAGAGTAGTGGGCTGAGCATTGAACTACAACTCTGGAGAACTGAGTTCAAATCCCTGCCTGGCCATGGTCATGGTCACCACTGTGTGACCTAGGGCAAGTCACCCTCTCTTAGACTGAGAGGAAGGCAAAGGCAAACTCTCTCTGAACAAATTTTGCCAAGAAAACTTCATGACAGATTTGTGTTAGGGTCACCATGAGTCAAAATACAATACTAACAACAGAAAATGCACAACCATGGAGAGATTCTATCTATATACTGACTTAAATTCACAGACTATGGGTTTGGTTTTTTTTAAAAAAAAAATCCCATCATATATCAAAGACACAAATGATTTCTTGTTTAGAACTGGATCTTTGAATCAACAGTATCAGTTTGCTAAGAATACACTTGTTACATTGGAATGTACATCTGTTCACACCAATATACCACATAATGATAGGATTCAAGCTGTAAATACATCCTTCAGTATCAGGAGTTACAATGATCCTCCCAAAGGGGTCGTTGCCACTTTAACAAAACTAGCTTTCACTTGCAATATTTTTTTATTTGGTGGAGAGCACTATTCCCAGCTACAGGACACAGTCCTGGCACTCACGTCTCTTGTTCCTACAGCCATTTCCACACTAGAGTGTTATAGTGCTATGATTCCACTTTCAACATCCTATGGAATCCAGGGGTTTGCCGTTTCGGGAGAGGCCAGCTGGCCCCTCCCGAAATTGCAAACCCCAGGATTCCATAGGGTGTTGAAAGTGGAATCATAGCACTATAACACTCTAGTGTGGAAATGGCCTATGTATGGGCAACTGAAAAGTAACATCCTTAAAGAAGCTAGTGACAACACTTTTATATGGTGTTGGTAAATTAATGCTGTTTTAATTGTCTGGATGAAGTGTAAGGTATGTCTAGATAAGATGAAAAATCATATCCACTCCATTAATCCCCTAAATAAGTGTCCAGGTAGTAGCACCATTGAACTCCCACTCATTTTTTCTCTCTCAATATTCTGCCTACCACTAAAACCCACAAAACTGTCACTGATTTATTAATAAAGCTGCCAATGCTCATATCTACTTAGTCTGAAATTCCTGACATCCCAGTTATATAAAAAGAAATATTATTTGCAGTTTGGCTCTCTGAATCAGATCCATCTGTAACAAAGGCAGTTTCCGCATGAGGTGAGGGAATCGCTCCGTGCCATTACTCACCAGATCTTCTGGCTCCTCGGTCTGGTCCAAGGTGAATTGGAGCAGTGTGAGGTCTTAGATCTGCACTGCTCTGGCTTCCAAAATGGTGGCTTCTGGTTGGTCATGGGTCCCGACCAACCACGAAGCTCACCATGCCTAAAGCCCACCCTCCGCAGATCGCAGGCTCGCATTGGTGCGAGCCTGTGAATCTGCACAAGAGAAGCAGGTACGCAATGGCGCGCTCCGGAAAAATGAGAAACCTTTTTTTTCTGGTCTTTAAAAGCAAACTGGAGGACCAGTTGGCGACGTTTTGGAGCGGATCTCCAGTAAGTAGTCTGAACCTAGTCCGCTCCGAGGTTCAGACGACCTCTGTAGAGGATGCACTGCATCGTTTTTATTATTATTTATTATTATCTTTATTTCTATCCCACTTTTCTCCCTGAGAGGACTCAAAGTGGCTTACAAACATAAAAAAGCATAATTAAAAACTGTAATATACAAAAGTTAAAACACAGATTAAACATCAGTAATGATTAAAACAATGTTAAAATACATATTAAAAAACAGCATACAAAAAGCAATTAAATAGCAATTAAACTAACCAGCACCAAAAAGGCCAATGTAAACCAACCAACCAAACAAACAAATAAATAAATAAAATCCCTGTTTAACATCATAAGAAACATATCCTGGAGAAACAGGTGGGATTTGTTTGTTTTGTTTTGTTTACTGGTCCTTTTACAATACTTTTCTTCATTATAATGATGAGCAAGAAACCAGCTTTTCAAGTGAAAATATTTTCCATGAAATACATAAGTCAAACACTGACTATTGTATTCTATTTGTATTCCATTTCCAGTATATTCTAGCATTTCCTAATTACCACAGCAATTAGGGAAAACTATCAATTTTAAGCCAACTCAGTACATCTTGGTAATATAAATGTCTTCTTACAGCTTTCCTCCAGCCTATGGAGATTGCTACAGAGACCTTTCCTTAAGTAGTCAGTCACCAGGTCCTGGATCACAACTTTGTGAATTCAACTTTGCATCATCTATGCGTATCTGAGGAATACCTTCAAGAGCACTTTGATTGGCAGGACCTCCTGTATTAAACACATCATCTCCTGCATCTTCTTAAGAGTAATGTATTACATTGTGTATAGACTGTTTTACATGTCTTATGGGTTGATATTATAGAGTGATTATGGTATGACTTTTTAAAGTAAATAAGGTAAGGTGTGGAAGCAGAAGGGAGATGAATGAGTAATCATGTTACAGTGTTTGTTTGCTAGATGCCAAATGGCTGAAAGGAAGATGTGATGGATGAAAGGGAAGAGAAAGAAATGACTACAGTGTAAAGGTTTGAATTTGAAGGTGGTTGGTGGGTAGGAGTAGAGAGTAAAGTTGAGGCAAGAGTTTTGATTGGGAGTATGTCTGAGGGAATCTGTTGAAACATAAAATATAAAGACTCTGAAACCATAACTACAAGCTGATATTGATCAACTTACTTATTTTAATATGCTTAATTTTTTTTTAATCACACCTGTTTATTTGACCTGGCTATTAAAGTTTGTGTGTCAAAGAAGTAAAGCCAAAAATGTTGTAGGATATTGTGAAAGTAGGTTACCAGTTAGAGGTAGAAAAATAAATAGCACCTGAACTATGGGACCAGTTAGATAAAGTATAACACAGATGTCCAAGATGCCATCTGCACTGTGAAGGCAAACCAACAACTGATAGATACACAAAGTCTTGAAATAGTAACTCAGAAATATTGACCAGAAACATAGGACAATGAGTGCACAGACATTGGTTGATTACTGGAATAGAAATCTCATTGAATGCAATAACATTAGAGAGCAGGGAAATCTTCTCGATCTGTAAATTTCATACTCTAGCACCTCTTGGCTTCAGTCTGGAGTACCGTATGAACATGATCCATTTCATTTTTCATATTCCGTCATCTGTATTCTGTAACTGCCACCGTGAGGGCAGTTACTTTTTCAGCACAATTAAAGAAAGTAGATTAAAATAAATATCTTAAAATAAAATATCTGTGTGTTGTTAGTCACTCAAGTATATTCAGATCTAGATCTAGATTTAGATATACATATAGATGTAGTAAGATAATAGCATAGGTCCACAACAACTCACTTATCCTTGTGACCATTGCTCCTTACTTAGCACCCTAGAATCTGGATGGATGGTAATACTTTCTGATGTGAGCTGTCTGCTTCTCTCATACAAACAAAACACATGAAAGACCAGTACAAAGCGCTATTATGCATCACAAGTAACAAAGAATTTGTTCTTTTCTATCTTGCCAGCTTCAGAAAGATCTCTTTTGCTTTACCAACTCTGCCATAGTGTATCTGAGGGTCCCAAGAATTGGACCCTTCTGGGAAGACAGAGGGATCTGGATTCAGTAAAGATGCCTTGTTGTAAAACTTTCTGCATGCTATTACTGGCGGAAGCACTACCCTTTTCTTCCTGCTTGTTGGTGAATAGAACTGGGTTGCTTCTGTGAAAGCAGAGTTTCCTTCCATTGAGTTCCTATCCACCTAATCCCAATGATTCCAGAAAAACAACTCCAAGGATTAAGTATGTATTCTCAGTGTGCTAAAACATGTCTTGCTGGGGGGGGGATATAATGGTTTGGTAGACAGAGGGTACAATAAGGCAGGCATTCAACCTTGACTAACATTGGAAACAAGAAAGTAAAGTGGAGATGATAATCTCCACAGAAAATTAATTTAAATTAGAGCATGTTCTGATTTAAAATAAATTTAAAAACATTTTCTTTCACTTGAATTCAGATTTCCAAAGAAGCTTCCAGTACTCTTACTCCCAGTTAAAATGGTCTTTAAAAGAACACAAATTATAGTAAAAAAACATTTCCTACTCAGGACTTTTTAGTTAAAAAAAAGCACACACCTTCACTTTGTATCACTTAGCACTCCAACTGATAGATACTAAAGAATTGTATCTGAGCTAAACTCAGCCAGTGCTCTTTGACTTCAGTTGTTCTGTGCTGCCTTTGAACAAGAATGTGCAAAGAACATTGTGTACTCATTTTTGACCTTTTGTTTTATACTACCTTGTGAACTTAAATGTATAGCCCATCTCACTTCTAATGCTTACAGCATATAAGATGTGAAAGAAATTTGGAGCACTCATAGCTGAAATAAAACTGTATTTCTATATATACAAGCTGCTGAAATGACATTCTAGATAAAAAATAACCAATATGTATATCTTAAATAATTAAAGGCTATTTAGTTGTTATTGCAGCACAATCTCTTCATAGGCTTGGAGTTCCTGTATTTAAGGCTGCTTTATTTTGTTACTTGGAGCTCTGGTGTTGAGCACTTTCTCTCAGTCCTATAGAATTTGGACCCATTACTCCAGAATATAAGTTATTCCAAATCAAAGTAGGAAAAAAAAATATGACAACTGCATTTTTTAAAAGTACCTTTAACTATTTGTTTTATGGCTGACATGTCTCCACTCTCTCCCCATCCACCAATTCTCCTGAGTGACACAAGATTTAGGATACTGGAAAGCAAATCCAGTATGGGATCTGGAAACAGGTTGGTGCTAAGCTAGTAAAAGACAAAAATATGACTTTTGACAGTGGAACCAAGGCAGTCATCAAAGATGGAAGAAGTCTCATGGATGACACATATCTATGCCCTCATCTTCCATGGAAGAACTTTATTTTCCATGGATGTGGAACCATGGATAGACAATTTCAAAAGAATTGTGCCTAGGAAGAATGTAAGACAATGCTCTTTAGCTGGGTAGTTCAAGCACACCACCACTGAAACTGGTCTCATGAGTGGCATTTCTTGTTATATCTTTTTTCTCTCCTTCTCAAAAAGAGACAATCAATGGGATCTGACAAATCAGAAGCAAATGGAAGGAAAGAGCAAGAGGAAAGTACAGACATATGCAACTTCAGTTTTAAAGAGATCTTGATGACAATCCAAAGACTTGGAGCCAGAGCCAATTCAAAAGAAATATTTGGAGTATAAAATAGAATTCATGTGTGCCATGTTAGATGTGAAATGTGCATGTCTACAGTTCCAATGCTTACCTTTTTAAAGTATACAGCAAGGGAGCTCCTTTCACAATCAAATGAAGCAACAAAAATGCATGTGCACATGTGCTCACACATACACACAGATTCCCCTGCTTCACTCCTTTAATGAGTAGGCATTCATATTATGTCACAGGTATAATTCTAAATTTGTCAAATGCCCTATCGCTCTTTGTATTTGGGCAATTTTAAATTTGTATTTAGACTTGATAAAACTTCAAAGCCAGCAAGCTGGTGAAGCGATAAAGTTTTAAAAAATAACATGAGTAAAATATTGAGAACACCATCTTGCTAATTAGTTTTTAGAAACGTTATTCTTGATATGTATGCACTGATAACAATATAGAAGCAGTTATGATAAGACATAAAGATTTGGGTAATAAGTGCTTGAACAAAATGTGCAGGGATATAAAGTACCAATAATGCATGTGGGCTTCCTGGTACCTCTAGTTTATGGGCTCTGATTTATCCATCACACACCAATCTGTTTTCTCTTCCACTTTTCCTCAGAATATAAAAGCAAGGCTGCTAGGACAACTAAATCAGTACAAGACACACACAGGAACATGGGGAAATGTCTTATACTGAATCAGACCATAGTCTCATCTAATCCAGAACTGTTGACTCTGACTGGTAGTAGCCCTCTAGGATTTCAGGTGAGTTCTTTTCTAGTCCTTCCAAGAGATCTCTGGTATTCTTGTGGAGTCTTCCATCCAAGAACTAAGTATGTTCAATCCTGATTATCTTCTGAAATCAGAAGAGGGCAGGTTTACTTGGGATGGTATGGTGGTACAGTTGATATTGACGCAAATAATGATAATGAAATTAGTGGTGGTCACAAACAGAAACTCATAGGCTGGGATGATATTGGGGACATAAGCAAGAATCTTTTTAGGGTTGTTGTGGCAGGATGCATCCAATACCTCTGTACAGTGTCCCAGCAGGCATGCAGCCTATCTTTCTCCCACTACCCCTGCCCTGTGGCTGTTCACTAACTGGGGAAGTATGGGACTGTCTGGGCAGCAAGAGCTAATTGTACACCTACAGCCAGACATACAATTATAACATGCTCTTGGAACTCCAGGTGGTCCTTCACACATTCAGGAAGATACAGTCAGATGCTATCTGACCTCCATTCTCCCACTGGATGGCCATGGTGAGGCCATGCCATGGTAGGAAACAGGTGGGTTGCATGTGGAAAAAGTACAGAGAGGAAAGAGAGTGATATGATGTAAGATCCAGAAAAAGTGCAGTGATATAAAAGGTGCAGTGAAGTAATCAGATGATAGGTTAATATTAGCCCATTTCTAGCATCTCATTCTCACTGAACAAACTTGGAAAGTAAATCTTCCTTTGTGCCCAATGCATTGTGGGTCGCAAGATGTTTATGCACACATTTAAGACTAAATGAATAATTTTGTCAGAGCTATTGCTAGTTCTGTGATGCTGGTTCTATGTAAGTAGGGATTTCATTCACTTCCATAGTGTTCTATAGTATCTCATTCCAGCTTTCAGATAAATGGTGCAATATATATTTTCTGTGAATAAAATACATACACATTTTATACATTCTTTAGTTATAATGATAAACTATATTTACAAATATTATCTTGTTGGTAATTCTTTTTATATGGTATTATAAGCACCATAGTTATTTAAACATAGTTATTTTAAACCTGCCATCAAAGCAGACTTCTAGATGAGGGGAAATCTGATGCATCATGACATAAATGGTGGCCTTTGTGCATTGTGAAGTCCATTTTCAGCCTCTGCCTTTGTCTTTCCCACATTCTGTTAAAGTCAATTCAGGTATGAGGGCTACAGATACAGCTGCATTATTACAAGAGAAACTCTTTGTTGTGAAAAGCTTCTCACATTACTGGCAATTCTTGAATTAATGGTATAATGAAGGTCAGACAAGAGTGAGTGAAGTTTGACCAGTCTCCCATGTTTGAAAAAAAAAGGCCAATGTAACACAATCTCAAAAAAATGGGGGGATTGTTTGTATAAAGAAACTCTCATTCTATTCAAGAAGCAAAACACAAACAATAGTCGATTTCATCAATGTTTTCTCCCAAGACTTTTTCTTTCATCAAAAGATTCATATGCCCATGGCATTTTTCTACCATGGTATAAAAAAGCAACTTAAAAAAAAACAATCAGTGGGAACTTGAAATCAGGACAACGTCCTGGTAAGTAGGATACATGGAGCTTAAGTTATCAGGAAGCCTGCATCATCACTTTCCTAGCTGAACATGATTGGTATGGTTAGGAGGTTTGGTCTAAGTTTTAGAAAAGGAGGAAAAATTGAGAGAGAAGCAACCACGTCTGAGTATTCCTTGCATAATAAACACTACAAAAATCATCAGGTTGCTGTGACTTAAAAGCATACACAAACACAGTGGTCAAAATCTAGCTGCAAATCCTAACTAGTATGGACCCACTGAATCAATGGGATTTACATAAACATTCACTAACCATTCAGCAATTGACTCCATGGCTGTTCTCTAGCTGGGAGTAGCCATTGCATTTAGGCCAACAGGATGTAGAAACTGGAACTTATGCACTGGATCAGCCAAATTGTTATATTCCATAGTTTATCATTCTGTTTTTCCCAGCACTGAGATTTTTGTCTGGGAAATCTGCATTAATGTGATTTTTCTTTACTTTCATATACATTTACTACTTATTAAAGTCTTTTGGTTCTAATTATTTCATCCTAATTGTGCATGTATATGGTTCAACTGTTTCAACTTAGTTTAATACGATTTTCAGACTTTTATACTTTTTCAAAAAAGACTATTGGCTGGGATCCTGTTTGTTAGTCCCAGCTGGAGAAGACCCATTCAATGAGCTCTTGAACAGCAAGACAACACATAAGTAAATCCCACTGATTCAGTGGGTCTACTTTAGGTAGGACTAGCAACAGAATTCAGGCCCTTATCTTTTGCTGTTATACCTTTGAAATATTTTATTACACAGTGTTCTGAGATCAGAGATGCAAGATGGGATATAAATATTTAGGCAAATAATAAATAAAGTAAGCAGAAGTGTCCACACAGGATTATCTTGGAAAAAGGGAAAGCGGAGAGGGGATGTGGCAGTCAAAGACTCTGAAAGACATGCAGATTGCCACCTCTACCCTGCAAAAAAGGATTTAAGTTTGGACCAGGCTCCTTAGTAGCAAGCAATATTGAGAATATCCCTGAATCCTATAAATTATAATTAAATCAGTCCCAAGTGAGAGAAAATGGGGGCTTTCATGTATATAAGAGGGACTGCCAGTGGTTTGGCCTCCTCATTTCCCTTCTTCAGAGCAGGAGTAGGTAACTGGATGGGGTCTTGGGTACAATTTTCCACCCCCTGACCCTTACATGGACCAAATCCCACCCTGGGCATGCCAAATACCTGCTGTTTTCCTCCAAAATAGCATCCAAAAGTGACATCACGTCACTTCTGTTGACATTTTGAAGGAGAAATTAAGGGGAAAGAAGATGTTTGAGATGGGGTAGGAGTTCTGAGGAGGTGCTGGAGGGACTACAGGGGTGTTGTTGCATGCTTGCATGCATTTAGGACAGGGCTTTAGGGGATTTGTGGAGGCTTTCAGAAGCTATAAAAATGAGGTCCAGGGGCACCTACAATTCACAGGTCAAACTTTCCCCATCTCTGCCTTAGATGGTTCACATTTTTGAGTCTTCATATCAAACACACAAATAAATGACTAAGGGTTTGACAAAAACACTCAAAAAGCCTTGTCATTTTCAAGGAGAGTAGCCACATAAGGGTAATCATCTGCCTTTGTGGAAAATCCTTTTGAAAAATGATATCCCTGTGACTTGGCTAACAGCAGTGAAACCCTTTCAGAGATATAAATTTACCTGAGCATGGGAACAGTGCTTCACACAAATAGCTTGTCATGAAATTTGGCACCTACCTGATAATCAATTTGATCACCAGCCATATGGGTTAAGTGAAGTATGAAGGGGTTCTAGCTCAACAACAAAATGCCTAAATGAAACATACTGTCCTACAAAGCCTGCTCAGTTGACATTTTGGAATATATCAAGCAATATATTTCTGAATACACTAACATCTCCAAGGATCTGAATATTTATCAGGAGATCTGAACAACAGGAATACAATTCACTAAGAAGAAACCAGAGTTTCTTTGATCTAAAATAGTTTATTTGGAAAATATGAAAAAAAAAATCATTTTCGAGAGAATGATTCTAGATTGCAGAAACTGTTGGCACTTTTAATATTTTTTTTTTTGCTTCAGTATCTATACTTGCAGTTTTCAGCATAGGATATTTCTATCCCAATGTTCCTTTCTTTCCACTTTTTTTAAAAAAAGAACACTTTCTATTTCCACTTTTTTTAAAAAAAAGTGGATTGAATTTCTTTGTATTTTGGTCTGGGGAGAAGAAAAAAGCCATGTGTACCATGGGATTTAGGACTGAATCTGAAATATATGTTTAACTGAATACCCAAAATACTGCATGACCTAAAAGCATTAACCTTCATATGTAAGTATAAAAAAATTATATCAGTCAGTCATGCAAGCTATATGTCTTTGGGGCAATGTAAAACCTCAATGACAGTCTGACAAATTATTTTACACATGAATTACCTACTAATCCTTCTGCTTATAGAAATAAATCAAACTGTCACATTTAGTCAGGCCATTAATCCATCTAGCCTAATATTCTGACTTTGATAGTGGTCAGTATTGGCTGCTTCAGAGAAAGTTGCAGGAAAGGAACAGGTGACCAAATGATGCCCCTCTCTGTTGCTGTTGAGTAAGAAAGGATTTCTCATACTTAAAACAGAACTGCATTGCTAGAACTGAGTGAAACCCCAGTGGTTCCCTCCCTCAGCTTTAAATTTCACTGTTTTTTATATGCTGTAAGTGCACTTTCTATTTTTATACAGATCACTATGGGATATTTTAACATTGCTGGTACAATTTAAGAAAGATTTAGTGCACTAGGTTCCTTTTAAGACCGAAAGAAAAGAAAGGAATCATTGCCATACACTTTGGATCACAATACAAGTTGCACATCACTGAGGCAAAGCCCTCACATATACAAGGACCTCCAGCAAGAGGATCTTTGGCTCATGCCTGTTTATAGATTCATCTTCCAGAACCTGGAGGCATGCATAAACTGTGCTTTAAATCTCATCACAACAGCTCATTCTGGCACTCCATGGAGTTCCATTGAGATCCTGGAGGAGGCATGGTACTGGAGCAGCCAGGAAAACAGGTTGATGCATTCCAAGTTCTAAAACCACAGAGATATTGCCCACATGTGAGTAGGTTGAGAAATACAAAGCAGAATCACAGCTATGATATGACTTTGGGGAAATAATAAACAGTCACTGCAGAGAAAGCGAAGGATCCTTTTCTGCTGTGATTGCTCTGTTTTATCCCAAACAGAAGACAACATAAGGTTCTCACTGTAAAATAATGGGGGTGTTTGAACTCTAGCTCGGCTCCTGTGTGTAACAACTGAAGCATGTATAAAAACGAAAAACCCAAGTGTGTGTTACAACAAGATCTAATAGAAAAGCTCATTTGCCAAAGAAGACATCTGTCTCATACAATTTAAAAGCTCGTAGGAAGTAAAGCGACTAGTGTAAAATGATATCAGCTGCACACTGGCAATAGCCACAGCCTTAGTAGCTATGATTGTGCTCAGTATCAAAAATAGGCTTTCAAAAAAAAAAAATCTGAGGGAGGAAAATCCTTTCCAGTGTGTCATATTCATAATTAACAATTCTCTTCACAAAGAGAATGATCACAACGATCATTATAGATTTGATCACTGAAACACACACACACCAAGATAATAATCTCAGCTTCTCCTTAGGAAGTCAGTCCTGACTCTAATCTGTTCAATTTTCTGAGGAATCTTCTTATTCATTGTAACAATCTGGTGATGAATCCCACAATTGTGCTTTTGTGCAAGACTGTGTGCTTGGCTACTCTTGAATTGTTAGTGGGTCCACACCCTTTCTTTTTCTTGGTTAAATCAAGTGTGCCCTTCTTATACTTTCAAACTAGTTCACTGGACTTGAAGTCATAATTATTTGAGTTATCCGAGTAGCTGTCCACTGGGTCTTTGTTGAAAAATGTGAAAGATAGTGAGCTGTTACTGCTCAAGAATCAGATTGTATGTTGTCAGAAACTTATGGGACTAAAATTTTAAAATTCTGTTTTGGGGGGAAAAAACATTTTCAGACTATCCTGATCTGCCAACAGATCTGTAATACTGTTCCTGGGGTTATCAGCAGAAGAACTGGAAAAAAAGGAAAATTGTTTCCTTGAAGTATAGGCTCAGTCACCATGTCAGTGTAACAATTGATGCTCTCATCAGACATTTTGCAATGCCTGCTATGTTTTGGCTGCATTTTATTCTGATATCAATAAAAGAAATAACTTGTGAGATCATAGAGTGTCAAAGGGGTGTATGTGAATGGCTGGACCTGGAGTAAGCCTCCGAATGCCATGGTAGGTAGGTAGGTAAGTTCAGTGCTTGGCCGCTCTTCTGTGGTCCTAAGGGTGAGGATCAGGAATCCCTGAACTATGGCATCTGCCTTGAGAAATAAGTGTGAATGTGTGTGTTTAGATTTGGTGTTTTTTATCTGGATGCAGACACTGTATTATTGGGCTCGATGTCTAACCTATCACATTTTATGATATCACTAGGGAGTGCCCAATGTAAACTTACCCTTGCAATATTAAGCAGGACACCCTCCTGAGTATCACAAGGCACTAGCCCTAGGTAGGACCTTAAAATCTCAGAGCCTGAGATAATTCTGACCTGGCAATCCTAATGTTATAAGTAGGTAAAATGGCAACAATGCAGATGCAAGCAGCCATGTGTGGGCACAGACAACAAGCACACCAGAGGCAGTCAGTTCTCTTCCACACCATCCACTACCTGAGACAGCAGTTTCATCTGCAGTCATGCGAGGGTCAGCTCTAAGGAGAAGAACATGTGGCTTTGTGCTGCTGTTTAAGGAAGGACGGAACATAATGTTCCATTGTACCCACAGCATGAGAAAGATCAAAATAGGGAAAATAATATAAGATGCTTCATTAGTAAAAACAGTACAAAGTATTGCTGTACATCAGATGAGTATTTTGTCCAGCACCAAGAGAAAGAACTTCACCTTATAAGTCATATAAACCCCTCATAGATCAACTTGGTGAAGCACAACATCCACAGCTAAAGCATCCCTGACAATTGCCATTCAACCTCTGCTTAAAACCTTCAGTGAAGGAAAGTTAACCAGCTTGCAAGAGAGTCTGTTCCACTGTCAAATAGTTTTCACAGTTGTTCTTAAAACTGAGTCAAAATCTGCTTTCTTGTCATCGGAATCTATTGGTTTGGGCAGCAGAAAACAGGTTTGCTCCATCTTCCACTTGACAGACTTCCACTGAACTCCGAATATTAAGTCTGATAATTATGGATTCCCAGCTTCTCCACAGTTTTTAGCTTCACTTATTTAAAATTGCCTTAGATATTAGCTCTGTTGAAAAAAATAAAAAAAAAATGATTGTGGGGCTAAGAAAAATAGAAGGATATACAGCACAATTTCAAGTAATTGGGATTCATTCAGCAGACCTGTACGGGGTCATTGTTTAAAAATTTCAAGTTGAACATCCTTAACCATGAAGAAAATGAAGTCCAAAGATATTAATTACATTTCCTGCAGGTAAAAGAGTGGATGGAGATGTAACAGCAGGGATGATTAAAGAGATAATGCAACAGAGACCCAGGAGTGATAGTTAGGTTATTTAGAAAAGAAAGAGACATGTATAAATACTAAAATTGATTTCTTGGGAAATCAGTTCTACTGCGCGAGGTTAAAAGGAAAACTATAAAATAATCAAAGTTTATCATCATTAGTTTGCTAGATTTGATTATGGCAGAAAATAGATAAAAGCACATGAAATAGCCTGCATCCCTGCTATTTCAACATTAAAAGAAAGAAGTTGATGCCTTGTTTTGTGGCCCTCAAATTACCAGTCATTAGTACACACAACCACACCATGAGTGAGAGAACTTCAGCTACAGCACTCATATTTCAGCTCAGTGCTCTGTCCTGTCATCTTTCTACTAATGTAAAGGTCAGTCAGGGTAACCAGGAATGTAGGTTTGCTTTCTTCGCTGTTCTTTTGTATGTAATGAAATATGCAGAACTAAGGTGAGTCCCACTTGAATTAATCTGTACAATCTATTTTCGTCTAGAAGAAAGGAGAAGCTCATCTTTACCTCATTAAGATATTCACCGAACTGTTTGGGTTCACTGCTTTTCCCCTATGGATTTGTGCTAAGGTTTACCACAAGAATTCAGTCTTTTATATTTTATTGAGAACTTGGAAAAACTACATTATAGATGACCACTTCCAGAATCTTGGGATGCTGGCTGGGGATTCTGGGAGTTATAGTTTTTTTAAAAAACCTAGTCTTTCAAGCATTGATTTTACTCATATGCTAAATATTCTCCAATTACCAAGGCAATACTTATCTGTAGTATCTATTTATTATTTGTTTGTTATAATATTTATTGCATGCCCTATATCACAAGATCTAGGGCAGCATACATGCAAAGTCAATTTAGAACAATTTAGAACAATCTTAAAACAATAGGCAATAATTTAAATAGACTAAAAAGATATTCTAAAATCAATTTTGTCCAATAGATAAATCTATTTTGCTTTATAATGTTTAATAAAGAAAAATAGATTTATCTATCTGGACAAAACTGAATTGGACTAAATGGTTAGGCTTCAAATAGTCTGATAAAAAGACATGTTGCAACTTGGCAGCATAATGCAGCCAGCCTTGATGTCAACTGGGGCTCCAAGAGGAAGGCAATCCACAATCAGGGTGCCATGGTACAAAACATCCTCCTTCACATCCTTACATAGCATATTACTCCCACTGGCGGGACACCGTTGGTCTCTGCAGCAGTTACCATTCTTTGGTAAAGCAGATTAGTTCTTCCAAGTATCAAAGTCTCAGGCTATTTAGGGCTTTAAGTGTCATCACAAACACCTTAAATTCACACTAGAAACACACTGACAGCCAGAACAATTTCTTTAAAACAAGTGTTATATGGTTTCTAGGTTCCTGTCAGCAATCTAGGTACTGTGTATTGCATTAGCTGTGAGCTTCTTAATCTTTCCAAGG
Organism: Ctenosaura bakeri; assembly: GCA_948474755.1. NCBI lineage: Eukaryota > Metazoa > Chordata > Lepidosauria > Squamata > Iguanidae > Ctenosaura > Ctenosaura bakeri. The sequence continues at coordinate 94,948 of CAOLHI010001864.1, read as the reverse complement.
ACAATCCAAGTAGAGTACACTGAAGTTATCTATTGAAGTTATCTAATGAAGTTATCAGCACGTGAAATATTGGGTGGAGATTATCCTTCACCAAGGAAGATTGTAGCTTTCAAGTGAATTGACACTGGCTCCAGGCTCTTGTTCCTTTGATTTCTTGGGGTAAAGAGAACCAAGGACCTCTTTGGAAAAGAAGACCAAGGAACAAAGTATGCAAAGTATCCAGACCAGGTTGCTTATCCACGTCCCAAACCCAGGGATTATTGATTCACAGACCCTCTGTCTTATTAGGATTTTGATTCACTTAGCCCTCATCCAGCCCACTGCAGCATCCACACATGAAAATAGTATCTCTGACAACAAAGAGAAGCAGAGCTGAGAATTAGTTTCCATGTTCTTCTTAAGTTGCAGTCATTATTCATGATCCCATCTAATTTTTGTGTCTCCTAGTAGAACATAACAAAGAAAAGACAGGTTTGAGCTTATTCAAACTGTCCAAAAGCTCTGGGATTGGACAGCTTATATCATGACTCTATGGCAAACTTTGGAACAGATGTTCCTTCTTGGTCATCCAGTTGTGCATGATACCTGTGCCCTCATTTCCGTTTTTCTCCATGAGATGATGTGTGAGAGGAGTTTGTTTTCCTTCTTAGATATAGGAAAGCAAGGCCATATGAGAACCTGCAGGCTAAAGGTCATACCCTATTCAAGATGTCATCATAGTAACAGCCCAGAAATACAGAGAGGATGGGAGACACTGGACCCAGTCATGGGATGTTACACCTCTCTTAATTGGAATAACTCAGAATTAAGAAGAAAAAAAACCTTCTGTCACCAGGGTATATGCCACAGAATACTAAAGCCAGGATTGTCCATGCCATTATATTTCCATTTTCCATGGATGGCTGTTAAAGCCTAGCATTTGGGAAAGCTAATGGGAAGAAAATGAATTCATTGGAAATGTGGTGCTGGAGGAAATGATGGACTGCCAATCAATCAATCAATCAATCAAACAATCAATCATTTTCTTTTTCTTTTTTTTAAATAAATTTTATTGATTATAAAAGGGAAAAACAGAACAAAAGAAGAAAACATAACTGGTGATCATAAAGTGAAAAAGAAAAATTATAACATAAAAATGCTTACATTATTATTTTTCTTCAAGTCCATTAACATAACATACTTATTCCACATATTATAAATCATACTGCTTGTATATTTTTATTATTACATGTATCTGAATCTCATTATTATGTCCATTATTGTTATTTATTCTCTTAATTCATATTTAGGAAAATATACTGTTACTAATCTCATTCTTATTTCTATCCTTTGCAATTTAATTTATCTCTTACTGTTACTAAATATTTTCTTATGACTAAACATATCATTACTAACCTTACCCATGAATCCATCCCCAGGCCCAATTATATTGCAGATTACTCCACCTTCCAAAATTGTAATTCTTTTTGTGGAGGTTTGACACCTTCTTCTTTTATTAAAACCTTTTCCACAAATATCTTCCATATTGCTTCAAAATAGTCCCTTTCTTTATTCCTTTTTTTACTTTAATTCCACATGTTAACTTATCATTAATCACATTTTTCCATACTTCTTTATACCAATCCCCTGTTTGAAATTCTCATTGAATTTTCCATTTTCTTGCTATAATTAAACTTGCATTGTATTAACTGTGGTTAGTACATTTGTAATCAAATCCTTCATTACTTGAGTATAATTAACCTTATCAAACATAGATAATAATGCTATACCCGGACATATTTGTAAATCAATTTCTGTTATCTCTTTTATCTCTTTAAACACCATTTGCCAAAATTTCTGTACACATTCACAATTCCACCACATATGCATATGTGTACCAATTTCTTGATAACCGCTCTGGCACAACCTCAAATTCTTCTTATCTGTACAATTTAATCTTACTAGTGTTAAGCACCATCTCCAAATCAATTTATAATAATTCTCTTTTATCTGTACAGATAAGTTTTTTAAATGACACTGATTCCACATTTTTTGCCAATCCTAAATATCTATTTTTTGTACTAATTCTTCCTCCCATATTTTTCTAAGATATTCATCTTCGTCTTCTTGTTGTGACAACATTTTATATATTTCACTTGTGGTAGCCTTCAAAATTTCATTTCCCCCCATTCCCTCTTTGATTAATCATTTGTTCAAATCTAGTATATTCTCTAAAATCTTTATTATTCCTGTTCCAATTCCTTGTTCACTGCTCTGGCCATAATTAAGCCATGATATCTTTGTAGCCTGCAATCTCTTCTTTATTTTGTCTTTCTTCATAATCGTATTCATCCAGTCTTTTAACTTATAAATTCTCTGTTTCTTTAATTCAATCAATCAATCAATCAATCAATCAATCTTAGAGTAACTTCTCCCTAAAGGCCAAAATGGCTAAACTGAGAATGTCATACTTTGAGCATATAATAAGAACACATGACTCATTAGAAAACACAATAATGCTTGGTAAAGTAGAAGAAAGTAGAAAAAAGGAAGGCTACATTACAGGTAGATAACCTTAATCAACAAAGCCAGAGCTCTGAGTTTGCATTTCCTGAGCAGGACTATTGTTAAAAGGATGGCTTGGAAATTTATCATGCATAAGATTACCATAAGTTGAAATCAACTTGATAGCAACTCACAACAAACCACCTCAGGTTCAAAAAGTCACAGCTGGGAATTTGCCCTCAATGGATAAGGACAGGAAGTACATTGCTTGGAATTAAAAAAAAAAAGCTGATCAGTATAACAACTACTTCCACCAAATCCCGGGGCTTTTGGACAATCTGGAACAAAGTATTAATTCCCAAACCCAATCATGTCAGCTGTGGTAGCACTTTAAAAGCATGTTCTGATATCTATTACCCAGTTTTGCAGGTCTGTTAGAAGCTCGGATGCAGACTGAGAATGGATTTCTGTAGCTGCAGAATTAAAATCAGGGTTACTTATCATCCAGTTCTTTGCAGTTTTGACCATATAATGAACAATCAATACCACTATGTCTAAAGACATTGGCAATTCATAATTATATAGTTTAGTATGCAGATAGCTACATAATGGTCATTCTTCAACAAACAAGATCTATGTTGTGTCATAATATATGTATGGTGTTGCACATGTGCAGATAGCATTCAAGAGATGATAAACCTAAAGCAAAATGCTTTTACACAGGCACATTCATATTTGAAAATTAATCATCTGCTATCCAAATTAATTCTAGGGGAATGCTGTCAACCATGTAACCTGTGTGTGTAACCAAGATGTGTTTGGTTTTGGAATTGTACCTTTCCATACATTCTATTTACTTGTCTAGATTTTTTTTCTGGGGCTATTGAGCTGCTAATGAGCTTCTGGAACTACTATTATCTTAACAGCTTAGCTAAACAAGCAACAACGAAATCAAACAAACAAACAAAAACAAAAAATCAAGGAGTGGTACCCAATTTTCGTTCAGAATCTTCTCTGGAGTATCTTTGCCCCAATAAGAAATCAATTTTGAAACTGGTTGTTGTTGTTGTGGATTTAGGTGAAAAGGAATTACACTTTCCCTTTAGTACCTCTGATAGAAACAGTCCTGTTATCAGGAGAGTGTTGCTAGATTTCATTCATATTATCTTGGGTGATGATCTTGACCCCATTTTAATCCGACTACAGACCCAGATTTGGCACTAAAATGTCCTTTATCAGGATTGATCACCTTGCTTGGAGAGAGAGAAGGAGTATGACACTGCTGTTTTTCATGGACCTAAGGGACTTCTGGCAACCCAATGGTTGTGGTGCTCTGTATTCCAGCAGGCTCTATTCTGTCCCTCACATCAATACAAAACTACTGGAAAAGATCTTCAGGGGACTTGGGACAAAGTTCTGGCAGGAGTCTGAACACAGCTCTGTTTGTTCTTGTCATGTGAGTCAGGTAAGGGACAATAGGCACCAGATAAGTGCCTGGAGGCGGTAGTGGATCAAATGAAGGCCAAGAAAGCTAGACTGAATCCCAACAAGAAAATTCTCAGGACCATTGTGAGACCAGACCACCTGGTTAAATAGGATTGCATTCTGGGTTAATTATCAGGAGAGTAATTGTATGGCATTCCTTGATACAACATAATCACAGGAGGAATAGGTGTTTTTGCCCAGCCTCAGTGTAGCAACTACAGACATTCTTCAAAAGATATAGTTTGGTCATATAGTTTGTTATCCAGGTTCTGGAAACCTCTTAGAAGGATTGCTGCAGTTATCTTTATTTGGAACTGCTCTTGAAGACAATTTTCAAATTACATTTGGTGAAAAATGTGCTGCCAAGATGCTTCCAGGGAGGTGTCAGAGACATGCATTAGTTACCTGTTAAGGTCAAATTCAAGGTGCTGGTATTAATTTTAAAAAGTCTAAATCACTGGGGGCCTAAGTATCTCCCTGGTTTAACCCACTCATGCTCTGAGAGTTAGATTAACCCACCCACACTCTTTCATTGTCCCACTACCAGGAGAAGTACCTCAGGTATCAATACAAGGTAGGACCTTCTCCATCATTGCAGTCTGACTCTAGATGCCCCTCCCAAAGGTACACCTGGTAACAACTTTATTGGTATTATTAAGTAATCCTAAGACCTTTCTGTTTGCATTCATTAGTAGTCAATGAATTTTCTGGATTTCTGTTTTGTATTTGTTTTTCATTACTTACTATCAGTGGTTTTATTAGGGAAGCTGCATTTGATTTCTTATTATTCATTTATTTTGTTGGTTTAATACTGATATCTGCCCTAGGATGTTTTATGATAGGTGGCAGAGAGATAGTGAGGAGAGGGAAGGAGGAAGAGAAATAAATAAGGAAATAATTTCTTCCTTCCATCCATGTTGTTCTGTCCTTGACTATGGTTTGGGGAACATCAAAAAATATAATTTTACAAGTCTATCCCTGTAAATAGGGAAAGTGTAAAATACATAATGCACTTGCACTGATTTTTTGATGTACCATCTCAGCTAAACAAGTCAAGGGATTTATGGAGTACTGCAGTGATGTTGGCAATTCTTACTGTGATGCCGACAATGAAGGCTTATTTATTGACCAAGTGTTAAAAGTACTTTCATTGATAGATATAGACAGTTTTCTTTTATTTGCAGGCTATATTTATGAAAAATAAAAACTCAATAGCTGTTCCCTCTTTTCATTTTGCAATAGGAAACAGCAGCACTTTGTCACTTCATATGTTTTGGCTTCTTTCTGTTTTCTGAGCCACAACAAAATGATTTATCCTGGCAGGGAGACTTTCACTGCTAGGCAGCTCAAGGTATACTGAAATATAATTTCAGATAACTGACAAAAAGGGGCACTTTAATGGTTGGTCTTCAGTCCCATTGTGCTGGCCTTTAGTGACAGAATAAAGTAGGGATGATTATCACTCAAGAACACTATGTATTAATATCATTTATCACATAATGTCATTTACCATGTAAACCGGTCATTTCTGCACTACACTATTATAGTGCAATTATTCCACTAACAACATCCTATATGGAATCCTGGGGTTTGCAGTTTAAGGAGTAGCATTTAGAGAGCTCTCGGGGCTCAGTAAACTACAAACTCTAGAATTCCACAGGATGTTGAAAGTGGAATAATAGCACTATAACAGTGTAGTATGGAAATGGCCCTAATGGCAACAGAACGTAATAGAAAGTAATATTATAACACTGTGCTAGATATGTTAACCTTTGGTAGAAGAAAGTTAATTTTTTTCTTCTTTTTGGGGAAAGCATGAACTGGAGGAGGGGGAGAACAGAAATGCCAGATACTATCTTTGAGAGGCTTGAATTAGTTTGACTGTCATAATCCATTCAAAGGAAGACTAGAAGTTGATCCTTCTCTCCCCCCCACCCTTATTTTTATTTTCTTTCTTTTTTCTCTGCCTTTCAAAATGTCTAATTCATATGTCTCATGTTTTATCTTTTTCCTTTTTCTTTTATGTACCTGTAGAATTTTAGTGCTTTTTACCAATTATTAATAAAGATATCTTAAAAAAAATAATTTGGTTCCTCAAAAAAGGGGAAATTTTAAAAAATCATTTACTATTTGGCAATCTTACTCCATAAAGAAACATATTAAGTGTTAGAGTTAGCAACCTTTGCATGTTTATACTCATTAATTGCTAGTGTTCATCTTAACTTAAAGCTTAGGAAAAGCATATATTTATGATGATTGCCTATTTGTTTATTTTATCATGCTCATTTTCTTCCTGCATCTCTCTGACCTTCAGCCATTTTTTTAGATCTCTGTCTTTACAATAGTGTTTGATTATGAGCCAGTAAGTTGTAAGCAAAGCTAATTTTATATGTTTTACAAAAAAAATAAATAAGTTTTTCTGTTTCTTTGCTGGACCATATTGGAGAAGGAGGGGTGACTATTTTTCAGTGTCTGCCTTACTACTCTGATTACTCTGCTTGGCAGATCCAGTACTATGGCTTATATTTCCCTACAATAAACTCACCACAAGGATATGGGAATTGCCTTATATTAGGTCCAGACTACGAGTCCATTTAGCTAGTATTGTCCATGTTGTTTGGTCACAATTTCAGGGTTTCAGGCTTTCACAGGTCTTTTACAACCCTTCTTGGAAAATGGAGATGCTGGGGATGAAACTTGCCAATTTCAGCATGCAAAGCATGTGCTCTCTACCACTGAGCTATGGCTCCCCAAAGATAAGCATACTGGATAGAATGCAGCTTCCTGGAAAACAAGTGAGATACTATCTGTATATTTTTAGATTTGCCTTTCACTATAATGCTGTGACAATGTAGCAAGCTTTGCTTAATGGCAAATTGCACACTGGTGATTTCTGCTGTCAGACCACAACCAAAATTGTCTTTTCTGCCCTTCAAATAAAGTGTTGTCTATATTCTCCCAGGGCAGAAGAATGGATATGGAAATCTATATTTACCATATTTCAGTTGTGCATAACAAAGAATATCAACTTTTCAAATTTGTGTCCTTAAAGGGGGCTTGCCCTAGCAATAGGAAGACTGAGGTGGCTACAAGTCTTTCTTTACCTGGAGATGTTTTCTGTCCCACTACCAGGATCCCAGGAGCTGGTGCAGTGGCCTTCAGCAAATCTGTATCCCCAGCTCTCTCCCATGGTTCCAGAGAGCCCAGTTCTTCACTGTTCTACAATTCTCTTGCCTCTTCATCCTCTTGTTCATTCCAGTTTCTTCTTCTTCCTTCTCTCACTACTCCTGGCTCTCCTTTTAACCTCTAAGCCTTCATGTCTTCCTTATAACCCACCCTCTGAGCAATTTCTACCTAAAAGTATTGAGCCATGGCCAGATCTGGAGGCCTTTGGCAGTCAGTGTTCTTTATGTCTGTTATGGCCAACTTCTCCCTCAGGCTATGACAGGAGTTGTTACTCTTGCCTTCCCCAGGTAGGGTCCCAACTACTGCAGATTCCCATGCTCACCTTACCTTTCCACACCCCAATAATAATTTATCATTCTTTTTCTTTCACTTGCATTGTAAAACATTTGAGCAAGAGCACAAGAATTTAATGCTGATTTTTCATGTTTTGTTGCCATACAAGTAGTTTGGTGAACCTGACAAATTTTAACACCTGGTTCAGCCAAACCTGTGCAAACTGGCTGAATGTCACCATTGCTCATGTGACTGATGTTTGCAGTGTGGATCAACAACACAATTTGGGAGGAGGGAGTTATATGGGCTATACAACCTACACTGCTTCTTCTAAGGCAGTGCTACTCAAAGTAAGTACATAACCCATTACCCATCAGTCCACAATATGTTTCTAGGAAAGTATGTAAATATGATAATAATATGGCACAAACACAATAGTAGTCTCCAGCCTATTGGGAGAAAATGTCCATTCTCTCCATTGGATAATTTGGGAACCACTGCCCTGAATCTTTTGTTCCTTTGCCCAGCACCAAAGATTTAGTTGCTGATCTGGATATCTTCTGTATATGAAATGGGAGAGAGTACCAATTTCTCTTTTCCCTCGGGCAGATAATTGTTTAGGTCTAGTCTTGCCCTTAAGGATTTGGAGGAATGAGAGAAGTAGAGGAACAGAACGGACCATTACTTTTTCATTATGAATGCATATGCTTTCATGTGGAAACAGGGTAAGTATGCATCAATGAGGTCAGTTGATAAAGAGCTTCTTCTATCAAGGACTTCTGTCATCTCTACCTTTGAGGTCATTCCTAATTCTCATTCTTTCACTGGACCACACACTGGTGAAAACTTCCTTTAGAAAGCTATTTTTGGATTCCACATTTCTTTTATGTCTACAAAATGGAATTTTGGAGGGTAGTCTGTGAAAGACAAGTGACACATTTCATACCAAGGCTGTAGGTTGTTCCATGTGGTAATAGCATATGGAAATATAAAGCTTTGCTAGTTAATTTTATGACTGTTTCAGTGTGTGTTTATTTATTTGCTCTATATCCTGCTTTTTTTCCAAATAGAACTGTTCACATGTTTTACAAATATGCATAAAAATATCTATAATAGTGAAATTTGACATCTACAGGTGTCTCCAGCGTTGCACCAGTCTGCTTTTTGATGATCTGCTTTTTCAACTATAACCAGAACTACTACTTTTCTGCACTTCACCCATCCCATCCCTCTCAAAATCTCACTCAGACAGAAATGGCCTCATAGAAGTAGGGGTAGATCATTGCTATGAGCTTTGTGCAGGTGTACTTCATCCATCTCTTGCTCCTCCTCTTCTCCCATACCATGTGCTCTAACCATGATGCCAATGATATTTTATTAGTACAATGCTATGCATGTCTAATGAGAAGGGATTGAGACATATTCGCAGGTAAGTGGGTCCAGAATTTCAGTTCAATCTAATATTTTAGGTTTGACTTCATTTTTATGTAGTATTGATAGTACTTGCTGAGGGTCCAATAAGTGTATTTGTTGAAAATTGGAGACATAAAATTGTTTGTAAAAGAAATGAAAAGCATGCTAGGTAATTTATATAAATGATGCTGTGAACATATAAAAATGTGAAAAATTACAATGGGAGGCATTTCCAAAACTGGCTTCAAAGATGGCATTAATCTAATGTGACTTATGACTTATTAATATGACTTAATATTATCATGCACATCAATGTAACACAACTGCTTCTCCCTACCTTCAAAAATTATGCACAATACTTTGCAAGAATACTGTCATTGTAAAACCCTGCTAGATTCCAAAAGAGAAACATATTTGTCCTTGATGAGGCTCTCTATTAATCTGGACTAATGTGGAAAATATTGGCTTTGATTTCTGAGAACCTGCAGCAATTGTTAACAATAGTGCCACATAAAATGTACTCTGTTTTTTTAATCTCTTGATCTTTCCCTTGACTTGGCTGGCACAAAACATTTTACTGTTTGAAACAAAAGGAAGAGATCGACCTTCCCAACCCTGTGTGCTCTTATTCCATTAACCAATCCTGAGTGAACCAGGTGCTGGCTCTTACTTATTGACTGATGATGGAACAGTATCCTGTATTACACCTGAGGGAACAGAACAGCTTAGGTGGCATACAACTGATTGTGTGGCTCTGTTTGTTCTGCATCTGTCAGCACCTGCTGCCCAAGGCTGTTGTTTCACTCAGTGGTAATGATGGTCCTTTTGCCCCTTCTTTTTCTGTTCAATACATCATTGCTGAGATTCTGCACTGGGAAATGTAGCTATGAAGATATAGCTACAATGTCTCTCAATGGTACTATCTAAAATCCTACCTCTGAAGCCCCATATGCTCTCCTCCAAAAAACAACCTTTTCAGAGGCACTGGAGAGGTGGGTGGTGAGTAATGACATGTCCAGTCATCTTCTGCTTGAAGGACACTTTGTAACAGATAGCTGCAGAGACTTAAGGTCACGTTAAGGTTTTCATAGGCCGTAGGAGTTGTTGTATTCAACTTCCCACCTCACCTAAACTTACCACTAGAGAAATGTTCTGTTCTCACAGGTCCTAAAATTTTTGTTGGCCCTAGGCACTGCACCAAAAATGCTTAATGGATAAGGCAACCCTGCAGAGACCCTATGGGGTTCCTATCTTGCAGTTGTCTGTTTCAGCATGTCTCAGGAACAGGAGGGGGCTGAACACATCATCATTCATGTCTCCACTCTCCAGTGTCATATGAGGCTGTGAGCGCCTCTAGTAAATCTTCAATGTAGGACTTTTGGGGTATTTTTGTTGTGATCAGGCAACAACTACAAAAGTCGAGCATCAACTGTAAAAGTCAAGCTTAATCATAATTACTGAAGAGGATTACTTATTTATGCATTTATTAATAGTCCACCTTTTCTCAGTTTGGGATGCAAGCACATTTTTAAAAAATAAAAATAATAAAAAATAGTACCCTAAAGGCACCTGATCTCATTTCATCTTGAAAGCTAAGCCAGGTCAGCTTAGCTGCCAACAAATACCAGGTACTGTGGGTAATATTTCAGACAGAGGAACTGTAAAACACTTCTATGTATTCCTGCCTAAGGAAAAAAAAACTTTGTAAGGTAACCATGCCAACAGGCAACTTGAAGGCACATTCACACGTAGTCATAGGAAACATCATTGAACTGAAGGATCCCTGCTTTGCCTATTTAGAAATTATTGTGTACCCTATCGATTCTATTTCACTGGTTGTGAGAAGCATGCATTCATTACAGATATCAGTCGTTAATGTAAAGGTTCACACATAGCGTTGTACACTAACTTAAGAGAAAACTTTAAACCCTTTCTTTCCCAGGGTGGTTAAAGTCTAACATAGCATAGCCACAAAATAGCAATTGTTCTCATCAAAACAACATTCCATGGAGACAAAAAAATAGGTATTTTGGCCCATAACTTACAGGAAAAAAAGTCTAGGATTTTTGCTCAAAAAATAAGAAGTATATTCCTTCCATTTTTTTAAAAAAAATAATTTTATATTTTTATAATAGACTAACATTTTTCCTTGCACCTTCTTATTATTTTGATAAAGGATTATTATGTGATCTGCAAAGGAACATATCTTGATGGTAAGTCAGCTGTAGTTCTGAAAAAGGAGTAAATCAAGTTATGAACAAGGACCCAGCATGCACACAACTAATATCAGTGGCTATAACAATGTGGATGTTGTCAAATGAGACAAAACCATACTACCAGAGGCTCACAAATGGCCAGTGGTGAAATTTGTGCCCTTTGTTTTGAAGAACCAATGTTTACCTCCTGCAAATGTTATCTGTTTTGTGTCACACCATTCCAGTTTTCTGTAGGCAAGAATAAAGCTTTCAATATTTTTCTTGTTTGAACACTGGACTTCCAAGCAGCAATTCTTGACATCTGTTAATAAATATGAAGATAGTTGGGCAGGGAAGGTCAAGTCTAGGATTATGGTTGCCTATGACCTTCATGCAGCTAATGCCATATGCCATCAAATGTATTTTAGAACAATGAGGCCAATCCTTCAAACAAAAGGTGTGAAGGAGAACAGAAAAATGTTTTCTGGGCAGCTATTTTATTGCATGAAAAATGAACCTGTGAAGTATTATACAGGTCACAGAATATTTGGAAGAAAGTAAAGACCTAGCTTCTATCTCAGTCTAGTTTAGGAGTTGAATGAGAGATGCAGTGAAGATGATACTACAGCAATGAAAACACACAAGAAAATCAAGGAGCATTTTGGGGACAAAATCAGTTGATGGTGGGCAAGGTACTGATGGAACTAAGTAATAACACTTTTTGGAACAAGCAGGAGTTTTCTGTAACAAAGTACTAGGAATAAAATCTCCAAACTGGTGAAAAAGCAATAGTTTGCCAATATGATAGTACTTTTTTGAGAGAGATTTTCTTGATGTACATGATTAGTGCAAGGTCATACACAACAGCTGTTAAGTACCACAGTCCTGCATGGGATGGGTTGATGCTTCGAGCATTGAAGATCATAGATAAGTAGTTTCAGAAAAACAAACTTTGTTCTGTACAGACATGGCACCAACCCAGCTTTCTGTTGCTAGATGTGCTCTGTGCAAACACTGCACTGTCTGACAATCTGAAAGCATTTTTTGTTTTGTTTTACATATGTAGATAGACGAGCCAATGAGAACAATTACCCTCATAAATCCATAGGAATCAGACTGAAAATGAACTGTATGTTATATTATTGTTAAACCAGTCTTCCTTTTGAATTCATGAGTCCCTTCTTTCAAATGAGTTGTGATGGCATCTCAACTTGTGTTCATCAGTCTATTACCCTCTAAAGTATATCGTTACCACTGATTTTCTTTTTGGTCTTGTGAGATTCATGTTGCTGCCCTAATATATGATTGTATTTGTGTTTATATTTTCAATTTGTCTGAGCATTTCCATTGGGACAGAAATCACATCAACTCAGAAAATTTTTGAATTACAGGACTCTGAAAAGATTCACACTTTTAGGATTTCCTCTGTCACACTATCTCAGAAAGCACTAACTTTTGTATTTTGAATTGTTGCTGCTGCTGCTGCTGCTGTGTGTGTGTGTCTGTATGTGTGTTGGTGAATGGTTGCTGTCATTGACTATTTGTTATTTGTGTATGATTGTTTTTGCTGTTGTTTTTGATTTTTGGTTTAGAGGACAGAAATTTGTTTCTGAGATTAGCCATTCTCAGTGCAGAAACAATGAACTGTGAACACCTTTTCAGTACATACTGTGAACAAAGGATTGATGCTTTTAGAATGACATATGACTGAATGCATTATAATAAGGCCTTCATGAGTTACTACTAAATTGAACAAGTGCGGTGCGGTCCGCTTAAGTGGAGTGCTAGCTTCCTTGAACAACTCTTATTTATTTCATGATGGTTCCAGCATCTTCAGATATGTAAACAACTTTGTTACTAATATATATTACATTTTCACAACAAAACCAAATACATCTAGATTGTAAAATAAAATATAGAATATATTTTTGAATACATTTATTTTTATTAATTAATTAATTAAAATATTGTTGTTGTGTGCTTTCAACTTTTTTCTGACTTATGGCAACCCTACTGTGAATCTATCATGAAATTTTCTTGTGCTAAGAATGTGTGACACATCCAAGGTCATCAATGGGTTTCCATAGCTGAGCCGGGAACTGAACTCTGGTCTCCAGGGTCATAGTCCAAAGCTCCAACCAATATACCACAATATCCAAGATCTCAGAAATATCTCCAATATATGAAGATTCTGAATCTCAAATGATATGCCTAGTTTCTGAATTCACTAAACAATTTTCTTAGTACATTTTTTTCATGAAACATCTTATGTTTTGAGTCTCTTGTGTGTTAGCTTATTTTTTATTCATTTGAAGCTTGCTCATAGATCCTACCATGATTCCTTTCTTCATGATACCACACATATAAATATGCATAGGCACTAATTTCCTTAAGTGTTATTAAAAATAAAAGCTTTCATGGATTTTCCAAAAGAAGGAAATGCTTTGGGGAAGGAGATAAAAACTGCTACTGATGCCTTCTGGTTGATTAACATCTTTTCTGAGAATTCCTCAAAAGGCATGAGATCATTCTTCTGGGCTTAAACTTCTTTCAGTTTTAAATGTTTGGATTGCCATGCTGAAAATGAGAAAAAAACTGTTTCAGATGTTGCATTATATAATATGCAACACATATTGTATATTAACACAAAGCTTTCAACAAACATGACGTGCTTTAACTTGGGACTGTGTCATATGCACTTATATACTCCTTCCTTGTGTTCATATTACAAATTCTGCTGTGTTCTCTTCTGTTCTGTGCTATTCATTTTTATTATATCCTCCTAAAACTTCATTTTGTCCCTTCACATTTAGAGACCAAAGCTCAAACCTTTTCCCCCTTTATAAGACATATTGTTTCCTTTCAATATGTCTCTCTTTTATGATTTCCACTTGTATTTGATATTGAAGTGTTTACATTTATTTATTTATTTATTTATTTATTTATTTATTTATTTATTTTAGCATGAAATAACTCTCTTTAGTGAAGCTTACCTTCTCTGATGACTTTCTTACTCTTAAAATAAAGTCTACAGTGATATCAGTCTTCAGAAATTAGCATTCCTTCTTTTCAGCTCTTTAACTAAAAGAATGAGAAAATACAGTGTTAAGAAAGGGGAACAAACAAAATCTTGTTACAAAAATCAAAGTCCACCTTGATTCTACAGTCTGATTATCATGTCACTTACAGTTTCCTGGAATAATCTTTCTTACTTCTCTCTCCCTCTCTCTCATTCTCTCTCTGTGCGCATGTACAACTATGAAATGAATACTTGCAGCATAATATTCAAGGTATCTATTTGTTTTGTTTTATTTCATTTCATTTCATTTTATTGTTTTGCATTTCAGGACCTTTTCTGAAGAAAAAAAATCATCCACACAGAAAACTTGTTTTCTGTCCAAAAAAAAAAACGTTCTTGCACTAGCAGCACAAAAGCGTACAAAAAATTAATGCTGCTGACATTTTCCGCAGAATAAGCCCCAATAAATGAGAAACCACTTTCAATAACTGAGAAAAGCATAAAAGCTTTTGCAGCAGCATCCAGCAGGGAAGATTAAAAATTAAATTATTTATTTTTTATGTGAAAGAGTGAAATAAGTGAATATTTATGGCATCATCATATGTGAATGAGAGAGTCTTTCAATGGCATATATTGAATTAACACTACATCATGTATTAAATGTTTGGTGATGAGATTTCAAGGCAATGCTGCATAGCATCCTTCCCTACAGTCAATACAAGTGCCAGCCCAACTCCTAGCCCTTTGGATGCAACTTTAGTGACCATATAAAAGGAGCTTGTACATGCATACTGAATATACATGTTGGACTCAGCCATATGAAGGTCGGTCCAGTTCACATTAATTCATTTTCACAGATTTATTATTTCTGAAGCAGGAATGAATCTACTTCTAGTTTTCCCTTCAATGCCAAGGTTTGGCACATAGTTTATATTATAGCTATCATAGATTTTTATTATTATGAAATGCTTTCATTTCTTTCTCTGTCACACACACACACACACACACACACACACACACACACACTATTATGAGAAGTTAAGTCCTAGAAGCAATCTTTGAAGCATCTCTCATACTGGCTTAGCTGTTAATCAATTTGTTCCTTACAGTATCCTAAACATCAAATGCCAGAAAATTAACTTTGTCAATCCAATCTTTAACCCAGAATTTCTGGCGGAAACCCCATTCATTTCAGTGGAACCTGCCACAGAGGAGTCCTTCAGTAACAGTTTCCTTTCCAGAAAGTGTGGCGAAATCACTCTCCTGTGGTACCTCTCTGCCACACAAGTACAATGATGGTTGCCTGTCTTGGCTTGATTCAAGTTCCCTGAGGCAATATTCTGTTGTATTCATAATCTGTATGCACAATGCCAGCAAGAAAATTTAATTAAATATGAATTTATCTGAATATAGAGCAACAGGAAGTCTCATAGAAAAGACAACAGCATAATGAGAAGGGGAGTTGTGGGGAAATGGAAATGGGCAAATATAGTAAGTATTTTAAAACAATTAGTGAAATGAGTGGCAGATGCTCAATTTGCCAATTATATTGGCATATTATATTAAGTTATACAAGGGTAGTGTTTCCTGGGAAATATTATTCAATGATTTAAAAAACTACCACTTTAAGATCAGATCTAAGTCACCTCGTAGGAAACGATTCCTCCAACAATATGGGAATGCATAGGCATTTCATAAGTCAATAAAAGACTATGACAGTAGAGTATCTTTGCTCGTCCCAAGCAATCCATTATCCCCATCGGGGCTGCAGCCTGAAAATAATGTAGAGATGTAGGAGAAAAGCAAATACAATTACATTATATAGTACAATAATCATGGCAATTAAGGGATCAATCTGAATATTCAGATTTCTAGATTTGTGGTGATTGTGGGAAAAATACATCAGAGAATCATGGCTCTCTCATGCACAGAAAATAGGCAAAATCAGAAGCTGAACAATGACCAGGCCTCTGTCAACTCACAAACATAGAGAAACTTGCAGAGAAAGAAAACAAGCTCAGTTTTTTTTGGTAATACTTTCTCAAATTAATAATTTGCAAGCCACTTGGAGAGACATTCTGGCTTAAGGGCATTGTATAAACGCTCTAAATAAATTAATAAGTTATATGCAGCTTGATTCGCAATATTCGTTCATAATCAAATACATACCATAATGGAGAGACAGCAGTGGTGTAGCTTGGAGTGTGAGGAGGAGGGGCAGGGCAGGGGCGGGTGGAGGGGCGGAGATGGGGCTATGGCACTTGGGGAGGGGCTGTAGTGGATAGAGCAGGGCTACAGCATGTGGGGATGGGGCTATGGTGGATGGAGCAGGGCTATAGCACATGAGGGAGGGCAGGCAAGGATCAGCGGCACCCCCCAAAAATCACCCCCCCCATCCCTACACCACTGAGATACAGAAAAGAGGGAAATGACTGTAGGTTGGAGAGATGGAAGAAGAGGGGGTGTGCAGAAAACCATGACTGTCACCACAGACATAGACACAAACATGCACAACAAAGCAGTGCCTAAACTCTTATAGAAGAATATGCAAACTAGCAATTAGTGAGTATAGACATGCAAAGGTTAATAATAACACAGCCAACATAATACAGCTTTCACTATGGTCTTAAAGTGGCATCGGCTTTATATAATCACTGAATTTTCCTATGGCTTTTTTGGGGAGGGAGAAGGGGTTGTTTTGTTTTAAAAAGATGTCTATCATTATCATATTTAATTCCACATACTCTCTAATATATTTCAATCTGTCATTCTCAGGCCTCCCCTCCCTTACTTGAAGAATGAGTGCTCTGTGTGGGTAGCTGCAGTTCTCTTCTGCTCTCTCTTTTCTAACTAGTATTTTTATTCACTCAGTCTCCCTGTTGTTTCTCCAGATCACTCATCTCAATATTTTCCACCCTCAGAATTATTCCACAAAAACCTCTGCTAGGAATCTCCTGAGACAATTCTTCAGACCCAAAAAGGTCATGATCCAAACATTCTGTTGGAGTGGAAAGGGTAAATGTTACCTAACCCCCCATACTACTGCCTCAGTCATATAACAATCTGTAGTTTGAATTGTGAGGCCAAATTCCAAAGCTGAAGGAACAGGGATTGCATAGAGAATCTACTGAATTCTTTTTGATCATATCTACTATAGCTTCAGCCCCTGGTTCCAGAGGCTTTAATAGAACAGGTAAACCTCAGGAAGATTTGAACAACTACCCATTACTTCAGGAAAGTAATGAAGGCTTCCTCAAGAAGTATAAATGAAGTACATCAATATTTTTCCATAGAAGTATTCACAGAAAACTATGAAATATATATCAAAAAAATAGGGTGAAAAAGACAAATGGATCAGTTTTCATCATGTTTAAGTGGATTGTATTTGAACCTTTTTTACTGGATCAGTTTTCAATTTTGCAGAGCTGTAGATTTCTGCGCGAGGTGTCATTTTTGTAAGCAATAGAATTTTAAAATTTAAAATCACAGAAGTACAGGGTCTTTTTTATAGATATATTTAGATCACTAACCTTAATGAAAGGTGCATACACCATGTCCCCTTAAATCTTTGGGAGGACGTAGAATGGACCTAGTAATTATAAGCTTTTTGTAGTGACTGGAGAATTTGATCTCTGTGAATGCTGATACGATCTCACCTGGTACACACCTTCTGGATTAATGTAGTCAGAATATAGTCATTCACCAGTTCTCAGTCCAACACATTCTGGACCCAAAATTGTGGTTAAAAAGGTGTATGTTGAAAGAAAAAAAAACATGTTTAGATAATATTCTTTAGCGAAAGCACATTTCAAAAACATTGAAAGCAAATTGCATGTGGATTTTCTAGAAAGAAAGAAAGAAAGAAAGAAAGAAAGAAAGAAAGAACGAACCCTGTAGATTATTGTGGAATTGGTACAGAATGTAACAGTTTCTTTGCCTCAGATTTTTCTCAAAAGGAAAACAGTGTTCTACCTGGTAAAAATAGAAGAAGTGAAGCAATAACCACAATCTACAATAGGTAAAGAGGTGATAGAGGAATGCCTAGCTACTCAAACTGAATTGAAGTTTTCAGGCCAGATGAACAGCATCCAAGAGTACATAAAATACATAAAGGAATTTGCAGATGTAATCTCAGGAATGCTACTGATGTAAAGTCAAAGGCTTTCATTGTTACTCTGTATTGTGAGGGTCCCGGGAGGGACGCCCAAATAACCAAGCAAAAACACAAGATGGGGAAATTAACTCGAGCACTCTCTTAAGCTAGCGAGAGGCAGGGTAACTTTAGCTGGGATCTTTAACCCTATGTATGCAGCGTCAGGTCAGAAGACCAGTCAGGCAGAGTTTTAAAATAGTAAAAATAATAGTTTTATTAAAGGACAAACAACAGAAAAGACACTACAAGCACGCAGCTAACTAGAAATTAGAAATAAGAGTTTTCAGGGGGAATGGGTGATACAACACCTTTTCTCGTAGTCCTGGAGAAAACAGAGAGTTGCAGGGAAGAAAGCTCAGCGCGCTTTGCTGAGGGGAGCTCTTTGGACAAACCGACAGCAAGGCTGGATAGAACCCAGGAGTGATCCGAGGAGGACTCGGAATTGGGGACTTTTTATAGGGTGGATTGTGTCTACAGGCCATGCCATGCTCGGTGAGAACAAAGGAAATTTGGAGCAGGACAAAGGCATTGGAAAAGGTCAGGTTTTACATGAGTAGCTTAGCGCTGGATGACAATAGTATAGCCAGTATGCAAATGGCTCAGCATAAAGAAAGTGCCAGCTCTTGGCTGAGCACCTTTGTGCAAAGTCGTGCTTAAGCAAGGTGTGTCTGCAAATAATAATAATAATAATAATAATAATAATAATAATATTTATTTTTATTCCGCCTCTCCCAGTGGATCGAGGCGGCATTACAGAAATATATAAATACATTAAAACATTAAAATGTACCCCATCCTCCCCATCCACCAACCCTTCTATCCCCTTAAAACACATTAATTAATAAAACAGATTAAAAACAAAATTAAAAACAACAAAGAAGATGGTCCCTGAAGCAACAGAGAGGCATTAATCTGCCTGCCTAAATGGGGATTAGAATGTCCAACCATTAACGGTCGTGCCTGTTTACGTGCTTGTCCGGTGGCCCTTGCAAACATGTGGAGCAGGGTGGCAGAGCAAGGTCAAATGAAGGTCAAATAAGTTTGATATCAAGAGATATCTAGTGCTATCACCAGGCATGTCAGAACCATGGTAACATCGTGGCTGGAATCCATAGGTTGTTGTGGGTTTTCTGAGTTTTGTTCTATTAGTTCTATTAGTTCTATTAGTATTTTCTCCTGACGTTTCTGTGCCAGACATCTGTGGCTGGCATATTCAGAGGATATGGTGGCATGGAAGTGAAACAGAGTATATATACTTTTGTAGTTCCCTGGGTGGGAGGGAGCAATTTGCATGTGTTACAGTTGACCTATTGCTAAATGGGATATCCCCCAGGGTTGTATTGTTAGTCAAGGGATATGCATAACAGTGCATTAAGTACATTAGCAGCCCATTGTGTTGTTCCCTGCAGAGGGACCTCCAGGGTCTGGATGATGTTCACTGGCATGTTTCTGAGTCTTGATTTTAGTGTTCTTCAGTACTGGTAGCCAAATTTTGTTTACTTTCCAAGTTTGTTCTTTCCTGTTGAAATTATCCATGTGTTTATGGATTTCGATGGCCTCTCTGTGCAGTCTGACATAGTAGTTGTCAGAATGATCCAGAATTTCTGTGCTTTCGAAAAGCATTCTGTGTCTAGGTTGATTTATAACATGTTCTGCTACTGCTGATTTTTATGGCTGGATCAGTCTGCAGTGTCTTTCATGTTCTTTGATTCGTTTTTGGACACAGCATTTTGTAGTCCATATGTAGACCTGCCCACAGCTGCAAGGTATGCGGTAAATTCCAGCAAGAGTTAGAGGATCCCTCTTGTCCTTTGCTGAATGTAGCATTTGTTGAATTTTCTTGGTCAGTCTGTAGATTGTTTGGAGGTCATGTTTTTTAATCAATTTCCCTATACGGCCAGTAACCCCTTTGATGTATGGTAAAAACACATTCCCTTTGGTTGGCTGATTATCTTCACTGCTGTGGTTTTTTCTAGGTTGTGTGGCTCTTTTGATGTCTGAACTGGAGTAACCATTGGCCTGTAGAGCCCAGTTTACATGGTTCAGTTCATTTTTCAGGTGGTAGGGCTCACAGATTCTTTTTGTATGGTCTACCAGAGTTTTTATTGTGCTCCTTTTTTGTCCTGGGTGATGACTGAAGTTCTTGTGTAGATATCTGTCAGTTTGTGTAGGTTTTCTGTAAACTGTGTGGCCCAATTGTTGGTTAGGTTTGTGGATGACCAGGACATCCAGAAATGGTAGTCTTCCTTCATTTTCTTTTTCCATTGTAAATTGGATGTTCAGGTGGATGTTGTTCAGATGGTCCAGAAACACGGTCAGTTCTTCTTCTCCATGTCCAAATGGTGAAAGTGTCATCCACATAATGGAAACATACAGTGGGCTTTTTTGGTGTGGTTTCCAAGGCTTGCTTTTCAAAGTGTTCCATGTAAAAATTTACTATCATGGGCTAAGTGGGCTTCCCATGGCAACCCCATCTCTCTGCTTGTAGAATTCATTGTCCCACTGGAAGTAGCTTGTGGTGAGGCAATGTTGAAACAGGGCTGTGATGTCTTTGGGAAAAATCCAGTTGATGAGTGCAATGGTGTCCGCTATGGGAACTTTGGTGAACAGGGAGACCACATAAAAACTAACCAGTTTGTCTCCGGTGTTGAGTTCAAGGTTGCTGATCTTTTCCATAAAGTGAGCTGAGTCCTTGATATGGTGGGAGGTTTGCTCAATATGGGTTTGTAATTGTGCGGCCAGGAACTTGGCCAAGTCATACGTGGGGGATCCAATGGCACTCATGATGGGTCGGAGCGGAATGGAGTCCTTGTGGATTTTTGGAAGTCCATAAAGTCTGGGTGGGAAAGCCTCAGATTTGCATAGATGTTGGCGTGTGTTTGGATGAACTGAGGAATTTTTGATCAAAGTGTTGGTTTTCCTGGTGATTTTATTAGTTGGGTCCTGTTTCAGTTTTTTGTAAGTTGCAAGATCCAATATCTAAGAGTAAGAGTAAGAATAGGGGTAAGAGTAAGAGTCAGCATTGTTTCTCAAAAACAAGGCATGCCTAATGAATTTTAACTTTTTTATATATCATTACAAGCTTGGTAGAAGTGGTGTGGATGTAGTATATCTTGATTTTGGTAAGGCTTTTGATGAATTCCTCCATGAAATTCTTGCAGACAAGTTGGTAAAATATAGGCTAGGCTGTACTACTGTTAGAAGGATTGGTGGACCAAACTCAAAGAGTGTTACCAATGGTTGTTCTTGACTGGAGATTGATCTACAGCACCAGCACAAAATCCTCCCTGGAACCGCTGCTCTCTGGACAAAAAGTGTCCTAGAAGCAAGCATAACACAGCAGAGTTTTCCAAAACAGCAACAAGCAGAGTAGCAGAGTACAACTACAGCATCAGCTCTGACCCCTCTACCCACTGGTTAGTAAACGCATGGAGACAGAGTTTGTCATCCAAAATACCTGGAGACTTTAATCTTCAAAGTTGCAATATATACATCTGTACACAGGATACACAGATCTGCAGGTAGAAAATCAGCATCAGAGATATCAACATCAGAGTTTCAGGAGCAGAGTGATGGGATGCAGAGAGTCAAAGTAAGCACTCATGCCGCTCTTATATACACACCTGCTTCCATGTCATCACTCAGGGCCTTTGGCTGATGCAACTCCTTGTCATGATTTCACTATCATGACTCAGTCCTTTACCCCATGTCCCCTAGGGAATGAGTCATACTTTGCCCAGTCATTTCCCAGGTACACTACATGCTCATCAAATGTATTTTCAACTGGGGCAAATGTCACCGCATTTTTTGTTCCATGTGGAATCCATGTGGATGGGGGGGACGATGAGGGTGGTGCACCCCAGGTGGCAATGTTTGGGGTGTGCCCCATGAGATGTGGCCATACCCCCTGCCCCCCCATCCACATTCCAAGCTATGTGGCTGGGTGCCACAGTGTTCATTCCTGGGCCTGATGTTCTTCTTTTTATAAATGACTTAGATGATGGAATGGAAGGATGCTTATCAAATTTGCAGATAGCATCAAATTAGGAGAGACAGCTAGTACCTCAGATTCAAAATGAGCGTTCAGACTGGAAAGTTGGGGCAAAGCTTACAAAATGAACTTCAACAGGAATAAATGTAAGGTATTGAATTTTGGCAGGAAAAACTGCACAGAAATGCACAAATACAAGATGGGCGATAGTGTGAAAAAAGATCTAGAGTTTCTTAGTAGACCACAAACCAAACATGAGTCAACGGTATGGTGAAGTGGTCAAAAAAATTCAAAGCAATTCAAGGCTGCATCAATAGGAGTTTAGCAGTCAGATTAAGGGAAGTAATAGTACCATTCTATTCTGCTTTGGTCAGACCTTAGCTAGAATATTGTGTCCAATTCTGAGTACCACAGTACAAGAAGGATTTTGACAAGATGCACTATGTCCAGAATGGTAACAAGTCTGGAAAGCAAGCCTGTGAGGAACTGCTCAAGGATCTGAGTATGTTTAGCTTGGAGAAGAGAAAACTGAGAGGTGACATGACACTCATCCTTAATTATTAGAAAGGATGTTGTGTGGAAGATGGAGTAAGCTTGTTTTCTGCTGCTCCAGAGACTAGAACACAAACCAATGAATCAAATTACAAGAAAAGAGATTCGACCTACATTTTAGGAAGGGTTTCTTGATTGTAAGAGCTGCCTAAGAGTAGAACAGACTGTCCCAGATGGTGATGGAATCTCCTTGTTCAGAGGTTTTTAAGCAGAGGTTGGATGGCCCTCTCTCAGGAGGATTTTAGTTGTCTATTCCTCCATGGCATGGGGTTGGACTAGATGGACCTTGCATTCCCTTCTGATTTTAGAGTTCTATGAACACATGAGAAAATGAGATTGACCAAGAATGAACTGGTTTGTTCAAAGCCAGAATTGTCAGAAAGCACTGGAAAAGGCTCAGAGAAGCTTCTAATATAGCAGAGGACAGTCAAATTTCAAAATGACCATGGCAGATTGGAGAACTGGACCAGAGTTAACAAAATGAATTTCAACAGAGAGAAATGTAAGGTCCTATACTTAGGCAGAAAAAATGGAATGCATAAATATAGGATGGGGGATGCGTGGCTGGATATCAGTACATGTGAAACGGATCTAGGAATCTTGGTAGATCGCAAGCTGAACATGAGTCAGCAGTGTGGTGCAGCAGTCAAGAAAGCCAACACGATTCTTGGTTGCATCAATGGGAGTATGGTGTCTAGATCAAGGGAGGTAATGGTACCACTCTATTCTGCGTTGCTTAGGCCTCATTTGAAATACTGTGTCCATTTCTGGGCACCTCAATTCAAGAAGGATATTGACAAGCTGGAATGTGTCCAGAGGACAGTAACCAACATGGTGAAGGGTCTGGAAGCCATGACCTACAAGGAGCAGCTTAGGGAGCTGGGTATGTTTAGTCTGCAGAAGAGACAGTTAAGAGGGGTCATGATAGCAATGTTTAAATATTTGAAGGGATGTCATGTCGAGGAGGGAGCAGGCTTGTTTTCCACTGCTCCAGAGACTAGGAGAAAGAGCAATGGGTTCAAGCTGAAGGAAAGGAAATTCCACCTGAACCTCTGGAAAAACTTCCTGATGGTCAGAGCCACCCAGCAATAGAATATGCTGCCTCAGAGTGTGCTAAAGTCTCCTTCTTTGGAGGTTTTCAAGCAGAGGCTGGATGGCCATCTGTTGGGAGTGCTTTGATGTGTGTTCCTGTATAGCAGGGGGCTGGACTGGATGGCGCCTGTGGTCTCTTCCAACTCTATGATTCTGTGTTTCTGAGGATTCTCTTCAGCAGCAGAAAAATGCCTTTTTTGTAGGCACTCTCCAGGAGGTATAGTAACAAGCCATGACTGGCAGTTGCAGAAGAGGAACTGCCCTCTTCAGATAATCATATCCCAGAAAAGGAGAGTTCTGGATGTCAGACAGAAAGCACATAACACATTTGCATGAAGAAATAACATTAATTTTTCCAAATGGAGGAGATACTCAGCAGATAAAAGGCAGTAAGGTCAGATTCTCTGGTAACATTTTTCAGAATATGCAACTACTGCTCTATCTAGAGCAAAAAGTTGATGTCAAAGAAATTATTTGTATGTGTCTACAAAGCATCAATCATTTTAGCTCATGAAATTTCACAGCAATCAACAAGACTGCAATGAAGGTTTCATCAAGAATAAAGGGCTAACCTTAAAGAACTGCTGCACATACGTCTGCAAAGCAAAGCAGCTGTCTTTGTAGTACATACAGTTTCAGAGTGATCAACAGCATGTTCAGCCCAAGTATAATCAAGATAAAGGCTTGGTATTAAAGAACCTTTTTGTACATGTCTACTGCTTTGTTTCTTATTTTTACCTTCAAAGGAATGTCCAGAGGAAATACTATATGATTTGAAATGTATCAGAACATTAGGTGCTAAAAACAAAATGAACTAGAGAACTTGGCATCACAGTTATCTATGTACAAATGCACTGTCATTTCCACATAAATCAGCACATTAGTCTACACTATTAGTTCTTAATATGGAGTTTGGGGGTCCACAAAGCCCTCATTGGGAGTCTGTGAAGCCCTGCTACTGGACACTCAGCAGCAGCAGTAACAGGGACATGGCAGTTGAAGGGGGTGCAGGAGCCAAAACTGCTTCTTCATTTGCCAATGAGAGAGCAGTCTGGGTATGTGCATATGACTGCTGCTGTTTCTTTTGTCAGGGACTTGGCAGCAGGGGTTGTGGGTGCTTAGAGGAGAGACATCATAGCTAGAAAGAACCTCTCCCTGTCAGTGGCACTTTGTTGATGTGTGCCTTCAAGTAACTTTTGACTTAAAACAACCTTAAGGTGAACTTATCACCATTTGTTGTTGTTGTTTTGCAAGATTTGTTCGGAGGGGGCTCGCCTTTGCCTTCTTCTGAAGCTGAGAGAATGTGACTTGCCCAAGATTACCCACTCTCTTAGCCGTGATTTGAATCCTAGTCTCCAGAAGCCTTTAATAAATAAGTAACTATTTGAATATTTAAACAAATATTTGAATCCTGAAATCTAACTATAAATATTTAAATCTCGAGTTAAGCCTTGGTGGCCTCAGATGACAAATTATATTTATGAGGGTCCCCAGGAAAGAAAATGTTAAAAATCACTGATCCAGACCATGGCTGGGAAATGTGACTCTCCAACTCTTGTTAAATTGTAGCTCCCATCAGCATAGCCAGCATAACCAATAGGGAGGTATTGTGGGAACTACAGTCCAACAACACATGAAGGCACACATGTCCCCTGTTTGGAGATGTAAATCTTTGTTTATTTCATTCTCACACAGGGGAACAAAAAAAATTAAACTGTTTCTCTGTGCTGGACAAGAATATGTATTTTCACTTTTATTTTGGATGATTTTCCATATTTTAGAACATTTTTGTAAAACTATCATGAACATTTTTAAAAATATAAATAATCTTTTGAGGACAAGGGATTGGTAGTTGTAACCATTTTCATAGAAAAGTAAATACTAAAATGGGGTAGACTACATATATGTGTATCCATCGTGTCCAGAGGAGGGCAACCCAAATGTTTTGATTGTGTATTCCTACATGGCAGGGGGTTGAACTCAACGGCTTTTGTGTTCTCTTCCAGTTCTATGATTCCATGATGTAGCATTTCTGGGCCAAATTTCATATGCCTGAGAAATCCATCAAATACTCAGAGCAGTCACTACACTACCCATGCCTTTGTTAAGAATTTTGATCTTTCCACTCATATTCATGAAGGTGGGAGGTGCCACATGTATATTCACATAATATGAATATGAATATGGTTTTGGAAAAGTCCTTGCTTGGAAACAGGTTTTGTCTTGTAGTTCAGTTGCAGTGGGTGTTGTATACCAAAGGTGCATTAGGTAACAAGACTGTATTTAGTGGGAGAATCAAAGCTATTTTGTTGAGGAAGGATTGTAACTCAGTGCATTTGAGCCTAATTTCAAGTTGTGGCCCCTCCAAGTAGGTCTGGGAAAAATTTCCATCTAAAACCCTGAAAAGTTGCTGCCAGTTAAGTGCAGACACTCCTGAGCTACATGGACCAGCAGCCTGGTTTGCGATGTCCTGTCACTGGATGCATTAGACCATTTGTGTCAGCCTTCTTGCATATCTACCATTTCCTGAACTGAAGTAATCTTTGGTCCAAAAACTGATGTTTTCCTTAAAGCTCAGTTATTTTATTGGCAGTAATTCAGGCCATGAAATATTAATCTTTGAGGTTCTGGAACTCTCCTTTGTTTTTGCTACAGCAGATTAACAAGACTATCCCACTGGAATGTATTATGATGGTATGAAGTAAAACTAATGAAAAAGCAAAGAATCTAATATTTAACCTGAAGTCAAAAAATTACTTAGAAAAAAACTTCCCCAGACTTGCAATCTTCTTCCTGGTTTTCTCCCTGCTTGTGCAATGAATTATCTGTCACAAAAACTTTCCAGAATAACAGACTCTTTGTACATTATAGAAAAGAGTTGGTCCTGCAAAGTTTTCACAAATACTGTAGGAATTCTGTCATTTCTGCAACATGTGAAAGGGACTGATGTGTAGGAAACACATGTTGGCTGAGAATACTGGTCTCATGTTTTCTTTGTGTAGATCTTTCTTTGTGTGTACATCCCAATTCAAATATTTGTGAAAAAATTCCCAACTCTGAAAATACAAGGACGTGTCAGGTACTCAGCCATAACCACTAATGTCTATTCTTTGTCTCTTCTAATAAAATACAAAGGATGACATTTTCAGAGTACTAAAGCCTACTTATGAAAACCTATTAAAATAAAGACAGTTAGGTGAAATCACTTAATTTCTTCCTTATATTAAGTATTTACCATAGTTGTATTGTTAATGCTTTTTAATGAAAAATAATGAAGCATACTGAAGGAAAGTCAACTTTCAGCTTAGATTTCACTACATTTGCTCTGAATACCAGCACTTCAGAATCATTTTTCTCTCCACAAATTTGTCAAACTTATAACACAATATGGTGGGGGGAATCCAGGAGTTCTACTTTTATGTAAAATTGTGTTTTATTGTGCCCCACCATAGATTTCCACATGAAGCTTGCCATATTTTTTGCTTTATATGAGTTTAACTTCCTAACAGTAATTCAGTGGTTGTAGTTTCTATATACAGACTTTAACTCATAAATGGTATTTCTTATTCCACATAATCTTTATGCTATTTATAAAATATGTGCTGTTAGCAGGGATATTCACAAAAATACCAGATGGCTGATGAAAAAAGTGCTACCCAGCAATTGTCACCAAACCCCAAAACAAACAGCAGATATCAAGTTATGTGTTTAACTGGGCCCAAAAATGTATTGACTTTCACAGAGCATATCTAGAATGGTGTAAGCTGTGTGAGGCATGATACCTTATCTGTTAAGAGTAGGGATGAGCTCATTTTCTGCCCCTTGGACACTGCATGGACTGTTAAAAATGCCACACAACAAAACAAGGCAAAATTATGTGATCAGAATTCCACCTCTGGTTTTTGAAAAACTATTAAAGGTGAATTGCTGCTCCTGGAGGCTTCCAAAAGTAGAATTTCATCTTTGAGAGGGCAGAAAATAGGTTTACCAAGTAGTCTCAAACCAATAGGTTTACCAAGTACTCTCAAAGCCTGAGAAAAAAGTAGCCTTGAAAGGCCACACTTCCATTAAAAAGTGATTCAAATGATAACAAGAGTGGTATCAGTACTGCATTTGTCCCTCATCACATTCTAGAATGGATAGAAAACCTGAATTTCCTGTATGACTGTTAGTGCTCTAGAAGATGCAAGGGGAAAAAAATCTACCCTGTCAGTTCTGCAACCAGCAGAACCTATACTAGGTTCCCAAAAGGCAGATGGCTCTCACCAAAAAATGTAAGTGTAGCCAGCAGTGTTCTAGACTGGCATATATAACCTTGTTAGCCATGCTCCCCCAGTGCTAATGCCATGACAGAATCATGGGACCACAG
Source organism: Ctenosaura bakeri (assembly GCA_948474755.1). Lineage (NCBI taxonomy): Eukaryota > Metazoa > Chordata > Lepidosauria > Squamata > Iguanidae > Ctenosaura > Ctenosaura bakeri. Next base: position 66,736 of record CAOLHI010001864.1, on the reverse strand, counting down.
AGTTGGAAGAGACCACAAGGGCCAATCCCCTCCTAATGCAGGAATACACTAGATGACCATGCAGGCTCTGTTTAAAAAACTCCATCAGGGAGTTCTCTCTAATGTTTAGATGGACTCTCTTTTCCTGAATTTTGAATCCATTGCTCTGTGTGTAGTCTTTGGAGCAGCAGAAAACAAGCTTGCCCCATCTTCCATATGACATCCCTTCAAAATATTTAAACATAGATATCACATTAACTCTTAATCTTCTCTTCTCTGAGCTAAACATACCCAGCTCCCTAAGTCCTTCCTCATGGAGCATGGCTTCCACCCCTTCTACCATTTTTATTGCCCTCATCTGGGTGCATTCCACTTGTCAATATCCTTCTTGAACTGTAGTGCACAGCACAGGACAAAGTACTCCAGGTGAGTTGGGGTGGGACCAAAGCAGAATAGACTGGTACTATTACTTCCCTTGACTGAGACACTATATTCCTATTGATGCAGTGTAGAATCCCAATGGATTTTTTAGTTGCTGCATCACACTGCTGACTCATGTTCAGCTTGTGCTCTAAGACTCCTAGATCTGTTTCCCACATACTTCTGTCAAGCCAAGTATCACCCTATCACCTTATATCTGTGCATTTCATTTTTTATTCTGCCCAAGTGTAATACCTTGTATTTCTCCCTTTGTTAGTTTTGGCCCAACTCTCTAATCTGTTAAGGTCATTTTGAATTTTGATCTTGCTCTCTAGGGTGTTAGCTCCCCCTCCTAATTTGGTGTCATCTGAAAATCTGATAAGAATGCCCTCTGTCTCCTTATTCAAATCATTGATAAAGTTATTGAATAGCACTGGGCCCAGGACAGAACCCTGTTGCACTCCACTAGTCACTTCTCTCCAGGATGAATGGGAGCCATTGGTAAGCATCCTTTTGGTTCAGTCAGTCAATCAATTACAAATCCACATAACAGTACCATTGTTACTGCAGTTCCTAAGCCGCACTTAAGGTGACATAGATATCATTGTGATATCAATAATTTGGCTCTCTTCCACCATCCCTCTCCACGTGTTTGTGAGGCCCCCGGACAAGCACAGAACTAGGCTCGGCCACTAATCACTGGACATTCCATTCCCCACCCAGGCAGGCCAGAAATAGCCAGACGGCCACTTTAGGAGACCTCTCCGCAAACACCCTCATTATGTATGCACAGGCTGGATACTCAAGCTGGATACTCAAATGTCAAGCACTGTGCATCTGCATACTGGCTACTCCATTGTAAATTCGGACCTAACTCAATCATGCTCAATTTTGACCTTTCCAAAGCTTTGTCTCATGCCCAAAACTCATTGTTTTCCTCAAGTACGGAATAGCTTACAGTTACATTTCTCCCTATAAAAACCCCTGATTCCGAAACCATCCTCGGATTGCTCCTGAGTTCCATCCTGTCTTGCCACCACTCTGCTTGGCAAGCCTTCCCCTCAGTCATATTGGCTGAGACTGCACAACTTTGGACCTTTGCAGGGATCTATCCGGGCTGCAGGACAGGTGTCGTAACACCCAATTCAACAATCCCTCTGAAAAATTCCTCTGTCCCACACCAACCTTTATTTTCTATAGTTATCTGAGTGTGTGTGTTGCATACACTGTTTGTCTGTATTTAATAAAAATCTCAATTAATCTTATAACTTGGTGTGTCCCTTGGCTTGGCCTGACCCCGTAGACATTGGGTAAAAGATTTCGCTGTGTTGCCCTGTCTCTTACATTGCTAGCTTGTGCTCTTAGCTAATTTCCCCAAACTTAGTTAATTGAGAGCACATATAGGTGTCCCTCCCAGGACCCCCAGTAAACAGGGTAACACCATTGTCCAGCCCAGTTTTTATTAGTTTGTTTGCAAGAATATCCTGGATTCTTTAGATACCTCCAATTTTCCTCCTCGTTGTAATTGTTTGAAACTGTGCCTTCAACATCTCACTTTTAAGGAACTCCCATCCATCATGAACTCCTGTAAGTTCCCGCTTTGGGGATCCCCAATATCAGTATGGTTTGGATGGGCACCATACCTAATTGGCATCATATGTAATTGGCAACACACTTTAATTGACATTGATATCAAATTCAAGCCTGAGAGGTGACAGAGAGGTCAAACTGAGCAAGGGAAAGAATTTGACTGTAAATGTAAGAAGGATAGGTCAACTTGAAATTTCCTCCAAGTAAGACTGAGCAATTTGTCAGGCAAATACACACCATTCCTGTGGACAATAGGCTTAAATGGAAGCTGGAATTTTCCAGGGAATCCAACTGTGAGGAGCCCACCAGGAAACTGATTGACAGATATCTATCCCTTGTACACCTGGATTCTTTCATCTTTCCTCACAGCACCCACAATAGACAGCTATTACAACACCCATCATGTCTTTGTCAATCAAAGCACTAAGCCCATCAACAGGCAGAAGACCCATTGTCCACAACAGATTTCCTTTGTTTTGCATCTAGAAACTTTAGGGTCACAGGCTATTTTCAGGGTACAAACACCTCTGATTTCAGGATGCCCAGTGCAGTCTCTCGAAGGTCTACCCATCACTCTGTCCGTCTGGCTCCTGAATGAGAACTGTCCTTAGGTCCTACCTAAGCCAAAACACATTTCTGCTTTTCACTACTCTTCTGGACTGGTAATTATAAATCCTCCAAACCCCTCAGCCTCTCTATAATTTTTCCTCCCTTTTTCTTTCAGTTAGCTCTTCTCTATTCTCTTGTGTGATTGTGTGTATCTTGTGTGCATGCATGAGTGAATTCCCCTCAATAATACACATTTTTAGCTTACTTCTGAATCTCTGGCTGGTTCTTTTCCTGCGTGTGCCCATAAACACTGGTAGGAAAGATCTCACTAAGTTGCCCCCCCTCTTGCAGCCTCCTGATTTTGAGCTAATTAATTCCCCACTTTTTCAAGGAGGTATTTGGCATTGCAGGGTGGCCCTTGTGGCACCTATGTTTTGGGGTAACACTCCCTTATGTTTTGGTATTCCTGACCATAGGATCACATCCAGTATTTCTCTTAAGTTTATTGAAATCTACTTTCTTAAAGTGTAGAATCACTTGGCCTCCTCTTTCTGCTGTATAGAATACTCCAGGAGAACATGGTCACTTCCACCTAAGGATCTTGCCACTTCCACCCAATTAACCAGGTGATCACTGATGGTTAGGATCAGATCTAAAATAGCTAAAATGTAAAAGGATGCTGCATTTCAGTGGTACAACAGAAGGGAAAGACCTTGGACAGCCATGTGAAATAACAATGCTCAACATGTAAATGGATTAATTAGATCTACATTATTAAACTGTTTATACAAAATCTGCAAAGAGATCTCCTCCTCCACAGTCAAACCATAGGGAAGCTACCCTTCCCCACTAAGCCATAAATTACTGTTTGCTAGCTAGCCATCAATTATTAAAGGAAGCCTTCAACCCACAATTTTAATGGGAGGATGGACCTAGGTCAGCTTCTAAGGCTTCTCCCATCCTTGCCTTGGAGCCCTGTGATGCAAGGAAAAAGCCCCTTTCACCTTGAAGGTGTCCAAGGGCCCTCACTGGAATATTTCAGTCTGCCCATCCAACACCATCTATCAGCTGAAAACAAATCTCTGAGAACCTGCTGTATGAATTAAAGCAGTTTAGACAAAACCAACCCTCTTTGGTGAGGCCAACTAAGGACCAAACACTCCTGTTTGCTCAAAGTGGCAAGCCATAGCCTTATCCTGATTATGAGAGTTATATGGGTGAGTGGGCTGTGACAGCAGCCAATCAGAAGGCCCAATAGGGGAGAGAGTAGACCTATGAAGCCTCCAATCTCTTTTCTACACGCTCCAGCATCACAAAGGCTAACATCATAATGCAGTCTTTCCCAGGCTTTATCCTGGAAAGGACAACAAATATAGGCCCTTTCCATAACCACCTGGACAAATGCTCCAGTATAGGGATGAAACAGTATGGTGGTAGACCACAAGCTATGAATTCAGAGGGTCCTAGAGATCAGTCCTTGGCATCTTCAGAAGAAGGATTAGATAGCTGGTGATAAAAATAAACCCTGTCTTTAGGACCCCAGAGTGCTGTAATGCTAGAACAGATAAGATTGAGCATGATGGGCAAATAGTATGGTGTGGTAAAATGATAGTAATATGTGTTCATATTTGCATGAAAGATAAAGATATGTTATCTGAAAGGTTAAACTAGGACAGAGATGAGCAAACCACACAGAGGATGGGGGACAATTTCCCTGTGATGCCTGTGTAGGCTACTATGTTCCTCAGGTACCATATCTCAGCCCAAATGGCATTTGAAAGTGACTTTGTTGTTTTTTCATGTGAATGCCAGGGATTTCATTTTGTTCACATGCAAGGAGGGCAAATAGGGGAAAGCGTACACAAAGAGCAACAGTTCTGCCTGTGCTGTGTCTTTTGTCCAAGGTACAAACAATGGCTATATGGAGCATTGCCACTAATTAAATAAACGGAACATACATAAGCATTGATTTACCAAGTTCCCATTGATTCAACTGGGCTGCTGCAGTTGCACTTGGCCCTTTCTTTCCTTGTTTCCATTTCTCTCTTAATGTTTACTTAAAAGTTTATTCTTTAGACACAATAGTTTGGCCAATTACATTAAAACAACTCACTTAAAACAGTTCAGTTGCTTAAAAACAGTCATATTATTGGGTGCCAAATGTTGTATAATATAGTAAAAATAAAAATCATTTAAACTTACCAGAAAAGATTTCTGCTGTTTCTGCTTCAAGTCAATTTTGATGGTTTAGCTGTAAACTCCTGCAATAGGTACACATAATGGAAGCACTGACAGAGCCTTAACTACAGCTACTACTAGAGCTACTTTGATTATAATTCCAATAGGCTGATTATAGTGGGAGCAAGAAAAATTGATTTCAGCCATGAAAGTCATTAAGTTCCTGTTCCTCACTGATGTAGTTTACTGGAGCTGCTCTGAAGATGGAATCCCTTCCCCCACAGATCATTTTACAGAATTGGAAAAAGAACTTTCTTTTGGGACTTTTTTTTTTTAAAAAAATATATTAGTCAAGGACACTGTTGCAATTAAACTGCCAGACTGACTTGCACTCTCATTTAAACTGACCTCCCTTATGAATCCAGCCTTCTTGATAATATCTGTAAGATTCTGTAACAGCCTGGAATCCACTGCATTTAAAATACTGGTCAAGACCATGCCAGCACTAAACACAATTTTCTGTATAATATTTTTATCAATGGCATCTTACTGTTTCAGAGCCTGGTTGTGCTCTTTCTACCTTGTAAAAGAAGAAAAGGTGGGGAGGTGCACTTTTCTTTGATGACCCTTTCTATAGTCTCTGTGCTTCTTAGATGAGGAACAAGGCAAGATTTGAGGGAACTAGGCCAAAGTCTAAAGCAAATCTCATGGGTTCATGGGTTTCAAAACACTTAATATTCCTATATGAATGGATACTATCCATAGCTGATAGATTAATGTGATGTCTGAAGCATATCTGTCCACTAGATCACAGGTGGAGAAACAGGAACCACTTTTGTTATCTTGGAAGCCTCTGAAGTCCCCACTGACAAAGTTTAATAAGTTGTAAACCTGGGCAGTGCAAATGTGGCTTGCTGCTGGCAGTTGGAGGCAAAGAAGACAACACTAAGAGACTTGTTGCCTCTTATCTAAGCTTATCTACAAGCCTATCTAAGGATGGGAACAATAGTAAAAAACTGGTTGAAAGGCAGATTTTATGAGTATGAGGAATCCTTAACAGAGAGAATCCTAGATGGGTGAGAATCTTCACAGTTTGGGAGGTAGAAAACAATTTTCCAGCGCAGAAAATGAGTTTCCTGTTTACAAAGCAGCATTTCTGTCCAGAAAATGCTGCCTCCCATGTAAAAAATTTCTTCTCTATGCAAAAATGGAAAACACTGTTTTCTGTCCAGGAAATTCTTGCCTTATTTGAGTGTACATCTTTGTTTGCAAAGAATAAGATCTGAATTGTGAATAGTTTTTGAAAACTCTGCAGTTCCCAATGCCTTTCACATAGCAAATGGTAAAATTATCATTCTTATCTCCTTCACCTTCTCCCCCCTTGTCTCTGCCCCACTTGCTTCCCTATTCCAGGTGTGTTGCTTGTTTGAGTCTTCTGCTCCTCTTTCTCTCCCCTTGTCTTCTGCCTTTTCCACTTGTCTGCCACCCACTGCCTGTACCCCTCAGCAAGTGCTCCCAGCCTCCACCTACCTGGTCTTCCCCCTGCTTTTACTTTGCAAGTTTCTTTCTTCTCCTCTCATTCCCAGTCATCCCTTGTTCCTACTTCTGCTTGTCTCACTTTGCTTGAGAACAGTCTCTGCAAGCTTCTCTGCCTTTCTGTCTTTGTTTAACTCTCTCACAGGAATGCAATTCTCCATTAATTTCATTCTCACATGAAGCAACAAGAAATTTTACCACTTTTTTTCCTGTTGCAAAAATGCATTTGAAACATGCACATTTTTCAAACACTATTTCCATTTGGAGACTTAGCTCTGTGAAAAATGCATCCGTTACTGCACAGGACTGGTATTTCTTTTCTCTCTCTCTCTGCAATATATACCTATTTCCTGTGCAGAAAATTCTCTTTTCTGAGCCCCTCCCCAAAAGTGTGAATTTCAGACCGAATAAGTCCTTGAATGTGATGATTCTTGTCAATCCAGGATTCTTCCCATAAGAGTTTCTTGATTTCTAAATAAATTTTTGAATGTTTTTCAAATATTTCTAAATATTCTTTCCATCCCTCTTTCACCTTACCTTCTTTCAGTGTCAGTGAAATATTCAGTGCTAAAAAGAATAAAATAAAATATGATATTTAAATTTAAAAATAGATTTTATGTACTTATTTTGTAAATAAATTCATTATAAAATTTATTTGTAAATGTTTTAAAAGGAATATATCTATCTACACACACACACACACACACACACACATAAAATTATGTTTATTTTTTGTTTTTGTTTTACCCAGTATACTGTTATGATTTCTTTTTAAATGAATGAACAGCTAGAAATATTTTAAGTCAGTAATAAATAAATGAGAAACTTGCTTGTTAAATTGACTGAGAAGGTGCTATAAGGTAAGAATGCTGTTGGGAAAAGGTGCATAAAAGGAGTTTCTGAAATCGTTCTGTTTCCTCAAAGGTTGTGTAAATGTGGCCCCTACTCTTGTCAGTTCTTCAGTCTCTCTCACACACACACAGACACACACATACCTCTTGCAAACTTTTGACTAGGTATTTGGAATACTAACTGATTGTTGCTCAGTGGGTAAGCTTAGGGTCATAGCACTGGCTAAGCAATCATTTGTGCAGCTATGAGATCTGATGCAACTGTGTCAACATCTGTTTATGCTACATTAAAAGTGTATAGGATGCTGACCTAAGAACAAATATGGAAAGCATGTCCCATTAAACTTGATGCAGTGTGTGCGCATATGTGCCGTGAAGTCACCTGTCTACTTACTGCAACCCTATGAATTCATAGGGCTTTCTTCAGCAAAGAATACTCAGAGCTGGTTTTCCAGTTTTTTCCTCTGAAATATAGGCTAGAGCACCTGGTATTCATCAATGGTCGGTTAAATGATTGGAAGATTTTGCTGCAAATTTAAATAATTTTTTAAAGAATTGTTTGGATATCTAGGTTAATAAATTGACAAAATATTTTCAATAAAAAGAGTGCCTGGACCTTCATACGGACTGGAAAAAAACAGACACCTCTGTCTGTCTGTCTGTCACTGTCTCTATCTATCTATCATGTGTATGTTTTGCCATAGTAGCTTACCTACTGATATTTTATGGCCAGAACTTGAGAGTAGGAACAGATCCCTCTGATATCACAGATGCAAAATAGGCAATCGGAATGGAGAATTGGGTCACCTAATTATGTAAATTTGTTTGTTTAGTTAGTTAACTTAAATACTTCTATCCTGCCCTTTATTTGGAGATCTCAGTTTGGCTTACAATAAAACCAATTTAACAAATTTAAAACAGTAAGAAAAAAATATTTTAAAGGGCTAAAAATCATACTAAACAATCAGAAACACATTAGAAGCCAAATTAAAATTGTTTAAAATAAATTAAAACCTTGTGTGAGGGGGTGGGGGGTTAGGAATCTGAGTAAGTCTAAGTAACAAGGTAATATGGCAACTCAGCATGAACAAGATTTGCTGTCCACTTGCTTATTCCATATGGCACAATGGCTGCAAATCTATTCATCCATGGCCTCTCTCCCCATTCCCTTCTCTCAATCCTGACTTTTTGACACTGACATAGCATGATACACCACACATGCATTCCTATTGAGTCAAAGAGCCCCAGAAACATATGGGAATGTGTGCAGATTGGTGCCCAGGCTTTTTAAACATTCTCATATATACAACCAAACTTCCTGTTTAGCTAGCACCATTAACTATGAGATTAGTTTTCTTACCTAGACACCAAGAGAAGCCTAGCCATTCTCTATGACCTCAACCCCCTCACACAGATTACACACAAACACGCACACGCACACACAGAGAGGGGGAGAGAGAGAAAGAGACAGAGAACCAGAGCCAGCATAGTATAGTAGTCAGTACTGGACTATTACTCTGGAAACCAAGGCTCAATTCCCACTTGATCCATGGAAATCCATTGCACACTCTCAGTTCCAGAAAACCCAGTGATAGCTTTGCCTTAGGGTCACCTTAAGTTGGAAGTGACTTGAAGGCACAGGCCCTTTTTGCACACAGTTTTTTTTTTGCGCGAGGGCCCCTGGAGCGTCGCACAAATGGGAGCGTCGGTCCATACGACGCACTCCCATTCACGCGACGCTCAGGAGCCTAAAGCGGGATGCACGCACATTTTCTGATTTTCAGCTGTAAGCCGAAAATACTGCACGGTCGCACAATGCTCACGGAGCCCTTGCACACTTACCTGCGTGCGGTGTGCAGAACAAGCCGGCCCAGTCACGCTTCCTCCCCCCAGTGCAGCCTACAGCTCCCAGACTGCGCTGCGGAAGGAAGGGGTGGGACGTTAGCGCAACGGTCGCGCTACCAGGAAGCGACCTGTGGGACAAAGGAGCGGGGAAGCGGCAGCGTTCCGGATGAGGCTTTTCGCGCGAGTGCCCCCCCCGATGCGCAAACGGGTAACATGCGAAAAGGGACACACAACACATAAATGATCCATGTGAATGATCTATCTATCTATCTGTCTATCTATCTATCTATCTATCTATCACCTCTCTTTAAACATTACTTTAAGTAGAAAAATCACATTAAAGCAGGCATGTTCATTTGCTGCTCTCTGTCAGATACTGAATGTTATATTGAGGTCATTTTATTCATGTTATTTCTTTAATCTGAGATCACCAATATAGAATAGATGGCTAGGTGTTTAAAGCCTATTTTCTTTGGCAAAGCAAAAGCACACGATCAGCTTATTGGTGCTTAGCTGGCAAGCCTCCCCACCCCAACACACACACCTTATTTCTCTCCAAAGATTGCTTGTGCATTTCTGTGTATTTCAACTTTGATCTGCTAATGCTCACCTGCTATGCTGTGATTACATGGATGAACTGCAAAGAGGCCTCCTCAGCTGAATTGTCAGGTTAAGGGCATAATGCTTCTATTCAAGAACAAATACTTCAATTTAAAATTCACCAGAGTGCTGACTCTCTGTGCAGTGGTGGTGTTATTTTTGTAAATGGTTGCAAAGGACCATTTGGTGATTTCTATGGGGGGAAAAGAGGTCTACTTAAATTCTGTATTGTATGTTGCCAACTCCTTTCCCATGACACCATCTGCCCCTTCTCAGCAAAAGGAATTACAGTTGAAAGTTGCCTTGAAGCCACCATTCTCACTGGGAAACAAAATGAGTTTTTCCCTGTTGTGGCAGCAGTTAAGAAGCAATGTAGAGCAGCTGGCAGCAGCTGGGAGGAAGATTCATCCCACAGGCCATGGTAACAGGGCAGGACCTCTAGCTTTAAGAGTAAATTCTGTATCTTTTATAAGTAGAGAAGGAAAGCAAAGAGCAGCACAGAGAGTACAACAGAGAGGGACAGTGCTCAAATGAGAATATGGGAGGAGCACAGAGTCCATAACGGGTGAGTCTGTTCAACCATTTAAAAGCAATGAGGGTGTTCTTTAGTGAGAAACAGAACTGAAGTTGAAATACACCTTTGTTTTAGTACACTTTCCATGGGGTTGAGTGACATTGCTATTACTATAAACCAATACTATTTACTATTACTTTTCTTTTCCTACTCCATTTCTGTGATAGTCCCTTGCAGTAGTCATGTGGTGGAAATAAGCACATCTCCCCATCCATCTTCCTGTAACCAAAATTGTTCAGTTTTGCCACTGGGAAGGACAAAAAGAATTATTACTGCAGAATGACCAGAGGCATTTTGAAAGTTTCAACCCATGAAAGACAAAAATAGTCTTGCTCACATGTGGTGATAAAGAACCAAAACCATTGTGATCTAACAATTTTTATAGGTATCGGTTGATGGTGTTGTGGTTTAAGTGGTATCATTGAGTGCTGTAGTTGGTAGTGTATTATTCTGAGAGTCCTTATCCCTCTGGGAGACCAGGGTTCAAATGCCTATGCAGCCATGAAAGCCCATTTGGTAATCTTGGGAAAGTCATAACATTTCAGCCTTAGAGGAAGACAATGGCAACACTCTTTTAAGCAAGTTTCATCAAGAAAACCCTATGATAGGATTGCCATAAGTCAGCTTGGAAGCATATAACAAAAAGTTTGCCAGTGGTGCATCCACATTCACTTAGGCTATCCAGCTATTTCAGTGCAAAATTCTTATATGCAAAGTGATTGACCGATGTAAATGGAACAGCCACTAAACGTGTACAATGAGTTTATTATCTGCAGAAACAGAGCTCTGTGTCTGAGTATGTATATAGTATGCTAATAAAACATGGACTAAAATAAGGAGTTTATTTAACAAATGAAATCTAAAATTTCTCTCTGTTCAGTTACAGTGAAACATTCTTGAGCACAAGTTGTATGACTAAGGCCCTTTCCGCAGTTTACATCCATCTGGAATGGTCGTGTGGGGATCAAGCGAGCAGTCTCTTCCATGAAGCACTTGCATCCCCTCTGTTCTGTCTCTGCAGTAGCTGCCAGCCGGCTGGCAAGCAACATGAGGGCTTTGCCTCTTCCTTCTACAATGCAGCCACGTATTTTCCCAGCCTGCACTGGGGGGAAGTGCGAGGGCCGTGGCTCTGGAGGCTCTGCACAGACAGTAAGTGTGTGTGGGGCCCCAGAGTGATGCGCGATCGTGCATCATTTTCGGCCAAAAGCCAAAAATGATATATTGTATGATAGGTGCCTGTTCGCCCCAGCAGCGTTGCGTGATTGCGAGGACATCATGTGAAATGTTCCTTGCAATCGTGCAATGCTCCGGAGGCCCTTTCGCATGACAAATGCAGTGTAAAAAGGGCCTAAGTGAGAGCTTCTCTTCTGAACTCACATCATGGCATGTAGATTTATAATTTTCAGTACTAGATTGGAATGATTTTCAATGTCTTACTCTATACAATGCTAGAAACATGAAGAATGAAGAAAAATTTAATTGGGGACAGAATTCTTGCTTGTGGGGCAATGATCTCATTTTGCCCCTCCTCCAGTGGCTGCCCCCCAAACATATTGGCACATTTAGAGTCATTGCATCAGAAGAAAGAGTGCATGTTGGCTATGGCATGTGAAGGATACCTTCTACCATATGGCATCATCTGTTGGTGACAAAAAAAGAGAGACTAAGGGAGGCACATGGCAAGAAAGAAGAAGGTGTTGGTGAAAACAAGTCCCCTGCCAGTTCATAATATAGATGGTAGCAAGGTGGTAAATTAAAGAATCAGCTGTGTTGACAACCATATTTCTGACTCATTAAGACAGACAAACAGCTGACAAAATGTAAGTCCAAGCTACTCAGTCTTACACTTTTTTTAAATAGTCCATTCAAACAGCTTGATCACTTTTACTGAGACACACAGACTACACATGTGAAGGAGTAGCTTTCCAGTTAGTGAAGCATAATCGAACCAGTAGATTGCTTATCTCTTAAATCAGATGTCTACGCAAGGCAGAAGCTATAGAATCAAAAATTCATGCTTAGTTCCCCTGATCAGGCAGTTCCAGAGCAGGATGCACTGGGTTGGAATGTTTGCTCTTAGTAGGGTGTTTACCAAGTGGAAATCTCATTTGCCTAAGAGTCTGCTTATTCACTAAGGTCTAATTCCCAAAACACAACCTGAAGCAGTCTGACTATGCTGAAATTACATATTGTGATTAAGCTTCCTGGGGTGTGGCTATCTGGGTAGGAAGTGCAGCCTGAAAGCGAATTGCTAGGCAACTAGAGTAGAACCTCGGGAGAGAAACCCACCTCAGTAGTGTGTGGGAGGGGCTTTTGACTGAGAGAAAAACATATATAAAGGCAAGTACCTGTGAGTATTTCTGTTACTTCAGTGAGAGTTTAACAAGGAGCTAGGGAGTAGAATTCCTTAGTCAGCCAGAACATATGACTGTTTGGGGATGTTCGGTTCTCAGTGGAATCTTAGTGAGAAGCAGAAGAGTAAATAAGCTTTAGTAGGATATGTTTAGAGAGTGTGACCTAGATTAGGGGCTAAATCTTTGGTGGAAGGCTAGCCAAGTTGCTGTTATATGAGAATTGTGTTTTCTGAAAGTCTAAAGATATAATTGAACTGTTTCTGAGCAGGGAGTTAACTATTAATATTGTCTGAAGAGCAAACTGAAGAAATGTATCAACACTGAACTGCAAATGAACTCTAACATGCTACTTTATTTTTATTATTATCCTAATAAATGTTACAGTTTATCTTTGTAAATGCTGACTTGGCTTGAGTTGTCTACAGTGATAAATAACACAGAAAAAACACTACCACAAAATTATTAAGTGGTTCTAAATAAACATTGAAAACCCTTGCCCTTTTACTCAAAACTTGTGTTGTGCTGGGAGTGGGGGGACAGAGGCAGAGCTGTGTGGAAGAGACAGGGTGCCTTATCAGACTGGGAATTGCCATATCAATCTGGGAGAAGTAAGGGCCTGTCACACCTATCGTAGGAAGAGGGGGCAGCTCCTGCTGCAGCTCCCACCACAGTAATTTGGACCCAGGTTCTGAGCTACACTGTACAGCTAAGAAGCAGCAATTCCCACCACCACCACCACGATGCCACTAAAACCATCACTTGGCAAAATCAGTATAGAAATACTGTTGCAACTATGGCTCATTATGCCTTAGCATAGACTTATCTAGCAAGCGAGCTATATTTAATTGTGCCAGTCTTGGCAATAACTAATGCACCTTGTTCTCCCCAGGCAAAGTGTCACCTCTGGACAAATGCTATGATCTACTAAAATGTATACATACTTTGAGACAAACCAGACCTAAAATTATTTATATGTGTTATGTTGTATTTTTTTTTTTTTTTACAATAACTATTTTACTCTAGAAAGAAGATTATAGCTGAGAAATCTTTTCTACGGTATGTTTCATATTTTGGCAGATTCCTTTATATGCCTTAATTCTGTTCCAAGAAGAAAGATCTCCAACCGTCCATGACTGCAAATTGTCTTATCTCAAAGTCTTCTGTAATGAGTAGTTTTGATCGCTGGCAAAGTTGCAAAGCACTTAGAAGCCAATCATCGACAGTAGGTACATTTGCTTTCTTCCAAGATTTTGCAATTAGAACACAAGCTGTAATAACTAAAAATGGATGCTCTTTTTTCTTCAACAAAACAGACTGGCCAGATAACTCTAAAAAAAATAATTTCTGATTTTAAAGGTAAGATTATCCCTATATTCTCTATGATCTCTGACTGTGACTATGACAATAACAGCAGAATCCTGCTTAAACAGAAGCCTACTTATGCAACAGCCTCTTCTTTTTTCTTCTACTGTGAAGTATCACACTCTTCTCAAACAGTCAAACAAAAGGGGAAAAATCTGCTTTAGAAGGTTCTCAACCCTTCTGTAAAAACGCCTTAGGTAAACAAGCATCAGATGACATGGCAGATGGATATTTTACCAAGATAGTCTTCTCCTATAGTTTAGGGCACTATGAGGAGTGTAGCTGCAGTGGGGTGTTCACAGGGAACCTGCTACAGAAATGCTACCTGGTTGGCAGCAGTAAGAGGAAGCAGACTGGCAGTGGAGTGGAGGAAATGGTGATGCATAGGAAAGAAGAAACAAGGAGATGTTACTTGCTTCCTGACCTGTCTGCAGCACAAAATGAGGAGCTTCCAGAGTTGATGAGTTGGGTGTAAAAAAGTAAGGGGAAGGTGGGGAGTTGAAAAAGGAGGAGTGGAATGGGGCTGGGGGACAGATGAGTGGCAGGAAAGAGGAGACAGAGGTGTCAACAGCAAGAAGGACAAAGGACACAGGACACAGAGTTGGCCCACGTGCTTTCCATGGGGAAAGTCCTGGCCCTTTCACCACTTGACCTGAGAAAGCAAAAATGGGTTGGAGGTGTGAGTCCTATACCATTTAGCCTGCAGAGACAGAGGCATGTGAACTGAGGTGGAAGGAGACACTGTAGTCTCTGGCTGTTGTGAATGGATAGAACAGTGTGGAAGACTCAAGGGAAGCCCCACATGGGGATGGGAATAGAGATTAATCTGAGGCAAAAGCATGAGTGGGGGTGCTGAGAGAAAAAAACCTGGTCCTTTCCTATGCAGGCCTGACGCAATAGGATTGGGTGAAGGGTGAGAAAAAGACTTATAAAGATCCTCATTCCTACCATTTGAATGGTCTACCAAAAAGGACTTGTACTGCACTGAATATGAGTCCTTTTTGGTGTGTGACAGCACCTACCTGGTGAAAGAACTAAGGAATTAGCATGGATATACTAAATTAGAACCTAGTTTAATATATCCATACCACCAGAAGGGGGTAGTTAACACGTGTGACTGTTTGATGCTTACCTTAATTGTACTCCTGCATTGTTACTGACCTGATGAAGTAGCCTATTCTTAAGTTGGATTTATTTGTAAGAGAAAATGCCCTTTGGGAAGCTCTTACTAATTTTGAGGGTACTGTGTATTGCAAGCCTGCCTTGCTGGTTATTGACCTCAAGAAATCTTTTCAAACCACAAGGCCACTGCTTTGTTGATGGATGTAGATATAAGCACAAGTGCTCCATTTCTCTCTCTCTCTCTCTCTCTCTCTCTCTCTCTCTCTCATTCTCGCTCCTGCTCTCGCTCTGTGTGTGTGTGTGTGTGTGTGTGTTATAGGCCTGTCCCAGTAGTTAAAAAGATAACTTCAGGTAGCCCAAATCAGTTGGACCCACAGAACAGAAAAGGCAGTTTTGTTTTTTTGAGGGGAGCTATCAGTGAATTGTGTGTCCTGCCATAGTATAGCTGCCTCAGCATGCCTTGCGCTGACACAGTGATTGTCTAAAGCCAGTAGACTTTATGTGTCTATGATAATCTTGTGTGTGTGTTGTCTTGCCTGAAAAGGTATTTGGGAAAAAAAAGTTCATACTCTAGAAATATTTTCCCTTAATGTGATTAGTCATTTTCTGTTCTGAAAATACCAGAATAACTAATCCTTCTATTTATGAAATGAATTCTGTATATGCTGTTATTGTACAATTTTTACTGAAAATCCTGTGCATCTTCTTTCCTAAATGAAGTGCAACATTAGATTTTGTCATATTAAATTGAGGAAAAAATACTACAGAGGCAAGATGTGATCAATATTTGTTCTTTTTTTTCAGAATTGTGCTATGTATACCATTACTTCATATTGCTTTCCTTTTATCTTTTCCTAACCACAACCAAGAGGACAAAGCAATTTCTCTTCCAAACTTTTCAGTCCAGTTTCAATTATTTTGCCAACAAAACAAGGTGTTGGGTTCTTTGACTAATTCTGACTTCAGTGTTAAAATGTTTAGTAAAAATGGAGATTCTAGCAACACGAAACAGCCATCATATTTCTTCCTGATCTGCAAAATCAGTAGAGACAGTCCAGATATGTTTTGTAGCTATGCTTCTCCAGTGGATTTTAGTGTACAATAGCCAAAGGAATTGTTGATGATCTAAACTGGAAGCCTTGTGAAAATGATCTTCAGATGGTTGTTGCTCTATGCCAGTGTGGGCAAAGTGCAACCTTGATCTCACATGCATCTCTCAGGACATCTTTGTTGCCCCTGGCACATTCAGTATCCCTAGACTGGCCTTTCTCTAGCCAAAGGAAGGGGGTGAATTGTTGCTCCTGGAAGCCACCAAGAGGAACAATTCACTTTTAAAATAAGTTTCAAAGCTTCCCTGTATTGTTTGACATTAAAAATGTTCACATTGTGTGAACCAGAAACAAACTTCTGCCCCCCCTTTTGGGAGGGGGTAGTCCAGGTAATCTCTGGAGGGCCCCAGGGCAGAAATGTGCCACCCAACCTGCTGCAGTTGCTCATCCCAGCTCTATGAAGTGGCTATAATATGCAGGAAAAGTGGTGCCTGAGGACTGCAGGGGGCCCCAAGCCTCACTTTTGTAGCACCTGGAGCACCACCAGAGATCCCTAATATTCTCCCACAACTCCCCAAACAATTGCAAGCTGAAATTTTCAAGTGATTTTTTTTTTCACCAGAACATAGCCCAAAATGTGTACAAACATCCCACAAATGTGGTTCAAGTCACTCCCAGGTTCTCCAAATGCTGATAAATGGTTAAAATTGTCCCAAAATGGCACCTGAAAGTGCCACTGTGTTACTTTTAATGCACCCAATGCACACAGACATGGACTGTTGGGGTGGTGTCACAAGTCTGAAAATTGCCTCCTCATCTAGCTGTCCACCCTGATGTACAGCATACAGACTGACCTCAGTAATATGATTATGACTAAAAAAAAAGTAGCCAATGCATGAAGCAGCCACTGCAAGGATATAGGTTCCAGTAAGTATCTCCTAGGCCCTTTCCACACGGGGGTTAAAAACGGTGTAGAGCGACCTCTGACGGAGATCGTCTACACCGTAAAGTGGATTGGGGCGGACTACTTTTGTGTAGTTCCACACCCCAATCCGTGCAGGAGTGACCGGAAGTGGCGGCGCTGAGTGCTTTTTAAAAACCACTTTTCATGAGGTTTTTAAAAAGCACAGGGCATGCAGCCGCATGCAGTCCCGTTGCAGCACCCGGTGTAGATTTGCAGGCGTGCGCAAGTGCATGCCTGCAAACCTGCCACGAGGCTGGCTTCCGGCTGGCGAGCTTCTCCGGTTGGTGGAGAGCTTTTGAATGCCGCAGGATGCCAACAAGTGTGGAGCAACGAACTCGCACTGCTCCACATGGTGACAGACTTACTCAGTTGCAGGTAAGCTCCGTTTTAGCGTGTTTTTGCCCGTTTCTTCCTCCGCATGTGGAACGGGCCTTAGTGTCAGGTATATACAACTGAGATGGTTACGGAGCCCAGTTTTCTCCTCCTTGGTCCACTTCTCATTCTGAAGACATTTTTTAAACTGTCAAAGCTTGTAGGGGGTGCCTTTCCTTCTATTTAAACAGTGACTGTCCACTGCTAGAGGCCTTCTATAGAGATAATCAACCCTTTGGTGCCTGAAACAGGACAGCCTGAGGAGTTGACTTGAGTTAATGTTCACAAAAAACAGCTTTGTGAGGGAGCTGCATAAAGCCTTATGGCCACACTCTGCTCACCACACTCTGTGTAGTGTGGCCACCAGATTGCAGGAGTACATTAGCAATAGTACTTATTGGGTGCGAGTCCTACTGTAATGAAAAGAAGGGGAACTCTGTAAAGAAGAGTAGCAGCTATCTTAAGTGTGGTCTGCTTTTCACTGTATTTTGGCAGAAGCAAATAGACATGTGTACTAGCCCTTTCTAATGTCCCAAGTAGAGAAATCTTGTATCATTTAGCTACAGTGTTACTTTTTACTGCAGTTCTTTATATGGGGCCATAGAATCAGGGGGCTAACGTGGTCAGAACATTCACCTTTTTGCAGCTTATCCATATTTGCTTCCTATGAGTAATGGAGATGATGCTGTGCTTATAGGAAAGCCATTATTCAACTCATTAAATATTCCATGAAAAAAGGGGGTGACAAGTGACGTGTGTGCTGACTGACAAGCTGCCTTCATGAACTACATCACTACATAATTGCATAGTGAATATGGAAATGTAAAAACGTGTATCATAGCTTTCTAGATGGTGAACCCTTTTTAACAAAAACAAAACAAAAAAGTTGAAAAAGTGTTCTTTGAATCACATATTTTGTGTTCAGGTCAGTCTGTAGATTCCAGAATGGCTAATCTCTACTCGTCATAACATGAATTGGTGTTAGAAAGCAACTTAGTCAATGGATCCTTGGAGAATAATGCCAGGGGCAAGGAAAGATGGATCGTTGCTGCTTGTTCCCTTTTTCATATTATAATTACAGGAATTGTTTAAAGTGCTACCGCCTACTGTAATTATAGGCACTAAACTTCATTCTCCATTCAGCAAGGGAGAAACAATACAAAATCATTTATAGGTTTGCTCCTGAAGTATTGTTTCAAATGTCATCTGGCAATAACTCTCCCTCTTTATAAACTGCTCATGGACATTTTACAGCTTGACTCATATGCAACAATGATTCTTTCCTTGTCCTCCCTCCTCCATCTGTCTTTTCTAATTCATTTTTTTAATTTCTTCTGTGCCAGTTCTGTAATCATTTATTGCAGGCATTTCTTCTGCATATTCTGTGGTCTAAAACAAATCAAACATTTCAGTGACAGTTCATCCTAAAATTTTGTATGCTTAAGTGTTTTTTTTCCAAAAATTTTCACTGAGTTGGGTCCTCCTGATTTAGTCATTTTTGAAAGTAGAGCCATTAAAATCAATGGGACTAAAGTTAGTTCCACTGGCAGTTCTTCCTCTGCACAAAGGATGGTTAAGTCTGGGTTTTCTCTTTTAATGACACCATATACATCTAAAACTACAATGTGCCCAGAAGATCCTGTACCAACTAGCGTTCCAAAACATTAAAACATAATGGACATAATTCAGACACCATCAATGTACTTATGTTTACACTTAAGCCTTATCAGTTCCAGGTAAATTTATGTCAGCAGAAATTAGACACATTGTATGACAAAGGAAAAAGAGCAGCAGATATTTCAGGGAAGCAAGCTTGGAGTCTACATCCAGTATGGCCAGGCAAACGGCAGGACCCAAGGGCACCGAGCAAGTCCTACCTCTGTTGCTGCCCACATATATAGGGCTCTTTCCAATGCTTCTCTCTCTCTCTCTCTCTCTCTCCCCTCTCTGTTTCTTCAAAGCTCTGATAGGAATGCCACACCAAAAAGTAAAAATAAAAACTTGAGGGGAAGAGAGAAGCCTGGTTAACTCATTTACTAAATATGTTAATTTGAGTGTGTGGTTTTTTTTTTTAAAAAAATGAATCCATCAGTGTCTGTTGCTTTTATCCAGTTTGTACTGTGATGATTTTAACTGTTTTAATTTACTGTGTAGTTTTCTAAATGTTAAATTACGTTCAATTTAAATTGTTTGAATTTACTTTTATTACATCCTACACTGAGATCCTTGGATACATTTAATTAATATGGTGCAAATAAGAATGTGTGGTTGCCCTGCCTCCTCCCTCTGAAGCTCTGTTGGTCTCCTCATGCGGCAAGTGACAGCTCTTCCCAGGAGAGTCTTTTCCTCTGCATGGATGCTCATTGCATACTCAGGAACCTTAAAAAAAGGCTGTGATTCCCAACTGCATAGGGTAAGCTCTCATCTTCAGATTCATTACTTGCTACATGAGGTCTGTGATGGACTGGAGAAGAGGAGCAGAGCTAGGGTGTTTGGATGTGGATTCAGTGCTCTTTGTAAAGTAGTAAATTGAGTAGAGAGAAAGAATGGAGTATTTGTGGCAAGGAAGTGGGGAAAATAGTGTGTATGCTTTGAATAGGCTTGCAGCTGCAACAAAAGAAACTGTGTTTATCCCTGTCTTGTAGGCTTTTGAAATTAGGGAAGTTTTTGTTTTGTTTTGTTTTTTCCAGTCCTATCAACTGGTAAGGGACTGACGGAAATGAATCCCAACAACTTAGTGAAGATCAGTTTGGTCTGGGGAATTTCCAGGTCTGTAGGACACCATGTCCTCCAAATTTCAACCAACTTTGTGAAAAATGAGTCCATGCTCCCTTTGTGTGTCCAGCCAGGTTTACTATAAACTGTTTAATTCAATTTGAAATTCCAAAGACCCTAAATCTACTGAAAGAATGTCCACTTGATTGAGGAAGAGCCACAAGCTAACACAACTCTCTGCCCCACTTTTCATTATTTTGATCATTCTTTCCAAAGTAAATCCAGTGAAACTAGTTATGGGCTGCCCAGCACAGTTTTTATTTTCTAGCAAAATAGGCTAAGATCCTGCAGATAAAGGGATAATTCTAGAAGGGATGACAAGAATATTCAGAAAGAATTGAAAAATGGTTGAGCTACTGGTTTTTGGAGTGCCAGGAAACCTTGATGAGGATCCCAGAAGGCATGAACCTTCATATTCTGAGACTTCCTGTGAAGAAAAATGAATATTTTTGCACTAAAATTGTGTTTTCTGTGCGTAAAAAAACTTATTTACTGTACATACTATTATTTTTTGTTCAGAAAATACTATTTTTATGCATTGATTGTTTTACATGGAATAAGTGCTGACTTGCAAACAGTCTTTGAAAATGGCACAGTTTTTCACATCTTTTTGGCATCAAGGAGAAAAACAATAAAGTTATTTTTTTCTCCCCTATGAGAAGGAAATCTGTGAATAGTTAACATTCCTAAATTCTACATGTTGCCATATGAACAAGTGACTTCAAACATAGCAATGCTGACAACAACAACAACAAAAAAAGAAACAAAAAAAAATGTACCTGGACAAGAATGAATAGCATGTTTCTGGGGTAATTAAAACAGTATTTCCTTTCTGAAGCTACATAGGGCTCCACTTTGTGTTTCCAGTACTGAAATTGATTGTTATCTAGAATACTCCACCAAAGGTAAGGCCATTTGAGGAGGTCTACCCGGGCCACTTTGACCTGACCTCCTTAAACTTGGATCTGGCTTTGCAAGAACATTAGAGGAATTCTTTGTGTACATGTTGAGAAGATATTGTGGAGATAATTGCAGGATCCCTAACTTTAAGAGTTTTGTAAAGATTCAGAGATGCAGTTCCTTGGATTTTAGCTTTTATGGCAGAGCAGTGCAGAGCAGTGGAACTATAACAGGTTCCAAAATTAATTCTAGTAATTTGAACCTATAATCTAGAGAAGAACAAACTCCTTTAACAAAAGCAGTTTTTAAGTCTCACTCCAATTTTTTTTTTACCATTCAAAGGATAATGTTAAAAATACAACCCTATCTCCCTCAGATTCTGCACCATTGTATTTTTTAATTTAATACATTTATATCTTGTTTTTGAAATCAATTGTCCAAGAAGTCTTACATAAAGAATTATATTAATCCAGCAATCAACAATACTTGAAAACAAGTGGAGGTATTCAACAGCAAGACAGGAATAAAATCAACACAAGTTAAACCAAACCAAGAAAATCAACAGCAAATTCAAACAAGAAAGGTGAGAGAAAATAAAATGCTTTTTATCTGATCCCTAAGGGAATCAGAGGAGCCAGAAATGCTCCTCTTTGAGGTGGAGACTGGGTGGTGCATAGTAGTCCTAAGGAGCTGCTCAGAAGCAGTGGTGTTATTTAGTGTAAACAGTGCCTATGGCAAGTGTGGAAGTTGTGACCTTACTTTCCTACCCCAACCCCCATGCCCCACCCCTACATGCACAGCTTTTTTGTGCCCCCCTCACACTGGCACCTGGGGGACATGCCCTACTTGCTGCAACCCAGATACACCTCTACTCAGAAGAGCTTGGCTGTATTGGAAAGTAGCAGATCTGAGCAACAACACTCAGAGGTACCAAGATGGTAATCCATCTCTCAGAGCAGTGGGAGCCAACAGGCATGGGCAGGGAAGGACCCTTTTGAATCTAACATGACTTATACAACTGGGTGTTTGAAAAATGTCAGCTACTTCTGAAAAATATAGGTAACTGAGGAGAAAGTCAGCAATGCTGCCAGGTCAGGGAAAGGCATATATCATTGCACTTCCTAAACAGTCGCATGAAATGTTGCAAATCACTGCTAGTTCCTCCAATGAAATTGCCTCTCAACTATTTTTAATTAATATTCCAGGATGTTGATCTCTGTCCAAATGTTGTTGGACTTCAGCAGCTATCATTCTTCACTATAGACCTTGCTGACTGAAGCTGTGGAGAAATCTGGGTTTTCTTTTGAGTAGAAGGGACTCTTCTCTTCAGAATCATCACCTTTTCACAGGTGCAGTCATTGGGACGGGGTAGGAATTGCCCATGGCCTGCCTTGTGTGTTTAAACAATGCAGTTCATAATACATGAATAGTATTAGCTCTGCACCTCTGGTTTAACAGTTTTTCAAGGCATATTTTTGAATGAGAGTGTATGCAGTGACTCTTATCTGTGAATATTGAATTTATTCTTGGAAACATTTAATTCTTTATATGCAGTAAATGCTAGAACTTCATTTTAAAGAGCTGGGTTGCGCTTTCAATATCGTTTAGATACAAGGCATATGCTGGAAGTAAAACAAGCACAGACTGAAATCAAAGGAAGGGCACTTTGTGTTAACCCCTCAGCTGACTTTTTTTAGTGTAACAGAGTACAAATTAAATGAAAATAATTGTATCTGATATTTTTTCAATAAAATACCAGATTTTTTTAAAAAAGTTATTTTTAAAATGAAATTATAAAACATTTGTTCAGTATGAGAAAATATGGCTTTCTTTAAAATAAAGGTCATAAAATAGTTATAAGTAGAGATAAATCTGATTATAAGTACTAGGGAATTCACAAGTCTTTTCATTCAGTAAAATCAGAGCTTTCTATGAGCAAGTAGAAATAGATTTTGTGACCCTGGTACAAAATTTTACCATTCTGTGCCTAGGTACTGATTTTACATTTGCACATAAGAGTAAGTCTTTTTGTAGGTGGGAAAAAAAAAACCTTTATTAATAAGAACCCTGCAATTCTGTGAAGTTTTCCAAAATCTTAAGTCATGCTTATCTGCATTCTATAGAACCAGAGAAAGTCTGAGCCATCTCCTATTGCATTTCCCAAGGTCAGCCAAATCACACTATATTTGTTTGGATTTTCTGTGTAGGCAATGATGCCATTATCAAATTCCTATAGAAAAAGTTATAAACAGATCTCCACTCTAGCTAACAACTAAGACCCTTTCCGCAGCTTCCTGGATCCTGGTGGTGTCCTGTGGGGACATCGGTAATCCCAGGAGGAGAGCATGACAGGAGCACTCACCACTGCACTGGCTACCTCTGTGAATGGAGGAAATGTGATGGTGCCACCTCGTCCTTCCACAGCACACCTGGGCACTGTCCTAGGCTGTGCTAGGGCAGGAAGTGTAGCCATTGCACTTTGACTGGAAGAGGATGATCATCCCAGATAGAAGGAGTGTACTGTTCTTCAGTCAAGGATATATGACAGCTGCATTTCTCTGCTAGAACCTCCAACAAGATCAAGAAATGGGATTCTAAGAGAACTGAATTCCACCATCTGAGAACAAAGGCAAGAAGCCTTCCCCTGTATCCATGAAACATGACACTCAAGATGATCATATTCTCATACATATTCTGTTTCCACCACCCCTTCCCTCAGATCAGTAAAAGCTAAATGATGCCTTCTTGTACCTGCTAGCTCCTATATTAGGAATTCTGTGGGATGGTACACCAACAGATTCCCTCATCTGTGTGTCTGATTCAACACTATGTCCAAACACTCAAACGCAGTACATAATGAGACAGGTCTCCTAAAGGGAAGGATAATTTCATTAATGATAACTCCAACACACTGTTCATGGTGATTTTGTACATATTGACTTGCATACCAAAGTGGACAAAACTGAGATTCATCTACACAATCCAGACTATACTTTCACATTTCAGATTTCCTGTTCCATCCAGAATCAAATAATGGATAAAACTGTAGACATCTTATTATGAATGAATCTGGTGTTCAGTGATGGCACTAAAAAGATAAGGAGTAGTCCTTTGATTAGGGAAAGAATAAAGAAAAGTCAACTGTTAAATGTCTTACTATACATTCCTCAACAATGACACACTTCACCCTACATATGTTGGTGTTAATTGCCATCAAGTCAACTTTGACTTATGGCACCCCTATGAATGAGACACCTCCAGGTTACCCTATCTTCAATTGCCTTGCTTAGGTCTTCCTTAATTGAGTCTACCCATCTGTAATTTTGTCTTCCTCTTTTCCTACTGTCTTCCACCATACCAAGCATTATTGTATTTTCTATAGAATCATGTCTTATCATTATATGGCCAAATGACAACAGCCTGAGTATGGTCATATTGGCTTCTAAGGAGAGTTCAGGCTTTAGGATCCATTCATTTCTTTTTTTAACAATGCAGGGTATCCACATAACCCTTTTCCAGCACCACATTTCAAATGAGTTGATTTTCTTCTTATCAGGTTTCTTCACTGTCTAACTTTCAGAACCATATACAGAAATTGGAAACAGGATGGCATGGACAATTCTAACTTTAATATTCAATGATATTTCTTGACACTTCAGGATTTTGTCTGGTTCCTTCATAGCTGCCCTTCTAAGTTCCAGTCTTTTTCTGATTTCTTGACTGCAATCCACCTTCTGATTAATGACAGAGTCAAGAACTGGAAAATCTATAGCTTCGTAGTCTACTTTTAGGTTATGGAAATCGTCTGTGGTCATTATTTTTGTTTTTGCAATGTTCAGCTGTAAACCTGCCTTTGCACTTTCTTCTTTAACTTTCTTCAATAAGCTTCACAAGTCTTTGCTATTGTCTGCTAGTAGTACGGTATCATCTGCATATTTTAAACTGCTGATGCTCCTTCCTTCAGTTTCTATTCCTCCTTCCTCTGAATCTAATCCTGCTTTATATATGATATGTTCAGCATACAACTTAAACAGAGTGATAAAATGTGGCCTTGCCTGACCCCCTTGACAATTAGAAACCATTCTGTTTCTCTGTATTCTGTCCCAACAGTAGCCTCTGTGCTGCATACAGGTTACACATTAGGATGATCAAATATTATGGCATACCCATTTCTTTCAGAGTAATCCATAGTTTTTCATGATCTACACAATCAAAGGTTTTGCTATAATCCATAAAACACAGACTGATTTTCTTCTGAAATTCTTTGGTGTGCTCCGTGCAATGATTAAAATAGGGGCTTCCTACCCTCCCACTCAGTAACATTCCCACCAATAATAATGGTTAAACCAAGTGCAGTCAGAGAAAAACATGGCATAAGATATAGCAAGATTTAAGAAAAGCACATCTTAAATCATAAATCTGAAACAGCCTAGGAACTTTAGACAGAAACATTCCATAGTCAACTCCATTCTACTCAAACATGTGGAGGCACCCAAAAGGTATGCTGTAAATGCCTAAGGAATCCTGGGTGCTTCTGCTGCTAAATTAATGGCAAAACAGTTTAAAAAATTAATAGAAGAAGAGGAGGAGGAGGAGATGACAAAAAAAGGGAAAGGAAATCTGCATCAGGTAGAGCACTGTCTTGAACCAGCTCTGCTGAGCCATATTATTCTAACCATATTTTTTCCACCAAACAGTGATCTTTGTTTCCGTTGCACAGCAAAGATGTTTGTCAACACATGCAAGAAGACTAGGTATACCAAAGACTACATATGCCATTCCAACCATGGCAACCTTGAGTCAAAAAGTTATGAACAGTTTTGCTTTTCAGAATCACATGAAAGATGTATAGGCCTGTAATAAAACAAGCTTTTGCCATCCATAATAAGAAGGGTGGTGGTGGTAAATGTATTTACTACACAATTTGGAAAAAAAGTGCTCTTTTTAAAAAACTGTAGCTCACAGAATATGGCTGCTGGCTATACTGACTGGGAGGATTCTAGAAGCTGGAGTCTAAAAAATATGATACTTTCATTTGCAGTTACTGAGTCTCTCCTCCTTGTATCTGTGAGGTGAAGAGATCTAGCCCTGCATTGTATCAGTTAGTTAGATCAGATGATCTTCTGCCTTTGAGCAGCTATAACTGAAATAAAGAAAGGGAAAATGAAAGAACCTTCCCAATAGTCCTTATTCAATAGTCTCTGGTAATACTGTAGTTCTAATTAAATACATTTTCTTGGACATACGTCCCGCTGAAATTAATCGAACCCACTTCCCAGCAAATATGCTTAAGATCACAGCTTAAAGTGATATTTTCCCTCATGGTTCTGAAATTAAAAGGTAGCAAGTTGCTTTGTGACAATAATTGTTTCACTCTCCCTCTCATGGCCTGTTGAGATGCTAAATATTTGGCACAGCAACCCATTAATCCATTTTCTGAATAAATGTCTCAAAACATGCATGCCAGCTAATGTAACCCTTTAATTTTCTTACGTAAGAAGGTTCTTGTGTCCATGAATTAACAGAGAAATATTAAAAGCAAACTTTCAAAAAGACTTTTCCTGTACACCAAACTAGGGTGGAGTTGGTAAAAGTTGAGAAAAATAGACTACAATGATCAAAGGAATGAAGCAACTGTCTTATGGGGAGGGGATACAGTGTTGGGGGCTTTTTAACTTAAGGGAAAAATCAGGCAACATAGATAAAGATGTATATGCATGGATTAAAAAATAGAGTCGGGGTTGTACAATGGTTTCAATATTGGACTAGGGTCGTTTTTACACTACAGTCAGCCTTCCACATTTGCAGGTTTGACTTTCATGGATTTCATTATTTGCAAGTTTCTTCAACTACTGGCTTCTGAAGTGAAGCACCCACTTCAGGTGCTTCTTTTTCTTGGGAGAATTTTACCTCTCTGAAGCTCTGATCAGACTATGCAGCTCTTTAAAAACTTGCCTCTAGTCCTCCATAGCACCACAAAACCCTCTCCCAATGCCACTCCACACCCAAGGAATGAAATGGGAAAGAGAGAGAAAGTATAGGGCCACCATACTGATCCACCCACTTTCCCTTTCCTTTCCCAGACCTGGTTTGAAGCCTGGGTGCCCGCTCCCCCTACTGTGCCTCACCTTACCACAGGCACATGCATACATTTTGATATTTACGATTTTTCCACTTTTGCCAGGGTCCTATTCCCCTAACTCTAGTGAATGTGGAGGGATAACTGCATTCTATTATAGCACTATAATTGCACCTTCTCTGATAAGCTTCTATCCTACGGAATCCTAGGATTTATAATTTAAGGAAAGAAGTGTTTAGAATTGTCTGCCAGATAAGTCTCACCAAACTATATATCCCTGGGTTCCATAGGATGCAGTCAAGCCATTTAAAGTGGAATCACAGTGTAGTGTGAAAGGGCCCAAGGATTCTGGGAGAATGGGGTTCAAATCCCTGATCAGCCATGGAAAACACTGGGTGACCCTTGGCAAGCCACACTCTCTCAGCCTCAGAAGAAGGGAATAGCAAACCTATGAACATATCTCTGTGAGAAAACACAGTGATAAGATTGATGTAGGATGGAGTTGACTTAAAAACACATACCAGCAACAAGAAAAAAATCAGCTAAGGATTTTTTAAAAAATCTATTTATAATAACAGAATCCTGATTCATCCATGGTGGGAATTTCAAGACAGACAAAAGAAAATATATCTTCATACATAATTTCCACAAGATGTAGTGACGACCACCCTGGATGTCGTTAAAAGGACTTAAATTCATAGAAGATAAGGCTATCAACAGCCATTAGTCATGATGGATATATATTGCTTCCTGGATCAGAGGAAATATGCTTTTGAATACCAGTTGCTGGAAAGCATGAATAAAATAATGTTCTTGCATTCATAACTTGCTTGTGGGCTTCCCGTAGGCATCTGGTGAACTGTTTTGTGAACAGAATACTGCAGTAGATACACATTTGATCTGATCTTATAAGACTTTTCTTTTGTTTTTACCTTCTTAGTATTGACAGACTTTTGTTATAAACAAAAAGTAGGTAGCTGTTCTCCATGTTTTTATTTCAGTGGACTATTATCCACAATACAGTTCTTTGAATTTTCCTGCAACAGAGCAACATCCAAGGGCATGTGACAACAAAAGGCCCAATGATACCTTTGAAATAGCTGGAGTTGGCTGCTGACCACATATACATTACTTGTCATGTTGCAAATAGTTGTTCTATTAGCATATAACACAGGTACTTTGTCATCTCCGATTTCCCAAGAGTATTTAGCTTAAATTAGACTAAAAATCTAGTTGGGATCCATGTGGACACTAAGGACAAGACCCTATTTGATGCTGAAGATAGTCCAACAGGGCTCATCTTCTACCAGCTGGAAAATGATAGCCTGCCAGCACCCCAGCATGCCCCCATGGACAATCAGTGACCATTTAGGTCATGGTTAACTACATCCAGGCTGCATATGTTTACACATCCTGGGAAAAGTGTTGTACAAGGATGCCTCCTAGCATGATGTCCAAGAAAGTTGAGTCTTCCCTCCACATTTGTGGGTTTGACTTTCCTGAATTTAATTATTTGTGAGGAGTGCATGTGGTTGTCCCCATTCTCCTCCTCCCTTTCCCTTGCCTTTTGCTTAGCGTGGGGAAGGAAAGCAAGCACGCCTGGGCAAAAGACAAGGAAATGTGGAGGAGAAGGCACACACGTTTCTTTTTTCTTCTCCCTTCTGGAGCTCCCCCTACTCCCTTGCCTTTTGCCCCAGCATGGAGAATGCACACCAAGGAAAATGCAAGGGAATATGGCAGGGAGAGACATATGTGTGCCTTCCTTCCCTGCTCCAGAGATCCCACTCTTGTTCTCTTATCTTTTGCCCAGCTCAGAGAAAAGTCTCACATGCCAGGCTAAAGACATGTGAATGGGAGCGAGGAGCGGAGGGGACACTTTCCGTAAGAGGGGAGAGCAGAGGAAGTTATTTACAGTTCTTCCACTTTTGCAATGGTTCTGCTCCCCAAACCCTTATGAAACTGACATAAACTAGTATGATTCACCCGGTCTCATAGGGACAGGGTGTGGAGGGTGCAGTTCACCCAGGGCAGCAAGGTTTTTGGGTTCCTCCTGGTCCATAGCCATGCCCTTGCATGTTCTGGCCAAGCCCCTCATACCTTGGCCATGCCGTCATGCACTGCAGCCATGCCCTGTGTGCAGTAGCCCTGCCCCCCTCCTGTCCCTCCCACACACACTCCAAGCTCCACCACTGGATTCACCATAGTGTTACAGGCTAGGTTATGTAACTCAGTTATGCCTCAGGTATTACAAAAAGAAACTATTTAAAAGCCCTGAGAATTAGAATAATAGAATCACTTGAAACTGGTCCCACATAGATAAAGAGGACATGAGGGGAATTTAGTTCTCAGACATCTAAGATTCTGCATGGTGCAAAATCTCAAACTATGAATTTTAATGGAAAGGCCCAGATGTCTTGCTTCCTGTATGACCTGGCAAGTAGAAGGAAGTGTAACCTGGGCCATTTCTGCACTAGACTGTTATACTGCTATTATTCCACTTTCAACATCCTATGGAATCCTGGGCTTTGCAGTTTAGGAAGGGGCCTTTGAGGTAAACCCCAGAATTTCATAAGGCGTTGAAAGTAGAATAATAGCAGTATAACAGTCTAGTGCGGAAATGGCCCTGGTTTCAACAAAGGTGGAATGTCAGTACTGTAGATGGCCAGATGGTACACCATTGAGCTGAAAAATGAGCTGGAAAAAAAGTCACCATTTGAATTTGAAAAAGTCAATAGCTACAACTGTTCCCAGTATAAAAGCAACAGTACAGCACCTGCCCATCATCTAAAGTTTTGAGGTTGCATACACACCTACCAATCTGGATAGGTGTGTATGGCTTTGTATGGTTTTCATGATATGATAGTAACGATTTAATGATATGATTATTGTGTACTGTGCTAAAGTTTTTGTCCAAGGTTTGCTAATCATGGGAAGCTAGCCACTGTTGTATAGATGGAACGAATGCTTGAAAATACCACCCCAATGTTCAAAAACATGTTTCTTTAGTTTCACAAAATCCTGAGGAGGAAAAGACAAAAATACTTGTAGGTTTTGTGCAGAATATAATATTTTCTATTTAGAAAACAAGTTTCTTATATAAAAAAGAAAGAGAGAGAGAGAGAGAGAGTTTCCTGTGCAGAAAACAGAATTCTGGACTGAAATGCTGTATTCTGTGCAGGAAACTTGTTTTCTGCAATAAAATGCTGTTTTCTACAGCATACAATTACATGCATTTAACAAAATATAAAAATTTGTGCAGTTTGTGATTTCTTTCTCATAGCGAGGAGAAAAATTATAAAACGATTTGCTCCTATCAATCAGAATGAAACTTATGCAAATCTATTAGTCTACTCTGTACATCTTAACATTTTTCTGAGGAAGACAATCTCTTTTGACAACACCATGACTGGCAGGATTTATATGAAACAGAACAGCTCATGCAGACTCTGCAGTCTAATATATTATTGAGTGCACTCTACTTGTTTCAATCTCACTTTCAGTAAATACAGTGGGCCCACTATATGCATGACTTTGGTACCACCAAGAATTCAAATGTACATTATACTGTGCATTTGAATTTGCAGTGGCAGGCATGCTAGCTACCTGTTTCTTCCTTTGAGGCACTGGAGTTTCCTTGCAAAGCAGAAGTGGGCAGCTGGCACCTTTTTTTAAGACTGCAGGGATTTGCTGTACAAGCCTCACCTCACAAAGTTTTGCAGTCTCTCTCCATACCACATTCTTTAGCTGCAAGGCATACCACGTTCTTTAGCTTCCCTCACCTCCAGGGAGTGAGCCCAAAGAATGCAGCACATTTCACAACCAAGGCTTGCCACCACCTTCATCACTGCTCTACGCCATTTTAAATATGGGGCTCACCTTGAGAGGCTCACAGTGGGCTCACTGTATATATTCTAAGTGGTTAATTTTATCCATCTGGGATCGAGAACAGACTAATCTGAAATACTACTGATGTTTTAAGAGTGGGGAGCATACATTTCACATAAGAATAATTTGTAAATAGATAGGTAATGTTGTGAATGATTGGTTACATTCTATCATCTATCCATCTCTTTGTCCCTATATCTTGGAAGAAGACAACAGAAAGGCAAAATAAAAATGATATTAAAGGTTTAAGTTATATATTTGCATTTCCTTATCATGTTGATACAAGAATCATGGCAAGCAATGAGAGCTACATCAATCCTTCCTAACTGTCTCAGAAAATATGTGCTGTGTTACAATGAAAACAGTTCACCAGCTGTTTATGTGAAAATTATTTGAAGAAAAACAAGCATGGCCATATGGTGTTCAAGCAATACAGTGGGAGCAAGAGGAATAAATTTTGTAGGCTGTGGTAGATAATGGTCATGCTAAGTAGGGTGTCAAATGTTGGAGGCACATTACATTAATAGTTAATCTCTTCTTTTATCCTTTAAATGCTTACATTTCTTAACAGCTTGTAGTTGGTAAAATGAGTTAATAAGTCATTCTGATGAAGAATTAATTTTTGTGGAGTGACAAAATATTTAATATACTGCACAAATCCAAAACAGTTCCTAATTAAATGATTTTTAAGAAAGAAAAATGCATTAATTATGTGATTTGAGAGTAATAGAACATCTGCTAGCCTCTTTGCATGGATACCACCAAAAAGCCTTCTGCAGATACAACAACAGCTAATTATTGTGGGCTAAATCAAGGATTTTTCATGAGTCTTAAGCAAAGAACAGAAGTGAAGGGTGGGGTAGATGTAGCATAGGAAAGGAGAGGAACGCTTGTGGAATCATACAAACTAACCCCTCTGAAATCCATTGTTAAAGATACCAAAACCCTATCCCTTTTGCATCTGCTTTCTCCAGGCAGAACATTTCTGATTTCTAGCTTATTCGTATTCTGAAGAATAAACATAGCGTTCCAACTTGGCATTACCCATATGATCACACTACAGAAGTATTGATTTGGCTAGTAAGTTAAATTACTGGGGCCAAAGTCTTTCCCTAAATCCTGGTGTCCCTTGTGTATTTATGTAAACATAAGGAGTGCCAAGCAAGTAGCATCTCTACTAAATGATACTATGATCTCAATGCTAAAGATACGGAAAAGTGTGGGGTCTGTATCACTGATTTGAACATAATTTCATTAAAAATGGACATAAGTACAAGGACTGAATGTTCATCATGGGAAGTGTTTTGTAAAACTAGGGGGAAGTATACATGGATAACATTTTATGTTTCATATGCACCCATAACCTCATGTGTTTTACACTATAGAAGAACTGTGTAGGATTTTAATTATTATTTGTTAGCATTTGACAGAGTGTGCAACATTAGATAATATTTCACAGTTAACAAGTGGTGATTTAAAATAATAATAAAAAAAACCTTATAGCATTTGATAGCCACACTATCATGCAATGGAGAGATGTGGAAATCAGTTTGGGATCCAGTGAATTTCTCAGTTCCTTTCAATGATTTCCATGCCACACCAGTGATATTTTGCTTTATTCTTGAACTTTTTTTTCATATTTATGAACACACTTTTCTGAATGTATTTTCCATGGATAAATCTTATTTGTACACATTCTTCATTCTTCATGCAGAGCTATTTATTACCTGACAATGGTACTGACAAAAGTACTCATGATTTGGGAGTTGATACAAGACATTGGAAACATGCCAAGTTAAACCAATAAAGATACATTATTTTTAAAAAAGACTTTTAAGAATCTACAAAATCACTGATTGTTCAAGTAGACTTTGCTTAGAAATTTCACATTCAAAAATATGACTAAAGAACTAAAAAACAAAACAAAACAAAAAAACCCCTGAAACTACAAACATTTCCAAAAAGGTTTGCATAGTTCAGTAAATGGTGTTGTTGGAATTTTCAATAGAGTGGATTGAAAAGACATCAAATATCTTATTAACTTTATTGAACTGGTTTGCAAAGTCAGTTATGTCACCCAAGGATAAAGGAGTTATGAAAAACCGATCTGGGGAAGTAGCACGTGAACTGTCAAAAGAAAATCATGTCAGGAAGGGTTTTTTTTTTTTTTCTAAAAAAAAAGCAAATAAAAGAAACTACCTTTTTTGTGTGTGCATCATGTTGTGGTTTGGTTTCACCTATCTGTAAACATTGATTCAAACTGAGTTCTTTCCTTTGAGCAGTCTCCCCAGGGAAAACACATTGACTCAGATTTTATCCTTTTCCAGTGTAACGTTAGCCATACATGGTAACTTGCTGACAAAGATGTTCAGTGTCAGATAGCTTTTTCCCTGTAATAATGCTGTACATTTTGCTTGCAATCTTGCAGAAAAATATATACAGGTTCATTAAAAAAAAAAAAACCTGGAATATGGTGGCACTCCTATTTAAACAAAGAAAGCTTGTCTGATTTTTGTATATAAGAATAAGGCTCAAACTAGACACAACATTTATCAAATAGCTTTCCCTTCTCTTGTTGTCTTTTCTGTAACAAATTAACAAATAGCCAGCATAGAAGAGAGGGAATCCAGGTTGGGATTATCTCTATATATTAATATCTATCTGTATCTATATCACTGAAGATGGTGGTATCGTATCAAAGTTTGGACTTTGCACTACAGCACTGACTTGAATATATAGTTGGATAGCATTGGATAATTTCAAAAGCTAGAATATAGTACTGTTTGGTGAGAGTGAAATGCATGCAAGTTCTCTATAGATTGTATAAGACTATAACAATAGTCTAATGCATGTTTACACTGAACCAAGTTGTACTGTGTTCAGTGAAGCTTATTGTCATGTAAGGGTGCATTGAATCACAACCTTGGACCAAACTATCTCTGTCAACATAAATGCAGTACTGTTACTTAAATCTTGACTTACATTCTTCTTGTCAATAGCAGTAGTCTCAATTTTTTTAAAAGAATGATGGAGCATTTGCTGCTATTCTTTGGAAACTGCCATGCAGATGGAATGTTAGGATTATCAGTGTTACATATTCTAAGATGAGGACATTTGTTGGAATACAAAAGAAGTAGGAGCACCATATATTCTCCTAGTCTACCGCATCATTTTAGCTTGTATGATCTGATAACTGAAAACTCATTCTAATAGGGCTAATGCCTATATTCCTGAGGTGTGACGGAAAAAAGATATCATTTTAAAATATATTTTATTTTTCTATGAAATACTTACTAGGGAAACAATAGAAGTAGTCCACTGGATATCACACAGATACCAAAAACCTATACAGGCAAAATCCAAATTTAGTCCCAGAGAAAACATTCAATTGAAATAAACAAGGCTTCTTGGTTACCATTCACATACATTCTATTCATTTCAATGGACTATAACTGGATTAAATACATATGGTTATATAATGAATTAAATACTGACAAATCCAATTGACAATTAAGTTGTGCTATTTAGCTAAAGAAAATATCCTTCTGCATTCAGTCTTGAAAGGAATACACACAAAAAAAACACCCTAGAAAAACACACTAAATATATGAATATTCATAAGTAGCATACACACAACATACATGTTCTACATTAATCTATTTTTCATTCTTAGGATCTTTATAAAATATACCCTGCTTCAACAATGTGTTACTCAATTTTTAAAAAAAATTTAAAAAAATTAAAAAAAATTTTTTTAAAAAAAAATCACCTTCTTCTAATAAAGTACTTGGATTTAAGAATATCATTGTTCCATTACATGTTCTTGTTGTCTTCAGGCTTATTATGATAAGATTATTGGAACCTTTTTTGCTCCAAACTTGAAACTATGCTTCATTTCCTTATACAACTGATTACTGCCATTCTTTTGTCAGCTCTATTTAAAAATACATTCTTTACCTTCAAGAGAGCTAGGTAAGACTGTTACCCTTCCTCAGAAAATGTTCATTTAGAACAGTGGTTCTCAACCTTCCTAATGCCGCGACCCCTTAATACAGTTCCTCATGTTGTGGTGACCCCCAACCATAAAATCATTTTCATTATTTATTTATTTATTTATTAATTATTTAGTTAGTTAGTTATTTCCAACATCAAATAGATTGTAAACACTGCCCTAAATCACTGCTCTGGACAGACTTCTAATGCCTAAAAACTGGTAACCCTCCCCTCTTTTTTAAGCACAGAAAGCGTCCATCAATACCAGAATTAAGGCAGTAGTTCTACTTCTGAATGTTGGGTTTCCACAGTTCAAAAAGCCAGTCACTCCCAAAGGCAATGCCAAAACAGCACACATTTTACACGAGGGGCAGGGAGGAAAGGACAGGGAGAGAGGAAAGATGGCAGCGGCATAAGCAGACACGTTTTGTTTCACTCCCTCCCTTCCTCTCTCCCTTAAAGGGAGTGCGGATGCTGAACATACAAAAAGCAAGGAATGCAAGACAGTCAGGGTGAAGAACACAACATGTGCATGTG
The DNA here is from genome assembly GCA_948474755.1 of Ctenosaura bakeri. Classification (NCBI taxonomy): domain Eukaryota; kingdom Metazoa; phylum Chordata; class Lepidosauria; order Squamata; family Iguanidae; genus Ctenosaura; species Ctenosaura bakeri. The sequence goes on along the minus strand of CAOLHI010001864.1, from coordinate 31,222 downwards.
GCAAGCGCCAAGGGTCCACGCACAACAAAAGAGACAGGAGAAAGTCATCCTGGCTATTTCTGCACTAGACTGTTATAGCACTACTATTACACTTTCACCATCCTATGGAATCCTGGGGTTTGCAGTTTGAACCCCAGTGCAGGGGTCTCAGAAGCACTGGTCCCATTGGCTGTGAGGCCACCCTCTTTTAAAAGGGGGGGCAGGGTTGAGGAGCGGCGACCCCTGTGAAATGGTCGTTCGACCCCTAAAGGGGTCCCGACCCCAGGTTGAGAACCACTGATTTAGAAGGAAGATAATGCATGGGTAAATAATCCTATGATGTTAAGTCACTGAATCTTATTAGCAAGATTTTCTTGGCCAATGAACTTCTTCCCTCTCTTGTGGCTACCACTAAAATGGGAGCAGGAAGTCCATATAGGGCAAAAAATTACTGGGAAGTTAATGAGTCTTGGAGGTTTACTTCAGAAAATAAATAAATAGCATTTCCCAATTGAGAATTGGGAGCATTTCCCTCAGTATTTATAATCTGTGTATCTGCTTAGTTAAAGAACAAAACAAAACAAAAAAGAACAGAGGAGGAACCAAAACAGTTTTCAGGAACAAAACAAAACAAAAATGCTTCATCAGGCAACTAAGAACAGCTTTAGTAAAGACATACAAAAGCTAGAAAGTGTCAGTTACAGCTAATTACATTCCATAATAAGTATGCAATTGACAAAGATACAATTTTGCTCCACGTCTTTGTGTATAGCTATTTTGATCATGTTAGTGTTATGCTGAACTTTCTTCAAAGTCATATGTTGTTAAATAAGCATATAAATTGGCAGACATGATCTCTAACCTAAGAGCAAATTGTTTGAACTTGTTTTTTTAAAAAAAGTCTAATCTATATTTAGTCCTCTGAATAAAAACATTTAAAAGCAAACACCATCAATGAAAGAGGAAGAATAAACTCAACTCCACAGAAATAACATGAGGAGAGGCAAATTTCTCAAGTTTTTGCAGAGTGCCTCCTTTCTCCGTCCTCTGACTTTGCTCCATGATGAACCTGTGTGGATTTTCTTTTTTACATTTTTTTAAAAATCTGCTTCTCAACCTTTTAGGTAAGAGCATGTGGTACAAGGTGCACATATTTCCTGCACAGTTTTCAAATTGTACAGGTTTTTCAAATTGCACATTTGTACCAATTTTTTTTAAATATATGCATCTTTCAATGATCAGAGTTCAAATGTGTGCATTTAATCACACACATTTTTTCCTTTTCTATAGAACATGCCCCAAGTCACATAATTTCTGAGTGATGCATGTTAGAGGAAGTCATACCATGGAGTTCCAATACAGTGGACTCTTCATAGGGATTTCTTTTCTTATCTACACTTCTGTTTTACTATTGCAAGGTGGGCAAATTGCAACCCAAAGCTATATGTAGCCCAAGAACCCCACTTTTCTCACCCTGAATACCTACACCCCCACAAGTGACCTAGAACCCCATTGTTACATGTCTTTAAGTTGTTCCTGACTTAGACTGACCCTAAGATGAATCAGCAGAAAAGGAGACTAGGCTCCACATGCTTGTAGATGGACCAAATGGGGACCCTCAGTCATCTGTTTCCTGATCTACAGGGGAACAGAACCCTGTTGATTACAGTGGCTGCTGCCTTGTAAGTGTGAATTGGAGGAATGAGATTCACTGTGTAACACCATAACTGTGGTGCTTACACATATGTAAATCCCAAACAGGATTCTAGCCATTATTTTCTGCAAGGAAATGCTATTTTCTGTACAATAAACTTCTCTTTAGAACATTTATTTCAGCACAGAATATGCTGTTTTCAGTGCAAACGTACATTTATTTATTTATTTATTTGGACAGAATAAGTACCAAACTTTCAGAATTTTTACCCAGCTAGGATTCTCCTTGACAGAGTATCACAATATTTCAGAAACCATTCTGCCCATTTCTTGAATATTTTTGGACAGTCTTTTCATTCCAAATGCTTGGTGTGTTTAGGAAAGCTAGAAAGAACACTACGAGGGTAGAAGAAGTTAGATCACTATAAGAGCAGTGTAGGGTAGAGTGTGTTAAGACAACTGGGACTAAAGACATTGACCAGTATTCTACTTCAGCTACATCAGTTAACTAAGTAATTTCTCCTGGCCCAATCCCATCAAATCTTATAGAAATGACATTCACCTGTGCTCTGATTACCAGCAGAATGGACCTCCTTCTTCCTATGCATCTGATACCTGGGAAAGGTTGGTGGAAATTTCCAATCAAGACAATAGTGTCAGAACTGTGACCAAGTAGTGATTGTGAATGCAAAACAGAAACCAATGAGTGAATCTTAACTAATTAGCTGATGTATCACATTGGTCATTAACTGTCAAGACAGCACAGCCATCTTTATACTCTTTATCCTTCCACTTCCCCTGTTGCTTTAAATGAAAGGAAGAAGTAGATGCTGCTGAGTTGTATAGTAGCATCTATTGGTAGATTGCTTTTCTTCCCTTAACAAAGGCATTGATTTGGATCCCAACCAGTATTTGCATGAATAGAATGGATTGTGTGGAATGTGGAGGTGGAAGAGAGTTGTGTAGAATGTTTGGGAGATCCTGGAGGAATTTGATAAGATTACAATATAGGAAGTTTTTTTTTTATAGTTTCTTCCTAGAGCTGAGATTGCGTTTAGAGAAGCTGTGGTGCTATGAAAAGTAATCAGTCTTCTAGAAGCCTTCTTTGGGAAAATAAACTCTTCATTATTCAGTGTTCCTATTTATGCTGTTAATGATTTTTGGATTTTATCTCAACATAAGAACAACCTCTTTGTTGGATCAGACCACACGTCCATTGAGTCCAGCATTCTGTTCTCAACTGCTCAGTGAATACATAAAAAGAAAATATCCTCTAAAACAAGCATTTGATATGACAGATGTTCCTTTTCCACTGTGTAAGACAAAAATAACATTTGAAGTCTCCCCCTCCCCCCATGGAAGTACTTTTGTGCTCAGTCGCTTGAGCATAACATCTGTGTTGGCTTGGCACGTTGACGATGAAATGAGAAATAATTTTGCATTGCGAGCCTTAGCAAGTTTCACAAATATACAGAGTGTGATGAGGTTGTCAGCTGCACTTGTTGTTTTCAAATCTCTTTCTGAGATATTTTGCTCAGAGCACTTGCTGACAAGTAAACTACAGTATTTTGTCTAAAGACTGGTCACATGTAAGCACTAACAGGTAAAATTACTTTAAACCTCTGTGTGCGAAACTTATCACCAGCCCTGAGACTAGACAGTTTGTCTATACCACTATAGACTTTCTTTCTTCCTTCTCCTGATGAAAGAATCTCAATCAAACATTAAAGTTTTCTCTTACTGTAAAAGAAAGGGGAAAGAAAAACCTAGGATTTCATAGTTTATCTCTTCAATTGTTTGATCTTCCAAAAAACAACAGGAGAAAAGTCAGGGTAGATTATTTTCCTCAGACAGGATAAAAACTTGACAGACAAACGTTTTGTTGCAAAATACCTAGCATTTACATCCAGCTAAATTCTAGGCAAAGGTGAGAATTTTGTTCTACTTCAGTTTTTGATGAGAATTTACCAAAATATTTTCTATTCAGGATAGAAAGTATTTGAGAGTTTTTGTTTTTTGTTTTTTTAAAGGAAGAAGAAACAACTGTGATAGATTTGCCCATCAAAACACAGAGCTTTGACTATTTAGCTCTTAAAAGTATGGCTTTGAATCTTTGTGTATTCCAGTATATTTGTAGAGTTGCATTGGAGTTGCCATCTTTCTTCTTTTGAGAGGCTCTTCACGTTTCGTAGGAATCTAGCGGGCAGGTTCAACATGTCCTCCTTCGTATTATAAACAACTGTGCTTATTTGCCTTTGATAAGAACTGAACAATATTCACAAAATTGTTCATATTCAGAATGGAAAGATAATTAGATTTAAAAACAAGTACAAATGTGGGGAAAAGCCAGACAATTGTATGCTCCCATCTCTACAGAGCTCAAAGACTAATTCCTTCTTTACATAAAATATGCATAAAATAGATTAAATTACACTTTACTTTTGAAAAACACAACATTGAATGAGCAAAGAAATTTGAAGTGGACAATCCATGTGGGCAGGAAATGTTTCACTGTGAATAGAAAACTGAGAGAGATGCAGACACAGATGAATGAGTTGAACTAAGGGCACATTAATTTCAGATACAAATAGAATTTGCAGAGTTTACTAACTAGGCAGGAAGCTAACTTATGGAGGGAGGGCATGCTGATGACTAGCTTGTTAGTTATTTGGGCTAGCGTGGTCCTTTCCATCATCCCTGCTCCATGCCTTATACCATGCCTTTCAATGGGAATTATGAAGTCTTCTTGAAGAACTCCTCTGGGGGAATACAACCACTGATAAAACAGTTCCAAAGGTAATCTGTATCCTTTCCATGGATCCCACAGCCCTGATCAGCAGTCCTCAGGAACTGAAAGTCAACATACACATTCCACAGTATGTTTGCCAACACTATTCCCACCTAGTCAATTTCCCAGATATATATGCTGCGTGTGCAGAATACATGAAAAACCTTCCCATTAGCAATTTTTTTTGACACATAAAATTCTTACTTCAAGGAAAACAAAGCATTGAGACCCACAGGGGGAAGATGAGTGCCAGAAATCTGAAATGTATCCATTTTCAATGTCAACATGATGTATACCCACACGCCAGTGAGATGGATGCTTTTCAGTCTTCCAACATGATTTTACCATGATTGATCCTGTAACATTATATCTGGAATCTTGCAGATATCCGTGCTAATCCATGCTAAGATTACCAGTTCTTTCCCACACTTAGTTTGATGTCGGTCTCAATAATTTAAGGTCTCAAATGACTTAGGGTCTCTATCTGAGGGATCATCAGCCCTGTTGTAAACCTACAAAAGAGTCCATCTAAAGAGAAAGAGAGAGAGAGAGAGACTATCATGAGCATCTGTTTGGGAAGTCCTACTTACTGTCTATGTGTGAGAGGGCTTTCTCTTGTGTCACTTTGAAAATGTATAGAATGCACATTTTCCCTTAATATTTGGAATGTGTGGACTTTGAAGCAGATCCAATGGGTAGAAGGAGGACAGATATGATTTTGCTCCTAACTCCATGTGTAGGCAAAATATACGTAGGACTATGTATGTAAACTCTATTTGGAATATGTATTATTGAACCAAATTAATCTTTTTTTTAAAAGTAAATAAACATACATAGGATCAAGTTGTAAAACTGCAAAAAAAGGAGGGGGAGATGTCAACCAAGTCATCCATTTATATAGTTAACACAAAATTCCCTATAACATAAATAATCCTAGTACTGAATGTTCCTGATCCTATTTTTTTCCCAATCAGAGAGTTAGCTTTCTGCATCAATATAACATGTTTGCTTTTCCAGTAAAACAACATATTTATGATGTTGCATTCTCCAGTCCCATGGCTACTGGAACATCTTGTTCTAAGTGCTTCTGTGCTGGCACAGAAAATCTGAAACATGGAAATGATGAGACAAAATAAATGAAGCAATTTATTTTAGTGGTAGAATGCCATTGCTTAAAATGGTTTAAACTTTATGGACGTCTTACTAAAAATATGTTGCACTTCAGCAACAGGATATTGGGCTTTAAGTGTGAATGAATGATGGTGAAATTAGATCACTCACATCCCACAACTCATCAAACCATATGGCTCAAAATGGAAAGTTCTTGTGTGGAGAACACTACTATAACCTTACCAAGTGATGCTGGGATGGAATTACTTCCCTATACTGAAAAGTAAGATTTCAAAAATTGAACTTGAATATTTTTCTAAAAAAAAAAAAGATTTATTTTAAAAAGCCGCAAAAACAGAAAATGGTGTTGTGCACTTTAGAGGCTAACAAATTTATTATTGTGTAATATTTGGAGTATAGCCCACTCCATATCAGCTGGAGAGATGGATTATTATTTGCTTATTTAGTTACGTCCTTCCTTTCTACCCTCAAATTCAAGGTGCCTCAACTGTCCCTTTAGTTTAATTCAAATGTAAGACACATTGTTAAGCATGTTATATATTTCTCAGCAGTTGCATTGCCTGCACTACAGGGCTATCCAGGATCAATTAATTAACAAATACTATTTCAACAACCTTGGTTTAGATTGAGCCTCCTTTCTGTTCAGCTACACACATTCATTGCTTTTCATATGAGTCCATAAGAGGCAGAGAAACTGACACTCTTTACTCACTGATCACAAGTAGAAGGGTTTCTTTCCTTCAACTTAAATGTTGTACAAGTCAGTTTTTAACCTATGTCTGTCTGTGTCCCTAAGGCAGATATGATGTGTAGATATTGTGCTGGTTTTCTGATTGTGAACATGGACTTCTCAAACTGATTGATTGATTGAATTCCCACCTATTTTTCTGTCAGCCTTCTTCACTTTTTAACAGCTTTACTGCACACATAAAGAGGAACAGTTTGTTCCTTTACTGGATCACTTTATACAGGAAAGCAGCCTTCACTCTGTTTCTACTGCTTACAGTGAGGCCCTTTCTGTACCAGGAAGTTAAAACGGGCCAAGGCGTCCTGTCAAGGAGGTCGTCTGCACCTTGGATCGGACTAGGTTCGGACTATTTACCTTAGTTCTGCACCTTAGTCTGATCCAAAACGCCCCCAATGGTCCTCCAGTGTGCTAAATGAAGACTGGAAAAATCCGGTCTTTCAATCTTCTGGAGCGCGCCGTTGCGTCCCTCCTCACTTGTGCAGATGTGCAGGCTCACACCAATGTGAGCCTGTGATGAGCGGAGGGCAGGCGGTGGGTGTGGCCAGTGTCAGCGGTTGGTCCAGACCCACTAAGAACATGAAGCCACCATTTTGTAAGTCTGAGCAGTGCGGATCTACAGACCTCGCACTGCCCCGATTCACCCTGGACCAAACAGAGGAGCCCTGCAGAAAGGCTTAAGGGAGAGTTCGCATTGCTTTGACCCAAGAAGAACCAGTGAGTAATGGCACGGAGCAATTCACTCCGCTCATGCGGAAAGGGCCTGAGTGTTCTCAAGGCATGACGGCCATGTTACAATAAAAAGTCAACATTCTATGAACCAGTAGTTTTCAAACTTTGGTCCTGAAGATGACATGGACTTCAGTTTCCACTCTTCCTGACCATGGGCCAAACTGTCTAAGGTTTCTGGAATTCAAGTCCAAAACACTGGGAGACCAAAACTCGAAAACTACTGCTCTTGAGAATGAGCAGTGGACAACATTTTTGTCCCTGAAAATCACAAGCTGTGATGGAGTGGGGAGCGGGTGTGCCACTGGTGACTATGGGCAAAGGGAAAAGATGTTGGTGGGCAAGTGTTTGGCGTGGTCAATCCCAGCATGATTTCACCCCATTCTCTCTTGCTTCCCCCACATACAAAACCTTCCCATTTTCATTCTCTTTCACACAAACACTCATGTTGTTTTTATTCTCCCAATATACATGCATGTATATACACCCATGTGCACATATATACAAATACATGCATACAGGTGTACAGAACCACAAACACTTTCTATAGATGCAACCCCTTCCATGTCAAATGGTGTGTTGTGACATGTTAGTGTGTCTCCTGAAGTGTGTAGATGTGTCTCCTCCCTGGACCGAAAACGACTCCCCTGCCTAAGCCTTGGAAGTGTATGTTATTATTTATAAATCATATATTTTAAAAAATATAAATGAAAGGTTTTCATCAAATATGTTGTGTCCCCATACTTTTCGTTATCACAATTTATGTATGTGCCCAGATCTCTTATAAGGGGTTAGTTTAACCTTCAGTTTGCTAGTAAAACTGAATTACTGTGTCCTGAAATGAGGCATGTCTAAAAAGTGTGTCACTAACATGAAAATTTTGGAAAGCTCTGACATAAGGAGTGCAAGGCCCAGCCTCCCTTCACTGGACACTGTAATCACATCAATCCCACACCAGTACTGAAACCAGGAAGTGGGGGTAAGGAGACAGAGGCACATAATTTAAATAGGCTGAATGGTATCTGTGGAGATGATTTGATGGACTAGGATGATCAGTGATGAAGAAGGTAGGATGGTTACCCTGGCATATTAGCCTTGCTCAGGCATTTGACCCAGTAAAAACACAGAGGTGAAACTGGGGATGGGGACATAAGTGTATATAAAAGCCCCACTCACCACGGTATCCATGAACACCTATGAATACTTAAAAAAAAAGAAACGAGGAAGACTGTCATCTTTATTGGAGTTCTGAAAAACATTGTATAATGAATAAACTTCATTAATCCCCCATCAAACAAGTCTAAATAACACTTTTTATTCTTATAAGCGACATTTATAGGATTCCTTTATGTAATTGAAAAAAAATAAGTTTGCCTTCTTACATTCATAGTTCTGAAGTCTTGAATCACATACTGTTCTCTGCTATACTATCCTGGAAATCTCTTTCTCTTTGGACAGAAGAACAATTTAATGTTTTCTGGCCTTATATTGATCAGGTAGGAAAGAGAGAGACAGGCAGAGTGATATTGTGGTTTGAGTACTGGACTATGATTTTGGAGTCCAGGGTTCAGCTCCCCACTCAACCATGGAAACCCACTGGATGACCTTGGGCACATCACACACACACGCACGCATGCATGCGTGCTCACACACACACACCCCGCACATCACATGCCAGAAAACCCTGTGATAAGTTCGCCTTAGGTTTGCCATAAGTCAGAAATGACTTGAGCACACAATTACACAGGAAAGAAAGAGCTAGTTAAAGGCTGGGAAAATTTTGCAAGAGATGAACTCTTGTTTGTTCCTTTTGAAGATTTTGCATGGCCTATGAGTTCAGAGTACAGACTAGCAAGTTTTTGCAACACACAAGAAGCGAGTCTTGCAAACTGGCAATCTTTTGCATGGCAGAGGAATTCTGGAGGACATACTTGCAAGTTTTTGCATACTTGAATGCTTTTGCACTGAGGAAGATTGATAAGATTTACATCTTGGATTTCTGAGGACAAAATGTGTCAGCAAGGGGCAACAATGCCAACCAAACATGCCATTTGCTGTAAATCCCTTGGTTTATTTTTAAGATTAATGATTCAGTTAACAAAGTAATTAACAATTAATTCAATGAAATGAATGGACTACACCCCTCTCAGTGTTAACCACAAAATAATTTACTCATTTCCAACAAATAACATTAATGAATGAATGTTCTTTAAAACCAGTGCTTCCAAGTCTTCATGTTATACTTATAGCTTTCCTTAGCAGGAGGGATCTGGTTGGCAGCTCTTGCAATCAGAATGTATAAGATTTCATGCATCTGATGAAGTGGACTTAATTCCTGGAGACTGTATTCCATAATTTGGCTCAAGCACTGTGTGGCTTATACACGCCTGCAGGGAGGGCTAGCTTTTGCTGATGCAGAGGGGAAGGACAAGAGACAACAGATCATCACAGAACTTGATGAAAACCTGTAGGCACGAATGAAATGGAGGTCTTTGGAACTGCATCTTTAGGTTGTGGACCCAGGGGTGGGAGGAGGAAATACCCTGAGGGCTGGCCTGGGTTACTCCTCACTTTAAATTACAGGAGTTGAGAGGGGAAACTCCACAGGTTAGTTTTCCAGGACAGAGCTGGCCAGGTCACAATTCAGTTATCGGGTTGCTCTTGGAGCTCAGATGATTAGCCCTAGGGTAGTGGAAAGGAACTCAGGATTGGACCCTAAACTTCAGCTTAACCCACAACCCAAGGTTGCTTCCCCTTTTACACATCACAGGTTCAAAAAAAAATTTTTTTGTAGTTCGATTGTTAAATAGGCTACAGTGGTCCTATTGAACTTCTACATGAGTCAAATCTTTTTATTTCCCCTTTAGAGTCAGAAAAATGTGTTAACATTTAACAAATTCTTCACTGTTTTTACTGCAAGAGACTAACATGTCATGAAAGAAGCTTCAGGGCTTTTTCTGTCTCATTCTCAGCATGTTTTGAATTTCTTTTCAAGCTTTTACAGGGGGATAAGGGATTCTGGGTAGACCTTATTGTTGCCATGTTGCCAACAGTCCTATTTTTTGTTTTGTTTTATTCTGTTTCTTATCTTTTTTTTTTCTTTTCTTTTTTTTTCACTCTGCAATGTTACCAACTGTCTGGATTTCCTGATCTAAGAAAGCTCCACACAATGATTTATACCATGATATCTTCCCTTGGGTTTTAATGGAAGCAGGCAAAGCCAGGAAGGCTAAAGAATACCACAGAAATGATAGTACAATAAAATAATGCACACACCCACACATCCTTTTGCTTGTCTCCAATGAATGAGAATATTACTGAAATGTTTTCCCCCAAACATTTTTTTGAAAACAATTTATATGCCATCAAATTGAAAATCTATTTTAAAAGTTACAATGAATACATGAATGATACAATAAATATATGAATGCATGAATGTATGAGTTTAAAAGATACAATAAATGTATGAATGTAGAGCCCAGTCTCTAAGAGAATGAATCTAGCTTTCATGTTCATCACTGTAAATAAAATCTGTGGATTCCAATGGCATTGCCTACCAAGTAAACCTACAGGTTCATGACTACTGTAAGAACAAGGAAACAAAGTACATTAAAGTTTTCTTTCATGATACGTATATACCTGCTCACAGGGCTTTCTGATCCTTTTATATGAAGGAGAGATGAAAGTCTTATTAAAAAAAATTCAAAGTTATTGTTGTCTTTCTGCTCATGACATTGTATATGTATAATCTTGTTATGAAGACCACCAAAGTTTTTCCAAGTAATTCTAAAATGTTTTAATTTCTTTCACTTCTCTTGTGTGGTATATCAGTATATCATTAGGCAGCTTTTTATATATGTCACAAATCAGAGATGAGACACTTTTGGCCCTTCAAATATGTTGGACTGCAATACCCACTACAAAAAAAATCAGCATGGTATAATGGTTTCAGCACTGAACCACAACCCTAGACACCAGGGTTCAGTTATCTGCTCAGCCATGGAAACCCACTAGGTGGTCTTGGGTGGGTCACACACTCCAACCCCAGAGAACCCTGTAACAGCTTTGCCTTAGATTCATCATAACCTGGAAATGACTTGGAGACGCACAACAACAACAATAACCCACTACAATCCCTTACCATTTTAGCTTCTAGGCTGGGAGGGACAATTCTGCTTATTTATTTTGTGTTTTGCATACACTTATTCCTAAAAAATTTTTTTGAGGACTTTTATCCCTACTTATTTTTTTGAAAAAGAATGCTGAATGTGCATGAATACTCAGAGACACATTTTTTTCCTCAGAATTTTTAAAGTACTTTAAAAAGTATTTTAAAAGTGTATGTAAAGCACTCATTTCAAAATGCATACCAATTTCTTTCTGACTTGAGAACTCCATCACAGCATTCAGAGCTGTACAAAATCCAACTGATAGCTATATTCTGATTAATTCAGGAGGTGCAGACTAGGTTAGTTTATATTGGAATTCATGATGATTATATTCCTCAAGTACCCCCTACTTCTAGGAAAGTTATATTTGACCTCGGAGATTGTTTAAAATAGTAATTTCTTAACAAAAGAACTTGTTGGCAGTCATGTGACTTCTTAGCTTTCTATAAATTTAGAGGATAAACACTGACAAGTACCCATTTGAAGAGCCTTTTATAAGTATTAACTGCAGGTAATATTAATTAATCAGCACTACATGTAATTAAAATGACATATTATTACTGGATTGAAATAAGAAGTTCAAAATTCCTCCATATAAATTTTTTTTAAAAAAATACCAAACTAGAAACATGCTAATGTTTCACTGGGAGAACTCAAATTAGTAGTAAGCTAAGCATTATGGAACAAGATGAAATACCATTAGGCTAATAACACACATTATAATAATGTCATTATAAAAATGGTATATAATCTCCTTGCAGTGTTTGTTGTGCATCTCAAAGAAACAGAGAAAACAGAGATAAAGGATGAAAATACAATGGCAAGGGTTGAAGGGTATCTCTCTGAATTAGACTCCAGATGGATAACTTGGATACTGTTTTTGCTTCAAAGCCATAGGCATCAGTAAGTGCAATGTGGGATACACTAGGGCCATTTCCACACTAGACTGTTACAGTGCTATTATTCCACTTGCAACATCCTATGGAATCCTGGGCTTTGCAGTTTCAAGAGGGGCCAGTCAGACTATAACAATCTAGTGCAGAAATGGCCTAGGCTTCTGTACCATTCTGTAGCCCAAGGAATGAAAGGACCCTTTTCTTTGCATGACAAAAATGTGATGTGGTAGCTGAGGCAGTGGTCACCTGTACCTTGCATGGTCCACAGATAACAGTTCCCCACATCTGTGTATGATGACAGAACCATTCTCAGCTTTGGCTGCCACCATGCATCTCTGAACCAAGAAGGGAGCCAAGCAGTCATAGCCAAAGGAAACACAAGAACATCCTTAAGCCAGGAAGCCTTATTGAGTGAGCAGACTGTTAACCAGATTAGAAAGGAGTTTATATCCCTTCCAGCCTTGGATGTCCCAGTAGTCACTGCAGGCAGATGGGCCAACCTAGTCTCTGAGAAAATTTTGCTGCAAAGAAGATGTTCCATGCTCCAATTTAACAGCTCACCTTATGGGGAAAATATGCTTGAAACCAAAGATTTTCTGGTTTAACCCTATGCAGCTCTGCATTTCCTTCACTTCTTCATTCATAGGGTTTATACATTTCTTTTTCTTCCAAGCAGGTTCTCAGAATGATGTTCATAAAAGCATGAAAACTTCAGATGCAACAAAGCAGTAAAGCAATTAAAAAAATTAATAAGTAGCAATTAAAGATCAGTAAACTATTCAATAGTAAAAGATTTGTGAAACAAGGTCCACATATAACAGAATGTGGAGTTCTCCAATTGGAGCTGCTACTTAAAATCTCTGGCCATTTCTGCACTACACTGTTATAGTGCTATTATTCCACTTCCAATGTCCTGTGAAATCATGGAGTTTGCAGTTTAGGGAGGTGCATTCAGAATTCTCAGCCAGAGTACTCTTTGGTCTCAGTAAACTATAGACCCCAGAATTCCACAGAATGTTGAAAGTGGAATAACACTATAACAGTGTAGTGCAAAAGGTTTTTTTTCTTCAAATAATTTTTATTTTAACAAGTTAGATTTTTTTCAATAATGTTCCAGTAATGTTACAATATTATTACAACAACATTACAACATTATTCCATAGTATACTCAGTTATTTAATTTAGCTATAACTCCTAAAATATTTCCCCTTCTTTTCTTTTTCTTAGATAATTATAATTATCCCCTTCTTCCTACTCCCCCAGGAGTGGTCTAATTATTTATTATTATTCTCATTTACCTTTCATATGGGATATTGCCTTAATTATCTTATTTAAATCTTTGTATCCCCCCCCCAACATTTTATATTCTCAATCTATATTCTCCAGTTTCTGAAGGGGCATAGTAAGTGAGCCTCTGATAATGACGATAAGTTACAAACAGCTTTGTATGAAGGCCCTAGTCCTTCTATCAATATATGATGAATAGTATTTAAGAGCATGGCCCTTTTTGCAGCACCGGCGCTTGCACGACGGAGGAGGGTGGCTCACGTGACAACCGTCTCCCTAAACGCCACCGCTTCCCCCCACCTCCTTACCGCACCTGGTGTCTTTTCCCGTGACGGGCGCTCTTCAGCCACGCCCCCAGCTTCCGCAGCGCTCCCTGGGAGCTGTAGGCGGCGCTGGGGGTGGAAGCAGGGAGGAAAAGCGACAGGCTCGCCTGCGACAGCGCTTCGCACTTCGGTAAGTGCGAGGCGCCGCCAGGAGCCTTGCGCAAGCGCTGTTTATTTTCGGTTCCAGCCGAAAATAAAAAAATACGCGCTTGCGCAGCGTCAGCCCCGTGAGCTCCGCGGAAGTGGGAGTGCGTCGTGCAGAGCGACGCTCCCACCCCCGCGAGGCTCAGGGGGCTCTCGTGTGACAGAAAGCCCATGCGAAAAGGGCCCATGTCATTTAATGTAATCAACATCATCAGTTACTCCCCAGGTGGACTGAAATCTTTCCTCCAGGCCTGGGCAGTGTTATAAGACCTGACATTTGTTTTGTATATACAGTCAGCCCTCCCATTTGTGGGTTTCACTTTTGCGGATTTGATTATTCACGGACTATTTGCTGTCACCTTTGCTGCCTCCCTAGCCCATTTTTAATAGGGACTGCAAGCCTCGTGAAACCGAGAAACTGCAAACAAGGCTTGTAAGTCCCTATTAAAAATGATATGGGGAAGCAGTGGAGCCCCCACCAGCCACCCACTTCTGCCTTGTGAAGGAATCCTGATGCCTCAAAGGAATCCATGGTGGGTTGAATATGGTGATCGTACTTGTGTTAAATATGGTTTGGGAGGGCCTAGAGTTATTCACAGATATTTCACTTTAATGGGGGTCCTGTGCCCCTAACCCTAGCGAATGTGGAGGGATGACTGTAATCTCTCTCTCTCTCTTTCCCCCTCCCTCTCCCTCTTTCCCCCTCACATATACACATACAGAAAACCCTTGTATTTAAAATTCTCACAGAATAAATCCTAAAGAATGTGTAGTCTGTGCAGTTTTTAAAGACTTTTAAAGATTTTTATTTCAGTGGGGAGAATTGCTGAGATTATCCATTGCTTCCTTCAAGAATGAAATTAGCAAAGAATGCATCTCTATCTTTTGTAATAGCACTGTCTGTTTATATGTGTGTGTGGCTGTGTGTGTATATCTGTGTATTATTTCCATATGTTATCATCATTATCCTTCTGTTTTCAGGAGCTGTTTGGTAACACTATTACTGCAGTGTCTAACTGCATTCCAGTTCTAGGGAGGCAGATATACTGTTCAAACAGAGCCTTCTGGCCTTCTTAATGACCTTCCACTGAACATGTTATTAAATGACAGATTTGCTGGACTGATAACAGACCAAAACACCCTCTGCAGGTGTCTGCATGCCACCAAGAGCAGATGTTAATCCCTGCAGGCTAAATCACAGCAAGACGTATGGAGAACTGAAAGACAAGATGCCATGAGAGTGATATGCTTTTGAGTACTCTCCAGCACAAGGAGAAATAATTGAAAAACCCTTTAAATACAAAAAGAGGAGATGTGAGGAGGAAATGTGCACTTAATCTATCTGACAGATTACTTGCAGCTGGTGGCAAAACACCAGGATATCATTAACTAATGTGAATAATTATCTTCTTCCACCACCATTGTGTCCAAAGATATTTGCTACATTTGCGATTTTTCTGTTTTTCACTTTTTTAAAAAAAATATATAGGTTGTTGATGGCAGTACTGCCGGAGTGTTTATGGGATAGGTGCTGTCTGTGAGGCTAGAAATAGAGGGTCACATACTGCCAATCTCATTTCATAATATGCAAGTGAGGGGGTTCACTTAGGTGAAAAATAGCATATTAGTTGTTCTCAGGTTGTTTAACATCCTGCTTTTATCATTTATATTTTCTGCCAAGTTGTCACTCAGAGGATGATACAATAAAACAATACAAAGTTCATACAAATACGGCACATGAAAGTAATCTTTAAAATCCAGCATAGACTGCACAAATAAAAGGATGATAGGCTGAAAGCATTGCACAGTAGCATATTTTTGGGTGATAGTCTCATCATTATCATGTCAAAATGGACTTAGAACAACCCAGACGGTAAATGATAGTTACTATTCTCATATGGCAATCACAGTCAAGTGAATAGGAAAGTAGATTGTTTCAGGACTAAGCCTTAAATATTATAGGCCCTTTCCGCACGAGGCGAGGGAATCGCTCTGTGCCATTACCTACCATTTCTTCTGGGGTCTGAAGCAACGTGGATTGTCCCTGAAGCCCTTCCACAGGGCTCCTCCTTGGTCCAGGGCAAATCGGAGCAGGATGAGGTCTGTAGATCCACACTGCTCCGGCTTCCAAAATGGCAGTTTCCAGCTTCCAAAATGGCGGCTTCCGGCTTCCAAAATGGCAGTTTCTGGTTGGTCGTGGGTCCTGACCAACTGCTGAAGCTTGCCATGCCTAAAGCCCTCCCTCCGCAGATTGCAGGCTCACATTGGTGCAAGCCTGCAAATCTGAACAAGGGAGCAGGAATGCAATGGTGCGTTCCAGGAAAATAAAGACCTGTTTTTTCCGGTCTTTCAAAAACACACTGGATGACCACTTGGGGTGGACTGAGGTGCAGATCTCCAGTAAGTAGTCCACTCCTAGTCCACTCCAAGGTGCAGATTATCTCCCTGCAAGGACATTCTGCCCTGTTCTAATCGCCTGGTGCGGAAAGAGCCATAGTTTCTGAGGGCCTTTCCACACTACACTGTTATAGTGCTATTATTCCACTTTTAACACCCTGTGGAATTCTGGGGTTTGTAGTTTACTGAGGCCAAAGAACTCTCTGGCTGAGAATTCTAAATGTACCTCGCTGAACTGCAAACCCTGGCCCTTTTCGCATTAAGGCTTCTAGCGCGAGCGGGGAAGGGTGGCTCACGCAAGAAGCCTTCTCCGGGAGGCTGCCGCTTCCCCCCTCCTTCCTTCCACAGGCGCGAGCTGCCTTCTCCCCGGGCGAGCTGCCCTTCCCCCAGGCGAATCAGGAGCCTGTCCCGTCCGTCCCCCCACCGCGTGTGCGAGCGAAGCAGGAGCCTGTGCGTCCGCTCCCCCGCGCGCGCGCGAAGCAGGAGGCTGTCGCCTCCGTCGCACTAGCGCCCCACCCCACCCCTTCCTTCCGCAGGGGCGGAGGGAAGGAAGCGCGACCCGGCCGCCTCCCCGACGCTCCGCACAGGAGGTAAGTGCGCGCGGGCGCCGTGATGTTGCGCAAGTGCGGGTGATTTTCGCTTCGAAGCAAAAATCAAAAAACCCGCGATAGCGCCGCTTCAGCCCCGTGAGCCCGGCGGAAGTGGGAGTGCGTAGTGCAGAGCGACGCTCCCACTCCCGCGAGGCTCACGGGGCTGTCACGCGACAGAAGGCCCGTGCGAAAAGGGCCCCTATGATGCCATAAGATGTTGAAAGTGGAATAATAGCACAATAACAGTGTAGTGCAGAAAGGCTGTGAGGCTCACAAGAAACAGTTTGCTGGGGAGTTACTTGCTTGTTTGAAAATTCACTTGCAGTATAAACCAAAACAACAGCAAAAATAATCTTTATCTTTCCCCCCTCTCAGTTTCTCTTTCTCTCACACACACACTGTCAAAAGATGTAAAAAAGCAAGTGCCAAAGCCATTTTGTCCCTAAATGTAATAGATTTTTGTGTTATGGGGTCACTTGGATGGGAGAACATCTCTAAATACAATTTTAGAGGTTGTTTGTGCAGCAGAAATTATCCACTGTCACTTTCTATGTTAAAATCCTTTAGTTCCTGTATCATGGAAGCCCTGTAGAAGAAGTCCACCATTTTTAATCTTCTATGGTCAGATGTCCAGTACTGAAGATGATAAAATGAAGGCATTCTATGAAGGATGATACTGAGGCTTAATCAGAGGGTAGAGGGGTTCATCTACAGGTCTTTTCTCCAACACATTCTTAGATCACAGAAGAAGGAAAAAAGAATTTATGCCAGCTGCTGAAAGTCATTTTCCTCCTAGTGGGAATGTTCAGTTAGTAAGAAAGTTAGGGGGAAAATCCATAGGAAATGGGTAGATTTAACCTTCTGCACTGCCATCACAAACTTAGTATAAATCTACAGAGTTGCAATTTACCACAAATTCTCTTTCCTGTGATCCCTTGTTCTTAGAAAATCCAAAGCCATCTATAGATCACTGCATTCAAATAATTCTGTATTGTTTACCCATTCCCCTCAAATCTATTTGTGGGACTTTAAAATAAGATTTTGAATGGAAGGAAAGCACATTGCTGAATAATATAGCTCTGCATTAAGTGTAGTGTAAATGCTCTGCTTTACCTTTCCTTCTATGGAAAAGTGAGGAAGTGCAAAGTAAAACCAAACACACATTTAAAATGGTCTGTTTTAAGGTGTTTATGCATATATGTTGCAGCTTATCTGGGCATTTAGAAAGGATGGGTAATTAAGACATTGAAATAATTAAAGATTTTCTATACCTTGGTTCAGTTTTTAAACAAAATGGAGATTGTAAGAAAACCCTAGGAAATTTACGGGATCACCACAAATTGACAGATGACTTGAAGGTACATGCACACAAACACAGAGGGGCTTTCCTCACTGCCACTATTATTCCACTTTCAGCATCCTATGGAATCCTAGGATTTGCAGTTTAGAGAAGGGCATTTAAAATTCTCAGCCAGACAGCTCTTTGGTCTCAACAAACTACAAACCCCAGAATTCCACAGGATGCTGAAAGTGGAATAATGGCACTATAACAGTGTAGTGCAGAAGGGCCCTAAAGTGAAGAAATCAGAAGAAGATTAAGATCTGGAAGGGTAGCAATAAAGAAACTTTAAAAAACCCTCAAATGTGAAGACATGTCATTAAACATGAAAGTCAGACTTATCTATGCTATTGCATTTCTAATTTCTATGTATGAGTATGGCAGCTGTTAAGAAAGCTAACAGGAAGGAGATCAGCTCATTTGAAATATGGTTCTAGAGGAGAGTTCTATAGAAGCCGTAGATCACTAAAGACAAATGAAGCAACACTAGAGTGAATCAAACCTGAACTCTCACTAGAAGCCAAGATGACAATACTGAAGTTGTTGCAGTTTGGACATATAATGAGGTGACATGATTCACTGGAAAAGATAATAATGCTCAGTAAAGTATAAGGCAGTAGGGAAAGAGGAAAACTGCAGTAAGACTGGATTAATTCAACCAAGGGATCTAGAAGTTTAAGTCTCTATGACCTGAGTAGGCCAGTTGATTTACAAGACCCTTGGGACTACTGGGTTGGAATGACATCATGCAGCCTTGTCCTTTATCTAGTTCTGCTAAGTGTACAGGCACTGGATGTGGTAGAAGTCAGTTTGTCAACATCAACATTTATTTATAGCTTTAACATTTGTTTATAGCCTTAAGAATTTGCTCAAAATCAGTGCTACTCAAAGTAGTCTTCCAGGGGACTAGTATTGGTCCATAATCCTTTGGCCACTAGTCCTGGGCAAGTTTCTAAGAAAGAAAGAAAAACAATTTTAACCAGTGTCAACAAATCTGGTGCTAGTCCCTGGCACCCTGAAAAAAAAGAAGAAGAAACTTTCAATCTGCCACATCAAATAGCTTGGGAAACCCTACTCTAAATTACTAGACCTTTGCTTATACATTCAGAAAATAAACTGTGGGGCAAGACTTGCTTTGGAAAAGGAAAGTTCCTGTTTTTATTTTTCTGATTTCAATAAAGATACAAAATTGTGTCTTCAATTGCATAGGTTCTGAAGATGAGCAAGAAAAGAAAGGGCATCCCTTATATTCTTGTCTATGCTTAGTGAAAGACCAATCACA
Organism: Ctenosaura bakeri; assembly: GCA_948474755.1. Taxonomy (NCBI): domain Eukaryota; kingdom Metazoa; phylum Chordata; class Lepidosauria; order Squamata; family Iguanidae; genus Ctenosaura; species Ctenosaura bakeri. The sequence continues at coordinate 11,770 of CAOLHI010001864.1, read as the reverse complement.
GATTTGATTCAGTTCCAGGCACTTGTTTGCAGGTAATGATTTGCATCCACGCCCATCTTAAGACCTCTTTGTTGACTTTCAAGAGACAAATGAAAAATAGGCTCCAGACTGATTTACTGAGCAACTATAACATCTGAGATCAAAGTTTGCTAAAATAGTATCAAAGTGGGAGCAGATATGAGCATCAAGCTGTCTACACATCATATCTTCTCTATTTTAAGGGTTGAAAGGAATATAGATTTAGGTTGAAGTATGTGCCTATAACTTTGAAAGCAACTCCCTTCTCTGAATTGGCAAGAAAACCTTGTCCAATCCAGTTATTTATTATGTACCACTGCATTGCACTTGGATTAATGTGCTGTTTCTAGGTTGGAGATAGTGCTAACCCCACATTTTCTTTCTTCCTGCACTGAAGGCCAATACTGAAATGGAAAGGTGCCATTGCTGTCAACATTTCTATATATTTTTGGAATGAACTGATCCAAGAATGTGGGAGTTTGATTAAAAATGGAAATTCATTTTCTTCAGAAGTCAGATTTTCTGAACACAAAAGATTTGCAGAAGGATAAATATAGTTATGATAATAATTAAAAGGGAAAAAGGACAATTGAAACAAACTAGAGTGTTGGTGCCAGAGTTTGTCAGCTCCCTAATTCGTATACCAGTGTTTCCAGCTTGCAATGTTCAGCTGTCTTATGTACAGAGCACCACTTCTCCAAGAAGTTTTCCCCTGACTTGGAATGCTGAGTGAAATGAAGTATCAAAATTCCTCAGATTAGCTTCTTAGCATGCACATGCTTGGTACAAACTTAAAGGTTCATGCTCTTCAATAAGTTTGTCAATGAATGCTGTCTGTGTTCAAGCTATGGACTCTGTTTTTCTCCTTTAAGCCTGTCTTTGTAATAAACAACAGCTACAAAATGGAGGCATTCAATGTTTCATCACCACACAATACAGGAACCAATCAAGTAAGGATGTCTATTGTAAATTAAATCTAAGCAAACTACAGATGCTCAGGGAAAAAGTGATTATGCGTTTACATGTGGCATTATCTAGCATATATGCCAACAATATAAGGCAGGACAGAACTGTCCAAAAATAGGTTAGTTTTCTTTTTTGGCTACTTACTGACCGTACTTAAAAATACCATCTGAGTCTGACATACGTCAAAGTGAGCTCATTCATCATTCAAACTAGACAAACAATTGAGATCAAAATGGATCCCTGCGAAGTCACTGTCTTAAAGGTATTGGGTTAAAAAAAAGCACTCCTTATATTATCTCAAATGTCACTCAGGATTTTAATTGTGAGGTTGTGAGAAAAGTAGGAAATAATCTTAGAAGTCCAATTTTCTAAAGAGAAGGAACATTCCAGACTGTGAAAATGACAGGGCTGTTAAGCTTGTAGACCAAGTTATGATGTTGAAGGAAGCTATCTCACAACACGGACTTACAAAGGAAATGGAATTTAGCCAATCATTTGTTTTTGTCCAGAAAAGAAATCAAACACATGTCATTTCTTAAAAGAAAATATATTAAGAAAAAATAGCAGAAGGATATATTTGGTGTTACTGACCTTGACAAAACCTTTGCTGCAGAACTGTGAAATGTTACATGGTTGAAGTGATGTTTACAGCATGAAGATAGCTAGTAAAATACATATGGGCATAGTAGTAGAATCATAATATAGTCCAAAAAGTTACCATGTTAAGTCTTTCACATGACACCAGCTTTCCATGTGTCCATATATACATTCCTGCTGCATATTTCAGACTGAAACCTACGGCATGTGGTTAGGACTTTATAGACCTATGCTAGCTTGTTTCCCCCTTTTTGTGACTTATGTATGATAAGATAGCAGGAGATTCTGCATTTGTGCTTACAGTTGAAACCAAGGAACAGCTCAAAACTGGTTAAAAGCCTACACTTATACTAATCAATCGGGCTTGCTTCCATGGAATACTTAAAAGCAAGAAGAGAAGGAGAATTTCTGAGTAACGAGAATTAAGATTAGACAGCAAGTTCCTTGTTTTTTTGGTTGGCTACTAAAACCTTATTATAAATGCATGAGTTCATCTGACTTTTCAAAACTGCAGAAGAAAACCCCAGAGCTGGGGGGGGGGGAAGCAGTGACAATAAGAAAAGAAGTGAATCATTTTTTAAAAAATTAACAGAAAAGACAAAGGCAAAGAATCAGAGATTTTTTTAAAATTTATTATGTGATATGGCCATAGAAGAGCAAACATAAATGAATAGCTGTCAAATCTGATATTTTTCCCATATCATTTACTGAGTAAGAATAAAGAATATATGGGACATATGAAAAGGGTAAATCTTAGTACATGAAATTGGTGTTTCAGGAATATGAGACTGAGCATTGGCGGGGGGGCACCTTTGAAATCAAGAATGACAATCTTAAGTCTACTTGGAAGTCTGCTGGTGTATCATCATGATACAGTGCATTATGATGTCACTTCTGATGCTGTGAGGAGGTTTTAACATGGTACGTTTGACAAAATTTCAAACTCTTTCTCAGTCAGATTTGTGACTAGATTAAAGATAAAAGTAATTTGGTACAAAAGACCTGTTGAAATGAAACATAGTGTGTATTCCTTCACATGCACACATTTTGAAATAGTTCCCAAACATGTATAATTATGAATTAAAGTGTATAAAGGCACAGCAACCACAGAAAGTGTTTGACTGGAACTCACACACAGATGGGGGAGCCAGTAGCTTTGTTTGGGCATTGTATCAAGTTTAAGCAACCATATATGGAAGGCAACATATACTCCCACTCTCTCTGTCACAAAGACTCCTCACATGGAGACTAATGTGCTGAGGAAGGGTGCCTCCTCATATGTTTGAAAGCTTTCCACAGAATTAGGAGCCCTGAAAAATCAAGTTCCATGGTCACATAGAAAGTCTTTGTGCATAGAGAAGGCACTCCTCTTCAGTTTATCACTCTTCACACATGGGAGAAAACGACAGAGAGGGGGAAAGGCCTGTGCATGCCTCTCTTCACATGTTTGTTTAAACTAGATGTAAGCAATATTTGAATAGATCAAGGATTAAATCTTGCAATCTGGCTGTCAAAAGCCATAATACAAAATACTGCTGAATTTGGAACCACAGGAACTGCCTCACATTATCTGGGTTCTCCAGAGGACTAGGTCTTTCCTATGGAAAATGTAATGTTCTTACATCATGGCTCACCAATAAAGGTAACATACTGGGTTGGAGCAACTGAGGAAGTAACCAAGTGATAAGTTTTAGGCAAAAGGACTATTCATTTTAGGTTTTTTACTCCTTAGTTGTGGGTAAGGTGAAAGTGGAACTTGAAATGAGTGATCATGTTCAAGAGGTATACATGGCTCTCAGTATCTGCAAAGGTTTGGTTTCAGGACCCTCTATTGATACCACAGAGACCCAGTGTGGTACAGTGGTTTGAGCACTGGATATGACCCTGGACATTGGGGTTGAATTACCTCATTTTCCATGGAAACCCACCACATGACCTTGAGTATGTCACACTCTCAGCCTCAGAAAACACTGTGATAGGTTTACCTTAATGTTGCTATAAGTCAGAAATGAATTGAAGGCACAGAGCAACAAATGGATGCCACAATCTATGGATGCTCAAATCCCATTATATACAATGACACAGTAAAATTGTGTCCTTTATATAAAATGAGGAATAGCTGAAACCAAGGCTACAAGACCCTGAGGATCTATGAAATGATGGGAGGCTACAGCAGGGTATGCCTACACATCAGCATATTGCTCAGTGCATGAAAAAATCAAGATCTGGGGGTTTTTTGGAATTTTTTTTTTATATTGAAATCATAGTTGTTGAACACATAGATGCAGAAGCCATGGATACAGGAGGTTGACTGTATACAAGGATTTAGGCCCTTTTCGCACGGCATTTGCCATGCAAAAGGGCCCCTCGAGCATTGTGCAAATGTGAGGAGCGGTCCACATGATGCAGTCACATTTGCACAATGCTCCAGGATCTGGGAGGCAGCACTCACACACTTTTTCATTTTCAGCTCTGAGCTGAAAATGGTGCACGATCGCACATTGCTCCAGGGCCCTGCATGCACTTACCTGACGTGCGGTGCTCCGGAGCCGCACTGGTCGCACTTCCTGCCCCAGCGCAACCTGGGAAACTCCCAGGCTGCACTGCAGAAGGAGGTTGGGGCTCTTCCACAGCCAGGAAGCAGCTGTGGAGCTGAAGGAACCGGGACATGAGAGCCTCTTGCTGGATGCTGCTTGCGCTATCACCGGTCCACAGTGTCGAGAAAAGGTGAGTTGTGGAAAGGGCCTTAGCTGGAGCTGGGATCTCAGAATAAATAATCCAATGATCTATCCAGAATCTTGAAAGTTCAGTAGGTACCCAACACATTTTTGACTACGTATCTTGTTCCTCTATTCATTCCTCTATTTGTGCTCTAGGATACGTATAATAGAAAGGATTCTGTGAGTACTGCTGGTTCGTCAACTTCTCCAGCTCTCTTCTATTGTTCTTTCTCCCTTGGGGATTGGCTGTGAATAATACCAATTCACTGAATCAGGCAATTTCAAATACCTGTATGGGCTTAAAAGTCCCATACAGGTGTTGATCTACAATCAGAGTAGTGCAAAACAGATGTGGATGTGCACAGAAGTCCTGCCACCCATGTCCTTGTATCCAATTTATTATATCTTATATTGAGCGTGCACACACACACACACACACCTTTCAAAAGGTGATGTAAGAAATTTTCAGTTGAACACACTTGTGAAGCCTCTGTGATCAGGAACTCTACTACTTTAGGTGCTTGACTATGTGAGTTGGGACATGCTTATAAAACCCTGTTCAGAATTTTCAATAAATATGTTAATATTTCTAGAGCATTCAGTGGTAGGCTTATGTCTGCACCCACATACCTGCTGCCCCTACTTATATATAAATGGGTACCTGTAACAGATAAGTCTCTTAAGATAAGGTTATATCTCTTGAGGTGAGCTGTTTGACTTGGCTGCAGTTCCCATGGCATATCATGCTATAGAGTTTTTGGGAATGTTTCCCCTCAGCTAACCTATACCAAAGACTGCAATCATAACTATTAGTGCTCACATCAGTCTCCTTCTTGGCCCACTCAAAAACAGAAGGGAGTTGGTCAGACTTATTTTATAGAACTTCAACCACAGCCCTGTTTTAAAAGTGAGTCACTTTTAATATTGACATTATAGTTAAAAATGATACAGAGGTAGGTGGATAGGAAGTTCTATAGCTTATGTTCAAAAGACAGTTCAGTGAATTGATCTTGCAGTGTAGGGACATAGCAATTTCTAATTAGAAATTCTTTGATAGAATGAGAAATTCTTTGATAGTAGTTCTTTGATAGAATGAGAAAATACATCTTGCTGATTTATAGGAGTTGAAATGTTGATGAGTGACCTCCAACAGTTTGATGAATATTGTCTGGGCTTTCCCACATAGATTTTGTTAGGTTAGATTTGCTAGCTGACTTCTCCATTTGTACTTACTTATACCTTATTTTGTGAAAGAAATTTGTGTCATGGGAAAGTTTAATATGATATATGACCTAGGAATTACATAAACTATTTGTGGTTTTTACAAAATTATGATTCCTTCCAACCCGTTTTATCCTGTAAAAGCTCACAAAGTTCTTCCTAAGCATGCTCAGTAGAAACACTTATTGCCTATTTGGAGAATAGGTGGGAGAAGCTAAGAAGTAGGGGGTGGCATTGGAGTGATTCTTTCTGGTTTCCAGGGAAATGGGAGAGAAAGTAGAGAAGAAGGGATTTTTGAATTATGATGTCAGTTAATCTTATCTGGAAAAAATGAAGAGAAAGAGATGAGAAGTTTACCTGTGGCAAGGAGCTGTATTACATAGCCTTCAAAAACACATCCACACCTATCATTCAGTATGGATGGTACTGTTTTCCAGTTGGATGTCGCATGAAAAGGTGAGTTGTAATGTGGAATGGTAGCATCAGCTGTACTCAGAGCATGTATCTATTCTAGAAGGCTAGGGAATCAGGGACTTAGGGTGACAATCTTCCCACTGGCAGCCATCCAACCATGAGGGAGTGGTGAATCTGGAACTAGCCAGCACAGAAGATTCCTTACCATGACCATATTTTCTAAATAATGTGTCTGCTAAGGACATGGTCCTTAGCATGTTGTCATGGTAGAGCATGTTAAATAGTAAAGGTTTTTTGTGAATTGAATTGTAATGAGCTTGAGGTGTTTATTTAGTGACAATGACTGTGAGACCTGCAGCACAACCTTGCAAAGGTTAGCAACTACACTCACTGTAATATCAGCAAGACTTGTATTAGTTAACATCAAATTCTGTTCCATTTTTTCCAGTGGAAATTAGTTATAACTGTAGGCTGTATTAGATTCATAACCAGATCCTGACAAGCTTCATATATTGAATTATTCCCATCTATATTCAGTGAAATATATATGAGATGTGAATGTCCATTCAAAAGCTCTTTCATGTAAAAATCTGTTATTTATCCTTCTGCAGAAAAAGAACTTTACAAACACTGCATGGCACTGTATTTGTTGATCAAGTTATGGTGATCCTATGAATGAGAGGTCTCCAAGAGCAATGGTCATCAAACACCACTGCTCAGGTCTCGCAAACTCAAACCTATGGCACTCTTGATTGAATCAATCCACCTGTAGTGTATTGTCCTTCTTTTCCTACTGCCTTCTATTTTACAAAGTTATTACAATCTCATCCAGTGAGTTATGTCATCTCATGATATGTCCAAAGTGTGACAGCCTTAGTTTAGTTATCTTTGCTGGTTCTCTTTTTCCAACATTTACTTTGTAGAGGCTATGGGAGAATGCTCATTAATTCATTACACAAAGACTGTTATCAGCTGATTGGTCTGAACTTCAGCTATGTTGGACCAAAAATATCTCACGATTTTAATCCTGTTGAGGAGTATTCATGTGAACCTGGGGGTGAGGAAAATGGAAAATGCCATATATTCATATAGATTCTAAAGCTATGCTCAGACTATAGTCCTATATGGCAGCTTTCTCTATAAACTCTTATTCTGTTTTCCAGTATGATCTCTGTTTCAGCTGGAAGGGGGCATAGTGCAGGGAGTTGGGAAATTAACATAACAATTGCTTTTTAAAAAATATTGACAGTGTTTTTAGGTCTGAGAGAAACTGAACACAAGCCTAGCATTTTTAGACTCAGTCTACAGTAGAAAAACTCTAAAGAGACAGAGGCTTTCACTATAAACTCATTCTGTTTTCCTAATATAATCTCTATATTAACTGGAAAGCAGCACAGTGTAGAAAGTTGGGAATTAGCATAACAATTGCTTTAAAAATATATTGGCAGTGTTTTTAGGTCTGAGGATAACTGAACAGCCTGGCATTTTTAAATTCAGTCTATAGCAAGAAAACTCTAAAGGGATTTAGTCTTCTTTTACTGTTTTTTTTTCTTTTCTCTTTTTAAAATTTTAACCCATCTGGCTGTTTAAGATTTTGCAGCATCCTTCAGTATTCTGTCATTACCCTTTTTAAATATAATTTCCAGTCTGCCCAACCAGCTCTTAATTGTTGTCTTATCCCAATAGCAGCTTTAAAGTAGAAGATCGAAGCATCTGCGGGGAGAGTAAACAATAGCTAGTTCATCATCATTATTCCATTTCTTCACCATTAATCTATTGAAAAAGATATGACATGCTTTAACGCAGACAGTGAGAGCACCTGTCTGGAAAAAAAAAAAAAGAATGAAAATTCCATCATCTTCTTCTCATTTTTTAAAAATTACTTAATTAAATACAGCTGGCACTTTTTCAAATGATACCTCCATTAAATACCTTTGCCTGTCCAGAGGCTTTATACCACCACATCTTATGATCTTCCCTGCAAAAGAAGAATGGTGCTTTGAGAAAGATTTTGGTTTTTCTCTCTTATTTAGAGAGTGCTACCATTAACCCAGTATCATCCCAGAACCATATACAATTGATTCTGGGATGGAAGCTTAGAGCAGTGGTGCCTTTTTTCTTTCTTAAATGCAGAACTTTAGAATTATCAGTGTAGAATGTGGTGCTTGGTGGAGGGTTGTTCAAATTTGAGAGAGGAGTGATTTGCTTTCCTTAACTCTCCCTCCTGCATTTTTTTCTTTTTTCCTTTTCAGTCATGTGAAAACAGCATACTGTTCCTAGGCAAATATATATATATATATATATATATATATAAGAAAAATCTTCAATAGTTCAGAAAGATGGGCACAGCACCTTAATTATGAAGAATGAAATACAGTTTAAGGCTTCCTTGTTGGTACCAAAATTACAGAAAGCACAATAGGATGGGGTGAATGATAGATGTAGAGTTGAGCTTAAAGTGGCATAGACAGAAGGACTAGGATATCCAGTATTTTCCAAAGAAATGACCTCTGCTATACCCCCCCTCCCGCCAAGATTCCACAGGCTCCATCAAAACACTTTAAACAGCTATAAATTTCCATTTATCTTTCATGTTTGGAAAAGAGAATTTGAAAAAAACAACAAACAGTGGATCAGTCTGTGATATATTACTTCAATGTTCCTCTGTCAAAGCAGTTGGCTTTGAAAGCCTTGCTTAAGCTGTTTAGTCTAACTATAAACTACATAGTCACAAAAGTTTTCCCATCTTCTGCCTTGCCCCCATTCTGGGGTTTTCCTTACATGGAGAATTTGTAGGAAAATATACCAGAGTTTTGTTTTGTTTCGTTTTGCTTTGTTGCAAACATTATGTCGATGTATCTATTTGTCTCTAAATCAAAATTGCTGAAAATCTTCAGTAGTGCTTAGATTTAGAGCATTTCTAAATCTGTCTGAATCAGACCATTTTGGATTTAGCATGTGCACCAAACCAAATTCGGCTCTGAACTACATCACTAGGATATAGGCCATTTCCGCACTATATTCTTATAGTGCTTTTATTTCACTTTCATCATCCTATGGAATCTTAGGGTTTGCAGTAAAACTGCAAACCCCAGGATTCCATAGGATGTTGAAAATGAAATAATAGCACTATAAGAGTATAGTGCGGAAATGGCCACAGTAGTGTAGTCTGGGAAACGATTTCATGAGGGTAGAAAATAAATGAAAAATGGCACATCTCCTGCATTCCTTCTTCAACCATTCCCCCTTATCAGCATCTAAAAGTTCTACATGGCTTCTTTGTCAAAGTGGTAAGATCCTAAACCGCTACACTCTTGTTAAGGACACTCTTTTGTTGATGGTTCCAGATTCTTTCTACTGTCATTGAACTGAGTGATCATATCACAATCCATTTCTTAATTTGTTGTATTCAAGTGTGTTGGCTTGATTTCTGGAAAAAAAAGATCCTCAAAGCAGCATATGAGGAGGAACCCCCCCACACACATTTAATTAAAATGAAAATACAACGAAAAGCAATAATAATCATAGTCAGAATAGAAATGTTGCAAACATCAGAAAGATATGAAAAGTTGTAAAAGTCCTGGACTGGCCTCCCAGAAGAGAGTTCCACCATTTGGATTCAGGAACTGAAGAGGTCTGTCCTATGTTTCTCAACAACTATGGGTCTAAAGCAGAGGTGGGGCAAAGTGTACCCCTACAAAGCTTTGTTACAATTTTTAATCTCTTCAGATTCCCTGGACTTCCATTATTTTGGCTCAAAAAATAGAGTGATCTCAAGGAATGGCAATTCAGCTTTTAAAATTGTCAAAGCCCTTTCTTCTGCATTATTTAATATCCCCAGGTACCAGTTTTTCAAAACCAGAAGTGGAATTTTGGAAAACTGTGCAGCTCCCAGAGCTTATCTAGGGCAGAAGATTGCCCCTATGCCCTGCCTCTCCTGTAAAGGACAGCCAAGACCTCCATAGGGAGTTAGTATAAGACATGCGTACATACATACATAGCCACACTTACTAATTAGCATTGCTTTTTGTTGTCATTTCCTCTGAGATTATCCAGAATTTGATCCTTCTAATGAATGAGACTGAGAAGAAGTAGGATAAGCTCTCTAGAGGAAATTATTGAAAGGAATTGTAAACTTGTTCAATTGTCAATAACTCCATAGCTAGATTTGCTTATATTGAATCCCACAGATCTTGTTCATCCTTCTAGAAGTGCCAAAGCAGGGGGAGAAGATATAGTTTCTCTAATGCTTAATCCTGCTGCTCCAGGAATATCTTTCTCCATATCTTCCTCTATCAGCTCTAATATAAGATGCTTTAGCAAATGCAAATGAGTGACAATCTGAACACTTCCAGAGAAAGAGATTCTACAGCTTCCTTAATCAGAACAGATTTCTAAGAGTAACCTTTCCACAAAAATGAACTGCTTCTCACTTGATCGCTTTCTTATCAAACTATAGATATTTTAGTCCAAGGGTATCTTACAGGTTTCTGTAATGTATGATATGATCCTAAGCATTTCTTAATGAAGGGTATGTTTTAGGAAAATGTTACAGAAACCTTTGATAACCACCATTTCATACACACAACACAAAGGAATCTATTATATTGAATGAAACAATATGAAGAGCTTCCTCTCAGAAGGGATTTGTTAAAACACCGTGTTGTGGTAGAGCTAGGCCTCATAGTTAAAATAGAGAGGTAATTCTTCACTACATTTCTTCTCAAAGGTAGTAATATGTGATTTCAGCAATTTTCTTGCACTGTGAGAACTTTTTTGAAAACAACACAGGTCCTTTCTGCACTGCACTGTTCTAGTGCTACTATTCCACTTTAAACATCCTATGGGATCCTGGAGTTTGCACTTTACAGAGGGGCATTCAAAATTATCGACTAGAGACAACTTTGGTCTCAGTAAACTAAAACCCCCAAAATTCCACTGGATGTTGGGAGTAGAATAATAGCACTATAGCAGTGTAATGCAGAAAGGCCCATTGTTTTCAAAGGCTATTCATAAATCGGGACTTAGAATCACAGAATCATAGAATTATAGAAATGTAGAGTTGGAAGAGACCACACGGGCCATCCAGTCCAACCCCCAGCCATGCAGGAAAACCCTCAAAGCACTCCCGACAGATGGCCATCTACCCTCTGCTTAAAAACCTCCAAAGAAGGAGACTCCACTACACTCTGAGGCAGCATATTCCACTACTGGACAGCCCTGACTGTCAGGAAGTTCTTCCTGAGGTTCAGGTGGAATCTCCTTTCCTGCAGCTTGAATCCATTGCTCCTTGTCCTGGTCTCTGGAGCAGCAGAAAACAAGCTCTCTCCTTCCTCTACATGGCATCCCTTCAAATATTTAAACATGGCTATCATGTCCCCTCTTAACCTTCTCTTCTGCAGACTAAACATACCCAGCTCTCTAAGTCTATCCTCATAGGGCATGGCTTCCAGGCCTCTCACCATTTTAGTCGCCCTCCTTTGGACTTGCTCCAGCTTGACCATGTCCTTCTTGAATTGGGGTGCCCAGAACTGGACACAGTATTCAAGATGAGGTCTAACCAAAGCAGAGTAGAGTGGTACCAGTACCTCCCTCGATCTAGACACCATACTCCTACTGATGCAGCTGACAATTGCATTGGCTTTCTTGGCTGCCACATCACACTGCTGACTCATGTTCAGCTTGTGGTTTATGAAGACTCTGAGATCCTGCTATCCAGCCACGTGTCCCCCATCCTATATTTCTGTGTTCCATTTTTTCTACCTAAGTGTAGGACCTTACACTTCTCTCTGTTGAATCTCATTTTGTTAGCCTTGGCCCAGCTCTCCAATCTA